>JAECZD010000054.1:0-76007 GCA_024349325.1 Pogonomyrmex californicus
AATTTATTCGATTAATATCCGAAATATTTTAACAAGTTACTTAAATTTTTTCAAGTATAGGAAGGTAGTCTGAAAAGTTTTGAGCCTAACATAGAAACAAGTATTTTTTCGGTCAAATATAGTTTTATTTCTCAACATAATCTCCTTTTAAGTCGATACACTTTTCCCATCAATACTCTAACCTCTTTAACCCCTCCAAATAGTAGTTGGCGTCTTGCTCCGCAAAATAGATGTTTACGTATGCGATGACCTCCTCATTCGATGAAAATCTCTGTCCTCCAAGCGAAAACTTTAAGCTTAAGAAACAGGAAAAAGTCGCTGGGGGCCAGATCTGATGAATACGGTGGGTGGTCAATCAATTCGAAGTGCAGTTCGTGAATTTTGGCCATGACGACCGTCGAAATGTGAGCAGCTGCGTTGTCTTGATGGAACAACATTTTCTTCTTCAAATGCGACCGTTTTTTTGCAATTTCTGCCTTCAGCTTATCAAGTAATGATGCGTAATACGCTCCCATTATTGTTTTACCTTTTTCAAGATAGTCGATACACACAATTCCGTGACTATCCCAAAAAATAGTCATCATTACCTTCCCAGCTAATGGAACCGTCTTCACCTTTTTCGGAGCAGGTTCACCCTTTGCAGTCCACTGTTTTGACTGTTCGTTTGTCTCTGGAATATAGTGGTGGATTCAAATTTCATCTACAGTTATGAATCGACGCAAAAAATCTGACTCGTTTCGCTTGAACCACTCCAACAGGGCCTTGGAAATGTTCATTCGAATTCGTTTTTGGTCCAAAGTGAGCAAGCGCGGCACCCAACGCGCGGATAGCTTGCGCATATCCAATTCTTCAGTCAATATATAACAAACGCGTTCTTTCGATATGCCCATAGCCTCTGCTATCTCTCTAATCTTGATTCGACGGTCGTCCAGTACCATTTGGTGAACATTTTCGATGTTATCAGCGGTGGTCGCAGTTTTTTGCCGTCCCGAACACTCATCATCAGCCAAGCTGGTACGACCACGTTTAAATTTAGCTGCCCATCTTTTTACGGTGGCAAATGATGGGGCAGAGTTCCCGTAAACAGCGTCCAACTTGATTTTAATTTGCGCAGGCGTATTGCCTTTCAAATGTAAGAATTTAATCACGGCACAATATTTAATTTTTTCCATTTTTACAAAAACACTGACATCAACTAACATAAACGACTGTCAAACAACAACTGAGCGTCCAAAATGGCTGAAATTTTCACAAAAGTCTTTCAAAGCATATACTATTGTAGTACTAGAATGGTTTTGACGAGTAACGTCATCTTGATGTTAAGGCTCAAAACTTTTCAGACTACCCTCGTATCATGGCACTTAATACACTTGTTGTCATGCATATGCGTATGATGACCGAAGGAAGTGCCACATTTTTCAGTGGCTTTCTCCTGTATTCGGCACATTCGTACTATTCTTTCCTTCTACAACATAACAGGAAAAGGTGAACTTCCACACTTTATTCTGATATAATTATTATCAAGGGAATTTCGAGACGTGAGGGAAACTGTAGATGTCTGATTTTTATCATTAGTAATTGCTTCATTTCTATTAAATAGAAAATAACAAATAAACGTATGTAATAAAATAAAATATTATACAGGGTGTCTCACAATCACCGTACAATATTTTAATAGTGTATTCTAGAGATAAAATAGAAAAAAAAATCCTTGTACGAAAATGTTGAGGCTACAATAGTTTTCGAATTATAACCGATTAAAGATAAACAGTCATATCGCGAAGTCGCGCGCTTGGGTTTGTAGTTACACAAACTCGCGCATCGATCTGTTATCCCCAGACAGCACATAACATTCAAAAAATGTTGATGAGACGTTGTAATGTTTCATATAGATGTACGAATGTTTTTTTTAAATCTAATCTGTGTTGGTTTTTCAACATTGATTGTAAAATGTTGTTACAACATTGAATATGCATATATGTATGTATATAAATATTCATTAAAATTTTTTTCTGAAATC
The DNA here is from genome assembly GCA_024349325.1 of Pogonomyrmex californicus. NCBI lineage: Eukaryota > Metazoa > Arthropoda > Insecta > Hymenoptera > Formicidae > Pogonomyrmex > Pogonomyrmex californicus. The sequence continues at coordinate 2,021 of JAECZD010000054.1, forward strand.
AGATAAAAAAGGTCGCCAATTTATTAAATTTTCATTGAAATTTTTTTACATCAAAAACAACATGGCCTCAATAAACAGAGCGACACGGATCTTTTACCTGACAATTATCTGCCTATCCTTAACCAGTTATCCTCGATTTAACTCTTCTTTCCTCTCTTCCTGTTGTTCCATCTCCACACATTGTTTCTCTTCCACTTCTCCTATTCCTTTTCTTGTCTCCTTCCTTTAATCCTGTATCGGTTTGTTTTACACGTCTTTCTGACAACAGTAATGATTACTATTTGATACAAACTACTCGACTTTTCGCTCATGGATATTTATTCACTCATTTTTATGGACATAATGACTTTATAATTTTACAATTCAACATAATAATTTTTATTTTTTATTTATTTATTTCTTATTTAATTTAATTTTTTTTATTTATTTTTTAAATATTTATTTCTTATTTATTTTTATTTTTATTCTTTTATTTTCCCAACCTCCGACTTTTTAGTTTCTGACTATTTTCTTGTGATTTTCTTTTTATCTGACTAATTTTAATACGTTTTTGACGGTTTGTGTGATTTAACACTTTAATTGATTTTTATATTATTTAGACATCACTAAGGAATATCTTTGTCTGACCTGATCTTTATCATGTTTCTACCTGTTGAGAGCAAGTGACTGGAGACTTTTTTATTTGTCTTTTTGATTGATTTTATGTAAGTTCAATAGCAATTTTCAATAGCAATCTCATTTTAATGTAACACAAATTTGTTTTAAGATTTATATATTCTATGTTTTCCCTCAGATGTTACTTAAGATAACTTAATACAGGTCGAAATGTTTAATATTGTTACTTCAATAAACAAAAATTTTTCTAGCAAAAAGATTCGGCTTGGTTTACATGTTATTATCTCTTATTTTTCTCATTTGTATTAAATTATGTTTTATTTTGCTATATTATCATAATTTCATATATAAATTAGTAATAATAGGCAATTTAAAATTGCATTATAAAAGTAAAATATACGTAAAATCGTGGAAGAGTAGTGGCAAAAACCTAAAATCTACGTCATATTGGTATCAATGTTCCATCAACATAGATTTAACGTTGAAACAATTTTGTGTCAATGTCCATCAGACGTAGACATTACAAGTATAAATCAACATTCGCGGACATTTTTACATTGCAACAACGTTTATGCAACATTGATTCAGTGTTGATCAACATTGATTCAACATCAGCATAGTTGCAACTCAACGTTTCTAAAACGTTGATTCAATGTTAATGTGTTGTATGGGATCTGTTATTGATTTTCACTTAATAATTTTTAGCAGCGGATTATTAATAGCATTATGAATTCTATTATTAATTTTTATTATAATAATCTAATTAATAATCTATTATAATAATCTAGTTTTATATTTGAGAATCAAGATTTTTGCATTTTTGACAAAAAAGAGCCTGAGCGAAGAATTCTACGCGATATTACTAATTATCTTTGATCGGTTATAATTCGAAAATTATTGTAGCAACATTTTCGTAGTAACATAAAGATCCTTTTTTCTACTTTGTCTTTAGAATACACTATTGAAATATTATATGATGGTTGTGAGACACTCTGTATATACTCAATATATAATATATATTCATAAATTATTTATTGTTACTAATTTACATTTATATTACACATAGCTTATAAAGTTTCGAATTTTTAAATTGATACTTTATATTCATATAAAGTAATGTTGAATTTGGAGCGATAAAATTGAAATTGTTATTAATGAAGAAAAACATATTTAATTACTTATATTAATATCTACTTACAAATTTTCTATGTGTATCGGATCAGTGTTTATGTATTTCGATGTGCTTGGAAGATTTTATTTTCCAGCGACGCATTAACAGATTTTTGCTCATCCCTTTCTTTACGAACGTAATCGGTCCAATTCTGCTTTCATATTTCTTTCATCCTTGTTTTTTTTCTTTGTTTAACCGTATCGTCAAAGGAAGTTGTCATTATACGTTTTGGACGCGTGACTACTCTGCCACTGGTAGTAGAAATTTTTAAAGTTTTCTTTTCTTTTAATGCTTTGCTCATATTCAAAGTTTGAATTTCGAAAATTCAATAGTGATAATATTCAATCGTCTGCAAATATTTTTATTTCACAAAATTAATGATAATTTTTTCCTTATAAATATTGTTGTCGTTTTTGTTGTATTAGGTTTGCATGGTACAGTAAATTTTTACTATTTTAAATGTGAATATTACACCGAATGTTTATTTAGATGCTTTTATATATACATTTTAATTATTAGTAGAGCAGATAGTATAATTTTGTAGTTTCCAATAATTAATAATATATTATATACGATACAGAATATTATTTAATATTGAGGATGTAAGGAAAGATACGCAGATCCATTCATTTGCAACAATGCACTCTTCCTGGCCTTCTTCGTCGCTCCATTTGGGCATCCTGTACATCTTCCCTTTTACATTATTTAAATTGATTGCCTCGATTATATTTATAAAATTAGAGCAATGATACATTCCTACAAAACTGGTTGTCACCCCAACATCATACATATTAATTTGTATACGAAATTTTTTAACAATAAACAAGGTATTCCCTTCAATTTGCACAATGTTCTTGATTACGCAAACTTCTAAATTATTAAGAAAACAGCAATTGTCACGGAAGTTGAAAAGGTAATTTTTCCAATTTGAAGTTTCTTAAATTGCCGGCAAAGACGGACGGGAATATTTTCTGTTAGAGGATCCTCTGTATGAATTTTCGAACCACGAATTTCAATATTATTCTCGATGGGTGCAACAAGACGGTCATTCAATTCGAATATTCTTTTGTAATATTGCTGAGAGCGAGGTGCGGCTTTCTAACTAATATTTGTGAAATTGGAGTATATTATTCTCGCAAAATGCACTAAATGTCTAAAGAATCCAATTGCCTAACATCGGCTACTGTGTAAAAGGCCATGCACTGCTCTCCATACAACTGCTCACACATAGTGATATAGGTTTCTAAAGCTTCTTGGCACACAATATAGTAAAAGAAAATGATCATAATTTTCTTCTCTAAAAATATTTTATAGGACAGCCGGAGCAGTATACGAGGGTAGTCTGAAAAGTTTCGAGCCTTAACATGAAGATGACGTTACTCGTCAAAACCATTCTAGTACTACAATAGTATATGCTTTGAAAGACTTTTGTGAAAATTTCAGCCATTTTGGACGCTCAGTTGTTGTTTGACAGTCATTTGTGTCAGTCGCTGTCAGTGTTTTTGTAAAAATGGAAAAAATTGAATATCTCCGTGATTAAATTCTTACATTTGAAAGGCAATACGCCTGCGCAAATTAAAATCGAGTTGGACTGTTTACGGGGACTCTGCCCCATCATTTGCCATCGTAAAAAGATGGGCAGCTGAATTTAAACGTGGTCGTATCAGCTTGGCTGATGATGAGCGTTCGGGACGGCCAAAAACTGCGACCATCGCTGATAACATCGAAAATGTTCACCAAATGGTACTGGACGACCGTCGAATCAAGGTTAGAGAGATAGCAGAGGCTATGGGCATATCGAAAGAACGCGTTTGTCATATATTGACTGAAGAATTGGATATGCGCAAGCTATCCGCGCGTTGGGTGCCGCGCTTGCTCACTTTGGACCAAAAACGAATTCGAATGAACATTTCCAAGGCCCTGTTGGAGCGGTTCAAGCGAAACGAGTCAGATTTTTTGCGTCGATTCATAACTGTAGATGAAATTTGAATCCACCACTACATTCCAGAGACAAAAGAACAGTCAAAACAGTGGACTGCAAAGGGTGAACCTGCTCCGAAAAAGGTGAAGACGGTTCCATCAGCTGGGAAGGTAATGGCGACTGTTTTTTGGGATAGTCACGGAATTGTGTGTACTATGTCGACTATATCGACTATCTTGAAAAAGGTAAAACAATAACGGGAGCGTATTACGCATCATTACTTGATAAGCTGAAGGCAGAAATTGCAAAAAAACGGCTGCATTTGAAGAAGAAAAAGGTGCTGTTTCATCAAGACAACGCACCTGCTCACACTTTGGCGGTCGCCATGGCCAAAATTCACGAACTGCACTTCGAATTGGTTGACCACCCACCGTATTCACCAGATCTGGCCCCCAGCGACTTTTTCCTGTTTCCTAAGCTTAAAGTTTCGCTTGGAGGATAGAGATTTTCATTGAACGAGGAGGTCATCGCATACGTAAACGCCTATTTTGCGGAGCAAGACGCCAACTACTATTTGGAGGGGTTAAAGAGGTTAGAGTATCGATGGGAAAAGTGTATCGACTTAAAAGGAGATTATGTTGAAAAATAAACTATATTTGATCGAAAAAATACTTGTTTCTATGTTAGGCTCAAAACTTTTCAGACTACCCTCGTATATAGTAGCAGTTGTCTCAATTCGGTATCTTTAAAGTGATGAAACATATTTAATTTATTCGAACGGCGATTAAATTCAGTGGGATAATATCATTTCAATTTCGTCATTCTTGAATCGAGAATATCCAATTTCCTCTTACTTAATTTTTGATGCCCATATTTTCCTTGAATATAAGTATGCAGAACTTTCTTAATATTTCCTATATATACGAGATGCATAGGTTCGAAAGGAACTTGCGTGATTAGTCTTAGTACAGGATGTAATGGACTTGGATGTAACTTTGGCCTTTATGATGATCTTCGTCTATCATATTACGATATTTTTCATCTGTTCTTAGTGGATGACGTATTCCTGGAAACATCATAATTCTACGAAAGCCTAATTCTTCACAACGATATCCTTCCACTTTGCATTTTGAGAATGCGTTTGGAAATGTATGTCCATAATGATTTAAGGCAAATGCCCTTGCAAATGCATTCGCAATGAAACATCGAGCATATTCATCGTCGATTACATATAAGAATTCCACTTTCTTCTCTTATGTCAACAACTTCTTGAACAAATTGATCAAAAAATTTGAAAACATTTGATGGTTTTTCTTTGTCTTTAAATACATCTGCTATTATCGGCCTCTTATCCTTATCTTATCCTTATCCTTATAGTGGAATTAAAAATTCTGTACTGAATAGACCAAAATTGATCTGTGCCACTATTATAAATTTGTGCGCCGTCAGTAGTGAAATCTATTTCCACATATTTCGGCAACATTTCATAAGGAATACTTTCCAATTTTTTCATAAGTGTAGATTTCAGTCCCATATGTAGATATTCCCCTCCACATATTTGTTGAACATGTCTAGTAGCAACAACAGTGGGTGTTTGCAATAATGTTCTTGTGTCCTTAGAGAGATGAATCAGGTGAAAAGGGAGCTTATGTAAGGTTTTAAGGAGTATATTTCTTTGTTTATGGTTTAAATTTGCTTCTAAAAATGCATTTTTTATTCATTTTTTGCACTCTTCATCAAATTAACACGGTTTTCTGCCACATCATCGTTTTCTCTGAGGAACTCGATGTATTATTTTGTTCATCTACATTGTATCCATCATTTTCTTCATTATTTTCAGCATGGTCTTCTTCCTCTTTTTCTTCACCAGTGCTCTCATCGTATCCCACTTTTTTTTCAATGACTTCCATGTCGTTACCAATAGATTGTGCTTCATCATTTTGTAGGTCATCTTCATAGGCAGGTAGAGCAGGATGTTGTTTGGAATTAGTACAGGATCATTTTCTGAGACAGCGTCTGAAGTAGAATCATCATAATTTTGCAGATTCGGAATCTCTTAGGCGACCTTGCCTTGCAGACAATCGCCTCCACTTGTGCCTCGCACTGAGGTTAAGGAATGTTTTAAATTTCGTAGACATCGTCGCTAATTTGTGTCTGTTGATTATAAAGTACTGACGTGAAAGTTGTGTGAATATGTAGCTCATTGTAATATTTTATTTGAATGAAACAAGTGCAAGCACGAACTCTGTCAGAACTGACAGTTAGAATTAATCTTGCAAAATTCATTCAATAACAGCACCACATGCAAATGCAAAATGTAACAAGCACATAAGTCACACAACATTTTTGAAAGAAAAAAAAACTACTATAGTCAGATTCTTATATATTCGAATAAAAGAAAATTAATAAGAGTATTTAATTTGATGATTATGTATTTAACTTTTATTCGATTCCATAAAACATATATACAATATGCTATTATTATATGTTTTAAAATTATATATTTTATTAATATTAAAATAAAACTACATTTTCATGAAAACATTAAAAGTCACTGAAAGATATCTATTAGATTCGGAAAAAATTAACGGAGACCGACGGGATTTGAACTCGGGATCCCTCGTTTACCAATCCGACACTTAGTCTGCACGACCACGACGGCTCTTCTCTATTGGCTGTTTATATTCCGAATCTCTTTCATGACCGCTTATGGTCGTCTAATTCTTACAGTCACCAACCTTAGAATTTATAGTAAGTTATAAATGCAAATGGAAATTAATTAACAAATTTAAAAAATTTTTGCGATTTAATGTTCATATATGAAGCAAAATAAAAATATAGTAAAGAAACTTAATTGTAATACATGGAACCAACGTATTTCAATTATTTAATGTATTACAATGTATAGTTGTCTCAAAGTGAATGAATTTTTGTTTAATTACACAATATTTAGAATAAGTTATTTATTTATTAATTAACATTAATGCGTTGAAATTTCTTTTTTTTATTATAATTAAAGTCATCTTCAATTATTTTTGTTAATTTTCGATCTGAAATTGGGCACACATTTTTTTCATTATTAGTAGAACAAAAATACTCTTAAGGGCAGTGTGAAAACATTAAAATGAAAACTGTTTGTATTTTATATATCAAAGCAAATATAAATATATATAAATATAAAACATGATAAATAGATAATATTAAACAAAATAAATAAATATAAATATATATTTTTTAAAGAATATTTGTACATTATTAAAGTATGAACCTTTTAATTTATTTTAAGTTATTAAATTTAAGTTATTAATAATCACAATAAATAATATTTGTAAATTTATTTTATATTTGTTATTTTATTTGCTGTTATTTTATAATTCAATTATTTTCATTCACCATGAAGTACATTAAAGCTTTTGAAAACAAAGAGATATAAGCAACAGTTTTGAAAACTGCCAGAACTGATAAGTATATGTATTAGGTAAGGTATTAATAATACAGGTGTACATATAAGCAATAATATAAACATTCACTTTAAAAAATTGAATAACTGATACATGCTATTTCATTATAAATTAAATTTAGGGTCATTCACTCGCAAATATATATTTTTCATATATCAAGCCATCTTATTTATTTTCATAATGTTTTTAGAATAAAAACAAAACAGATAAATATTGGTATTTTTATTCATATGAGCTGATTACACAAATTAAGAAAGCTCAGCATTATACAGAATTATATTAGGACAATAAATAGTTTTCCGAATGTGTAAAAAGAATATTTCAAGAGTAAATTATTTTTGACAATCGATATTTCATCGAGGTTTTAAATATATAAATTTATAAGAATGTGAATTGAAATGGTTTTATCGGTTTCATCACAATTACTCGGAATGGCCCTGTAATATTATTTAAAAATGAATATCTTTAACTATTTACCTCTAATTTCCGTTTGAATTATTTAAAAAAATTATGACTCTCCTCTTATGATTCTCTTCAAAATCTCACTCGATATTAACTTTCCTATGAAACAAAAGATATTATTTAGTCACTGCAAAAAGACACTAAATGAAGCTCAATTATAATAATAATAATTGTAATACATGTAACCGAAATTATTATTAATAATATAATATTAATAATAATTTCGTAACAATAAAAAGTAAATATTTAATTATACTATTTTGTGAAGAGAAAAGTGTTGGAAAATTATTGAAACAATAATATACAAATGCAAATTACAAAGATTATGTAAAGCGTACTCTTACTAAAACGTACACCGACTATACTATGCAAAAAATAAAATCCAAAGGCACTAAATAGGCACTATCTGAAGAAAATTTTGTTTTTTCTTTGTGAAATACCGAGAGGCTACATCATCATATCACCGTGGCAGCTACTATTGCATTTTTAGGTATAACTGTTTCGACGGGAACGTTCCATTGTATGCGCAGAAATGCTTCGCTGTGATTCGCTGATAAAAATCGCGCAACTTTGACGATTTCAAATGAATAAATGCAAATGAAAATCTTTTGTAACATCATAATAAAATTTGTATAAATTGTTTATTATTTTTTTTATTATTCACTTTTCTCCTGCAGTTTTGATGTGTTTTTTAGCATGTTTTTAAAAAGTATTTGTGCAAATTTTTAGCAAAAATATTTTCGTAAAAGTATCGCTTATACGCGATCTATAAATTGTATGTAATCAACATATTTTAGGAGCTATGCAAAAAAACAAGATCAATCACGTTTTTTATATAAATTTATGTAAATTTTTATAATTTCGATAATTTTGACATGTCTTACATTTCTGAAAATTTTAAAAATATGAAAATTTTGATTGTTCAAACATTTTTTAAAATTTGGAAAACAAAAAATTTGGAAATTATGAAAATATTGAAAAATATGAAAACTTTGAAATTTTGTATATTTTTGAAATTTTTGACATTTTTTAAGCTTTATTAAAATTTGGAATTTACATATAAATATATATAAATATATACTATATAATATATGTATGTTTTGAAATTTTTGACATTTTTTAAGCTTTATTAAAATTTGGAATTTACATATAAATATATATATATACTACATAATATATGTATGTATTATAAACATAACAATAAAATGTGACTTTTATATACATGCACTCATATCCCCATCATACGTGATTGCATTGTGCGACTTTTTATACTCGCACAATATGTCCCATCACGCGTGATTGTGACATCTTTTACGCTCGCACTTGTGCTCCCATCACGTTATGACATGATGGCATTCTTGCACACACGATGTGTAATTACGCAATATGAACCCTCACCAAATGTTATCTGGGAACGGTCAGCAATAGTAATATGTTATGTTATCAGCAATATATCAACAACATGTCACCAACAAATGATTAATCATTTCATCTTGAGCATCATGATGAAAATATGACGGCAACAAAACATATATAATGATTTCCATCCGTTGTCACATATATGTCTTCAAACATGAAGATTTTTAATTGTAGTTCAATGCTAACAAAGTGTTGATAATATGAAATGTCACACGTTTACGGCAATTTTCCAACAAAAAGACACAGTTTTCGAGATTTATATACAAGTTGTAAACATTCATTTCTAATTACACTTACAAATATATATATATTATCCTAAGTAACTGATGTACGTTGCAACTTTATATTAATCATATTACACATAATATAGTAAAATAAAATAAGAAAATAAAATCGAAATATGAATAAAAATTAACAACATTCCCTGATTAAATACAATTTTGATTAAATGGTAATATAGTTATATTAGAAGCATTTTTGAAACAGTTTGTTGTCTTGAAATCAGTTTAAAAATTTTATCTGATATAATTTTATTATTGCCATTTTGTTAAAAAATGCGATATTTCTGGACACACGTTGTTGTTTCAAAAATAAGTTTATATATTCTCTATTACTTCTTAAACATTGTCGGTGTTGTTTCGAAATATTTACAACTTGCACAACTTTGGTAAACATTATGAACAGAAATGGATATGATTTCTATTGGCTAAACTGTAAGCTTATCTTTATCTGTATAGACAGCTAACAGAAACCGATAGAAATCTTGTCTGTTTCTGTCCGATTCTGTCCGCCATTTTTACCAAGGAAAACCAACTGGCACAGAACATTTAGTTGACATATTATCAGCATACGCAGCATTCGTTATTTGGCATATGTTGCCGTCATGTTGTTGTTAACATGCTGTTAAGTATGAATAGCATACCGATGATGACGAGTTGCTTTCAAGTTGTTGCCAATTTGCTATCAACATGTTGATAATTGCGGATGGCAAATTGACAATACGAGTTGTCGTTAAGTTGTGAATAGTAGATTGATGCTGACATATTGCCATCGATTTGTCATTATTAAAATTATCATTCCATTGAGTTCAATGCGACAGACATAATGCTGTCTCACCTTGTCCTGAGTTTGTTTAAATTAGTTGTTGCAACGATTGTCGGCTATGTGACAGCAAATTTGAAACATTTTGCTATCTCGGTACTGAAAATTTTTAGTATTAAATCATAATAGTATAGTTATTTATAATAGTATAATAGTGCAATAATTAAAGTTTATAATATAGTTATAAAGTTCTTATTGTTATAATATTAATATTACATATACTTATAAGCTGAACAAAACTTATCTGATTGTGATATGTATACATAGGAATATTAAGTATAAGTGAAGCTAAAAAAAGATGCCGATATCTTAGAGATTCTTTTTTCTTTTAAAAGCAAAAAGAAAGGAACATACTTACCATAATTCCAGGAACATACTTACCATACTTACCATAATTCCAAATGGATCCGCTGATGAAATTAAATAAAAGAAGAAATTCTTTCCGATTTTATGAACAAATGAAGTTTCTGGACGATGACTTGGGAAAGTCCGTAAGTTGAATAATATAGCGTAAAAAGAGGTATTTGAAATAGATATTTAAAATAGAGACAAATTCTGATTTGACACTTTAGATTTGACTTTATTTAATTCTTTTCTTTCAAAGATTCTTAAATATTTCTTAATTATTTCTTTAATGTTAAGATGTGACCCAAAATATAAGTACCATTTTGTTTAGGACGTATACTAGTTTACCAACAAACATTATAAACAACAACAACGATAATGATAATGAAATTGAAGCCATGAGTCTGAATCAACATGCAGTAACATTTTGAACATGAGTAACATTTTGAATTCGAGTCCTATGAAAAGTACTAATTCGGAGTCAAATAAAAGTATATCCTATATTAGTATTCACTTTATTAGAAATTCTATTAAATTTTTTTCATGTTAAAAATCAATAATATTTCAGAAAGAAAGTCGACAAATCGAACAATGAATGAAGAATTTAATGAAGCTGTTATTGCAGCATTACGAGACACTAAGCAACCTGATGGAATTGACGGATTTGTACTGTTATTAGGAGAAGGATTAAGAAAATTGCCATATAGAGAACGAATAAAATTACAATTAAAATTTCTTGACATGGTTATGGAGGAGCAGGAAAAATTTTATCAACCAATACAAACTTATTATAGCTAAGTGTCACAGATATTATAATACAATTTTTTTGATATTATAACACAGTTTAATTTATATAAAGGTTAAATATTTACAGTAAAATATAATAATATTCCGTAGTATTATATTAACTATTATTATTAATAAGAAAATACAATATAGTATAGTATAGTAATAGTAGAGTAGTAATAATAATAATTATTATATAATAATTATTATAATAGATATAGATATTATAATAGAGTAGTAATAATAATTATTATTATATAATTATTATTATTACTACTGTATTATTACTATACTATATTGTATTTTCTTGATATAATGTATTTTATAATCCTATTTTTATGTTATAAAAAAATAAAATATGTATATTAATATAATAATAATATATATGTTTTGTTATATCAAATAAGTCATCTCTTAGTTATATTTTAAAATTAATATTAAATAATGTTATTTTCAAATAAAATGTATATGTGTCATTACCTACATACATACAAAAATAAGCCTTGCAAATAAATTCCTCAAAGTCATCATATATCTTTATGTTTAAGAATATACCTACATTTTACAAACTTACATCTATTTACAATACAATTTATAACTTATTTTTACAAATACAAATTTATTAAAAATCATTTTGTAACGCTTTTTCCCATTGATAAGATAACGCACTAGTACCTTGAAAATATGTCGAAAATGCTTCTCTAATTATAATTGCATTGTTATTACTTCGACCTGTACAAAAAAGCATATTGCGAACATTATGCATGTGGATTTTCTGTAATTAGATGTAAATATGTTTTTTTTCCAATTAATTTTTCTTCATTTTATATGATAAAATTGTGCAGTGCTATAGTTGTTTGAATAATTTTGCATGCATTGCTGATATTTGCAAGGATTAATTTTCAATATATTCTCCATCGACTCACTAACACTCCGAAAGCACTTTCTACAACTCTTCTTGCACGGCTCAGTCTATAATTAAATATTTTCTTCCCAATATCAAATTTTCCACTTCGCGGATATGGCCTCATCATGTACATCGATAATGGGAAAGCTTCATCCGCTACTAGTACATATGGTAATTTTAGTCCATCAGTTTCGATCTGTCTCGGATTTGGCAGTTTGAATTAGCTTCAAAGCATTTCTTAATTTCGCTGTTACGGAAAACTCCTTCATCACTTTGTCTTCCTTCGCACCAATGTCAACTATTGTAAAGCAATAGTTTGCATCACTGATTGCCAGAAGATTAATATTATGATGACCTTTATAGTTATAATATGCTGATCCAATGATGCTATTTAGTGGAGCCTGTAAGAAAAGAACATATGTCTTTTTTATTATAATTTATATTATGTATACTATATATCAAACAAATATTTTAACATTTAACAAAGCTTTTTATCTTTTGTTAATAAAATTTTAACATTTTATAAATAAATTCCGTTTAGTACATATACCTGAATTTGAACATGCTTTCTATCAATGGTCCCTATACAATTTGAAAAGTTCCACAAATGTTCAAAGTCGTCGGCTATAGTTTTTCAACTTTCTTCATTATCCTTGAGAAAAACTGAATCTTTCAAACAATTCCAAATAACTTTACAGGTCTCACATATTATTTTTGAAATTGTATTGTGTGCAACTCTGAAGGCATATGATAGGGATTTCTTACTATTCCCTGATGCTAAATAACGCAGTGTAATTTGGAGCCGAATCTCAAGTGAAATAGGTTCGCGAAACATATTGTTTAATAATTGGTCCGACTAATGCGAATAATACTTCAAATATTTGAGGTGGCATTCTAAAATAATCTATATATTTTTCCGTATCTTCGGCCAACATTTCCTTAACAAGATTATCACTTGCTCCTTGTCGTAGTCTTCTTTCAGCGCTAAATATAGGTCATACTCAAAATTGTCGTTGTTTTTTTTCATTTTTAATTGCAATATTATACAATATATATAATTTTACAATCTTGCGGCGTAACTCCTGCCTTTTAAATGCATACGCACATTTATTTAAAGATTTTAGTAATGTGCAGATAATTAAATATAACTTTTGCGACTCCATACTAATAATTGTTTTTTCAGTGTATCTTGATGTGCCGTTACCGGAGAAGTTGTTTTTTGACTGTGATAGGTACATAAAATTTTTGAATCTTGACAAGTATATACATGTATATGTGATTCCGATCCAGAAATTGAATCCCTATGTCCCATGCGATGGAAAACGCGAAAGCGTAATTTATACGAACCAATAATACACACTAATACCGATATACATAACAAAAAACTCTAGGAGAAAGATATTGGGTGCTTTCCAATAAGGAGAGTTTGATGTTACACAGTGTGACATAGAGAGGCATTGTAAGACACAGTTATAGAGTTTAATTGAAACACATAAGTTACTAAACACGCTCACTAGAGAGCGTAAAAGACTGTGACGTAGGAGAAGACAATCACGCATAAACATGTACGCAAATTCGACTATCGTTTGGAAGCCGCGGCTATTTTCTAGGAGTATCAGTATCGAACGTGGAAGTGTTTTATTACATATATTTTTATATATATTTATATATATATATATATATTGCAATTATGATAAATTTCTTAGTTATATATAATTTATAATACTGTAATGAAATAAAATTAATCATTAAATATTTTTACAGATTAGAAAAGAAATATTGTTTATCTTGCTTAAAACACCAAATGAAAGTGATAACAGCTCTTCGAACGATAGTTCGGAAGAGTCAAGCATGAGTATCAGTACGGAACTCAATTTCTTCTTCTAGTAGTAGATGAAAATGTTGATTTGCTATATTTTCCTTTAATGGAACATTTGACAAGTGGGAGTAAAAGGCATCGGATTAATGATTATCTCGAAATTGTCGATTTGTGGACCGAACAAGAATTTAAAGAGAATTTACGGTTATCAAGACGTTCAGCATTACATTTAATTGGTAAAAAATGTATGATAAGAGAAAAATATTCAATGATAGTTTAACTTTAACATAGTGAATATTTATTTCAATATTAATTAATAGTAATTTAAGTATATAACAGTAATTTAAGTGCAATTAACAATATGTTTTAGATGAATTTGAACAGTCCGAACATTTTCCAAAACATGCTTTCGAAAAGCCAATTTCCAAAAATTAGCTTCCTACTTTTCTTATGATTCATGTCAAACACTGAGTCTCTGCGTACAATGTCTGACAGATTCGATATCTCTATTTCTTCTATATTTCGGATTTTACGTCGAGTAGAAAATTGATTATTAACAAAATTAAATAATACAATTAGATGGATACAATTAGATGACAGGAAGATTATATTGCTGTATGTGAAGCTTTTCGAGCTAAAAGAGGTATTAACAATGTGATTGGAGCAATTGATAGAACAGCGATAAGAATAGAAAAACTATCTATCAATGAAAATGATTATTTCAACAGAAAAAAATATTTCTCTATTACTTTGCAAGGAGTTGTTGATGCAAAAATGAGGTTCACTAATATTTACTGTGGCGAACTTGGTTCTCTGCATGATGCCCGCGTTTTAAGAAGATCGCCTTTATATCAAACAGCAAAATAAAGAAATAGAAATTTTTTCCAGGAGATACATTTATAATTGATTCAGCATATAGCATATTATCGTGGCTGAGTTCTTCCATTTCGAGATAATGGTCATCTAACACCACAGCAAAATGAATTTAACTTGTTGCTTTCTTCCACACGTATGGTAAACGAACGTGCATTTGGTTATTTAAAAGGACGTTTTCGTCGAATAAAATTTTTCAATGAATATTGAGAATTACCTTTTGTCATAAATACAGTTGTTTGTGCATGCATCCTACATAATTATTGCATTAATAAGGATGCATATGATTTTCCGAACTACAATGATAATGATGCAGTAAATCTTAATAATAATGATCAAAATGAAAATATTGAAATACTGGGGAAGAAATAGATCGAAGAATGCAACTTTTTCCCAGAGAGTTTTTATTTCCCAATTAATAACGAAATGTTCAGAACAAAAATTACATACTAGTGAATAAATGGATTTGCAAATAAAGAAATACTCTAAAAGTGATTTGTAATACTGTTTTATTGCACTTTTTCAAGGTTTCCCAATAATAACAAAATGTAATAACAATTAATTGTGAAATATGTGATACTTATGTACTATGAAATAAATTGAATTAAAAATAAATAAGAAGTATTCTTAATTATCAAATTACAGTATAATTTGTACTTTTACAGTTATGCAACTAAAACAGCAACACAAATAAATGTATTTATCATGAAAACTTATATAATTTATATAATTTTATATTACATAACATTTATATAATTCATATAATATAAAATTTATATATTTTTAGGACTGACTTTTTTAGAATAACAATTTAGTTTTTTAAAATTAAAATAAATTTCAAACTTAAATGAATAATTTCTTAACAAAAATTGAACTTATAGTTTTAACATTTTTGTGTTCTCCGATTTATTTAATTGATCGTTGATGGAAAAGAATCCATACCTCAAGAAACAATTAAAATTTAAAGTGTTCTCTTAAAATGTTTCCAACATTGTTAAAAGCACTTTACAGAGAACACTTTAAATTTTAATTGTTTCTTGACGTACGGATTCTTCTCCATCAATGATCAATCAGATAAATCAGAATGATACTTTGGAGACATATTACCAGTGTCTTTTTTAAGATACGCAAAAGGTACGCAAAAGTTTGCATTTTTCTTTTTCAATACTTAACATTTCAGCGTGCTTCTTTTGCTTATCGTTCACTTTGTTACTTGCAATAATCTTTTTCTGTTGAAGTTCTTTCTCTTTCAATTCGTTTTTTTTTCAATTGTAGTAATTCTTTCCCTTTTTTCATTATGTCGTTGTACCATTTTTCTCTTTAACCTCTCTTTTAGCTTTATCTTGCAGATATTGATGCCACTGCTTTCCGAGTTCAATTTTACTTTTTGCAATGTTTGAAGCAGTTCCGTGTGCTGGGCGTAACTTTTTTAACGTCTCGGGCTGCATCGTTGCTGTTACGTCTTCAATAACTTGCTTGTTTGCAGCTATATTTGATGATGAGCAGATCTCTTTAAGGACCGTACGCTTTGTATTTTTCACCTTAAAATGAGACATTCATGCAATATCCTTTTTTTTCTTTCCTTTATCTTCACTCTGTTCGTTAGTGGCTGTTGTGTTATATTCTTTATTCTTAGATGTCATCTAGGAAGGCAACTTCGTTGAAACAGTATAAGCCGATTTAACATTGTTTTTTTTTTGTTTTTCCCGAAAATTCATCGAGTTGATCGAACCATTGAAATTCAACAGCACCTCTTCCAGTTTTATTGTTGCTGTCGATACATTCTTTGTATCGTTTGTTAAGGCATTCATTTTCCATCTTACTTGCTGTGATGACATCTGTAACACAAAGTAATAATAAATTATAAGTTATTAAAATTAACTGATGTATACATTCGAAAATGGACTTTCAAAAACAATTATTTTAAATTACATATGCGGAACATTTTAATAAATAATTTCAGCAATGTACCTATTCACGATCTCTATTTACAGTAAAAATGAACTACATGAAAGTAATATGGTAGAGTAATATAGTAGGTAAGAGAGAAAATAAAATTTACTAATAAAGACCTCCATTATTTACAATGGATGATAAAACATTTTCTATAAATCTCTATAAATCTTTATAAATCTATAATAATCTTGTGTAATACATTTACATTAAAATTTTTGATATGTGTCATTTATATTACATATTAGAAAATATATTGGTTTTGTTTTTACATGCACGTACATACGTACATCTTTTGCTGTCTATTTTAATATTTCTATAACCCTCTAAAGTAACTCTTTAATTGTAATAAAATTTATAGTCTTATCTCAATGTTGAAATCTCTTAGATCATCTGCGATAGCTAGCCATATTTTTGTTTTTTTTTTTAGGATGATCTAACATATACATGTTAGCTTCATACAACGCTAGCAACGCCAATGTAGCGTCGTTCGTCCAGACCGCAGCTGTATATATTTAATATATAACAATACATAAATATACACATATATGCTTATAAAATTCACATCATACAATAAAATATTCTCTATTTGAGGCAATCATGACAATACTTTACCAGTTTCCTTATTTTTTAATGTAATAGATTGATAATTTTTATAGTTCGAATTATTAGTATCACACTTAAAAAAATAATTTTGCTCGATGTGTTAGCACTATTGACGTCCGACACGGCCAAACTTAAGATCGAGCTGTGTTTCGCAGTGTCGTTCTGTGTCTCTCTGTGTCATAGATGGAAAACACCAGAGGGTCAATCATGTAACTTTACGTGAAATTTTTCACTTTTCATTTTTCACTTTTTACTTTTCATTTTTCACACTTTTCACGTACAGCGATTATATATGTAGCATGGAAAGTAAAATCATGAAACATAGTTTCATAGATTTTATAGCTAATGAAAATTATTTTATTGGTACAGTATTATATACATTTTTTAATAACCAATTGTATATGTATTACGTATACTTAATCCTAACGCAGCCCTAATCTTCTCTAATTCCGAAGGATATTTATTAATTCCCTAGATTTCCGCCACTAAGGTACATGGCGAAAAAGTTCACATTTTCACGTTTTCGCCCTAGGGGAAAAGTTACATGATCGACCCCCAGTATAGATACTGTGTTACACAGTGTCTACACTGGTGTTTTCCATCTATGACACAGAGAGACACAGAACGATACTGCGAAATACAGCTCGATCCTAAGTTTGGCCGTGTCGGACGTCAATAGCGCCAACATAGCGCCAACATCGAGCAAAATTATTTTTTTTAAATCTGGTAATATACATTCCAGTCATTATTGTCATTTTGGATGCGTTCCGTTTCTTGCATGATGCGCATAATACATCATTTATCCTTGTTTAATGCATAGTGATAAGGATAAATGATACATCATGCGCATCATGCGAGAAACGGAACGCATCCTTTATTTGCAAAAAAATGTCTTCGTCGCGTTCGAATAACGTAGTACCGAACCCGGAATTCTTAGGTAATCAATATTCAGTTTTTTTTATTTAAAGAACTATATAAGTTTAAAAATATTACGTATTTGTTGATGATCCATTATTAGTACATATTCTATTGGATTAAGTTTTATTGCAGATATGTTCTTTTGTCGGTATTGTAAAGAAATTATTCCTATATTAGATGGTGTTAAGCATCATGCTTGTTTCAAAGGAAAAGAAGTTTTCCTTGAAGGAGAAAAGGAATTATACTCACCTGAAATGAATGAGATTCCATGTAATGTCAAATCGAAAAGATCATAGTTATTTTACAAATATAAAATAAAGCGCTTTGTAGCTAGCAATAAAATAATCAATACATATAATTTACTTAAATTTATTTCAGTATATATCAATAATTCTTTAAAAAATGCATTGGCAATAATGGATGATAACGAAAAAAATGCGCTCATGTTTATGCGTGATGGTCTTCTCCTATGTCTTTTACGCTCTCTAGTGAGCGTGTTTAATAACTTATGTATTCCAATTAACTCGTGTTTAATAACTTATGTATTCCAATTAAACTCTATAACTGTGTCTTACAGTGTCTCTCTGTGTCACACTGTGTAACACCAAACTCTCCTTGTTGGAAAGCATCCATTGCGATTGATAGGCGACAATTGCGCTTTCGTGATTTCCGCTCCATGGGACATAGGAAATACATTGGCTGCGTTCAGCAAAGAAAGCAGATCAGTGAGCGTTCAGTGATTCTTTATTATGATTGATTTCTATACTTACATTTAATGAAGATCTAAAGGCAAGGACCAATCATATTGAAAAATCACTGAACGCTCACTGATCTGCTTTCTCTACTGAACGCAGCCATTTCAGCGGAATGCAATTGACGGAACATTTGTTGGACCAATCACGAGCGTTCCGCATTGCGCACATTCCGTATCCATAGGACGTCACCCTGAGCCGTCTATAATAGGAAAATACTACCAACTGTAAAAAGTAAAAGTAGTTTAGCGTTATCAAATTGGTATGCTGGATCTGTTCTTGTTTCACGCATTTTCTTCGAGCAGTTTCTTTTTTTATCTGTTCCGTGTGTACACACTACTCCGTTTTGCACGTGGACAAGTGTTACTTTCGTTCGCAAGACATTCGGAAAATTTGTTGTAAGGCTGATGGCAGAGAATGAGACATAAGCGCTAGGTAACGTAGATGGCAGAGAATGAGACATAAGCGCTAGGTAACGTAGATGGCAGAGAATGAGACATAAGCGCTAGGTGACAGGTTAAGGCAGAGAAAAACATATACATAAGAGGTTACGTATACGTGAAAAGTTATTGGATATGTATACCTTTTTTTCTACCTTAATCTACATCTACGTTTATGGTAAACGTAAATGCTTACGTCTCGTTCTCTGCCATCAGCCTAATACTATAAAATGGTGCAGTATTAGTATAGTGAGTGGGTGCAACAGCAGTTCTGATAAATGTAGTGGTAAAAACTCGCATGTATATAAAAGTTTGAGAGATAAACAGACGATTGATAAATGATGCAAAGAAAAAAAAGAAAGAAATGAAAAAGTCATTTCCAGCACAATTAAACAAAAATTATAGAAACGCTGTATATATTTTATATAATAAATCTGTATAATAAATCTCATTTGTTTTTTTTATATTCTTGTATTTTGTATTTTGTACTTTTATGTTTCAAGTTAATGTTATAAATATTGCATAAATGTTTGTTATTTCTGTTTTTTTTTAATGCAAATTTCCTTTATTCTTTATCGCAGCAAAATAATGGCCAAAAAATACATGTGAACCGAAATACTCTATTTAGATCACTCATCAGAGTCATGCTTTTAGAAAAAAAAACTGTTTAAAATGTCATAAAAAAAAGTTTATTATAATTTTTATAATTATTACATATAGTATTTTAAGATTTATTATTATTATTTACATGCAAAGTATCAAAATATTTATGTAATCTGTAATCATTTTTCTCATGTATATCATAAAGATTCGAAGTTCGAAAGAATGATCATTCGGCTGAAAATCCTCCCAATAGAAATTATAAATTATTCTATATTGGTTATCAACTATCATTATTTATTTAATTTTTTATTCAATATTTAATTTAAGACAGAAATCATGAAGATTAGAAAGAGAAATTACGATGCATTATAAAGTGTGTAAACAAAGAGAGATTCAACATACCAACTTTTCGGTGCAAAATATATTCGCGTTTCATAGTTGGTAGCTTTTGTCTACTACAAGCAATAGACGGAGAGCGCAGAAAAAGACACTGTCGAGCTGCGCACCATGTATTCCTTCCACCATGAGCATAATTATATGCATAAGGAAAATTATCCAATCGCATTTTACATGTGTTTTTATGATAAAAATGTGATTGGGTAATTTTCCTTAGGCATATAGTTACGCTGCTATGAAAGTTTATGGCAAGCCGTTTTATTTTTTAATTTTTAATAGCATTTTAAATGTATAATGAAAAAATAATCCCGCGATTTAAAATAAAAAGAAAAATTGTTTAGCAGCATTACTATTAAGTCTAGACATAAAGAAATTATTTAAAATTATATCCTGACAAAAATTTAATTAAAAAGGCATAAGAAAGATGAGGAAAAATATAATATTATTTTTATGTGTCGACAAAAATATAATACATTTTTATTATACTTCAACATAATATTTTCTCTTATTTTGTAAGATATTGAAAAATTCAATATAATTTTATAGAAATACATTAAAAATATGCACTATTGAAATATGCAAAAAAAGTTTTATTTTTAATGTATCTCCCTATTCTTAACTCTCTCTCTCTTATTCTTAATTGCCTCCTTTCTATATATTTTCCCTTCTTTTCCTACTTCTTACTCTATTCCCCCACCTCCTTGTTTTCTTTCTCCCTTCTCCCTTTCTTTACTCCTTCTCAACTAATCATCTTGGATTTCGGTTCACATATTCTACCGCACTCCTAAGAGAAACTTGCAACCTCTCACACATTACTAACAACTGTCACACATTACTTTCAACCTGTATTTGCACTTGACCAGGTATGACCACTCTTTACTTCAACTTAGCTTCATATTTTCACTCTTAGCTTCATATTTTACAATTTACACAATATATATTTGCATTTATTCTTCAACTTTAACTTATTTCAATAATTATACATGATAATTGGAGACACCATTAGTTTTTTAACGGCTTGATTATTATTCTATTTCCCCTTGCTTAGATTCTACTCCTTGCTTTAGATTCTTCCACATTCTTAAGTTTTTAACCTTAGACATAATTTTCGTTACATTATCCAGATTATTCTAATACTGGTCACACCTACTGAAGATATACAATGTTCAAATGGAATGCATTTCGGAACTCTGCTACAGCAGTTGGGACTACGACTTTTTTATTAATTAGACAACTGTAAGGCGCCCGTTAATTTTAATGATTATGAATTTCGTTGCGTGAAAAATTCATCTTTTAAACACTGAAAAAGACCACATTTAAGGTCGAAACGTATATTTTAATTCGTCATGTTTATTGTTTGTTTTTAATTCGTCATGTTTATTGTTTGTTAGGTTAACGAAATATTGTTAGAGTTATTGTATGGTTTGATAATTTCAAATATATCATTAGCCTCCGTCGTCTGGCTTGGCTTATATAGTCCAATTATTTATTTATCGATTTTATTTTTAAATTTTGTAATTTATATTCTGTTATAATTGAAACATGTCCATTCTTATTAAGACAAAGTTTAAATAGGATGTGAATTTTAAATAGGATGTAATTTATTTTGTATTGTATTACAAAATGAATATAACATGAAGTAAATTACAACGCGAAACATCTCAGATAGTCAAGTATGATACAGCATATTGAGCGAACTAATGCATTGCATGTTGTTATATATTTGCCATATATTTGCTGACATCGAATAGGACAACGAATATAACAATATACCTGCTATGAATGCAATCAGTTGACGAAATTTTAAGAGCAAACGGTCAGCAATAGTAGTATGTTATGTTATCAGCAATATATCAACAACATGTCACAACAAATGATTAATCGTTTCATCTTGAGCATCAAGATGAAAACATGACGGCAACAAAACATATATAATAATTTCCATCCGTTGTCACATATATGTCTTCAAACATGAAGATTTTTAATTATAGTTCAATGCTAACAAAGTATTAATAATATGAAATGTCATACGTTTATGGCAACTTTCCAGTAAAAAGACATATAATTTTCGAGATTTATATACAAGTTGTAAACATTCATTTCTAATTACACTGACAAGTATATATATATATTATCCTAAGCAACTGATGTACGTTGCAACTTTATATTAATCATATTACACATAATATAGTAAAATAAAATAAGAAAATAAAATAGAAATATAAATAAAAATTAACAACCCTGATTCCCTGATTTCCCTGATTAATTAATACAATTTTGATTAAATGGTAATATAGTTATATTAGAAGCGTTTTTGAAACAGTTTGTTGTCTTCAAATCTGTTTAAAAATTTCTTCTAATATAATTTTATTGCCATTTTGTTAAAAAATGCGATATTTCTGGACACACGTTGTTGTTTCAAAAATAATAAGTTTATATATTCTCTATTATTTCTTAAACATTGTCGGTGTTGTTTCGAAATATTTACAATGCACAATTCTGGTAAACATTATGGACAGAAATGGATATGATTTCTATCGGCTAAACTGTAAGCTTATCTTTATCTGTATAGATAGCTACCGATAGAAACCGATAGAAATCTTGTTTGTTTCTTGTCCGATTCTATCCGTCATTTTTATCAAGAAAAATCAACTGGCACAGAACATTTAGTTGACATATTATCAGCATACGCAGCATTCATTATTTGGCATATGTTGCCATCGTGTTGTTGTTAACATGCTGTTGAGTGTGAATAGCATACCAATGATGACGTTGCTTTCAAGTTGTCGTCAATTTGCTATCAACATGTTGATAATTGCGGATGACAAATTGACAACACAAGTTGTCGTTAAGTTGTTAATAGTAGATTGATGCTGACATATTGCCATCGATTTGTCATTATTAAAATTATCATTCCATTGAGTTCAATGCGACAGACATAATACTGTCTCACCTTGTTTTGAGTTTGTTTAAATTAATTGTTACAACAACTTTCGGCTATATGACAACAAATTTGAAACGTTTTGCTGTCTGGGATGGCATTTCCTCGGCAAGCAGGATCTTGGTTGCTAAAGTCTTTTAATATGAAATAAATTCAATTAATTATATTACCAACTATGTGCCGCTTTGGTTTAGCAGACTTTTAACGTAGGCTCTATAATATATATTAGGTGTACAAAAAAGTTCTGAGCTTTAGATTTCATACAACCGAAATAACAATTTAAATTTTATATATCTTCCCGCCCTTTTGCGGTTTTAAAGCATTGACATTTGACCTTCTAAAATGCCATACGGTTTGGCGTTTGCACATAACCTCAAAAATCAGTAGTGTTCACGATGGCAATAACAAAAGAGCATATTCGATTTTTCATCCACTTCGCGTTTCATCTGAAGAAAAATGCTGCTGAAGCCACTGCAATGATTTGTGCTGCATATGGAGAGAACGCTGTAAGTCATACTACATGTAAAAGATGGTATCAAAAATTTCGCCAAGTTGATTTCAATCTTGAAGATGAACCGCGTGCTGGACGCCCTCAAAAGATTGAAACGGACGAATTGCAAGCACTACTGGATATAAACTCTGCGCAAACTGAAAAGGAGCTTGCAGAACAGCTTGGCATTACGCAGCAAACCATTTCCGTACGTTTACATACGATGGGAAAGATTCAGAAGGAAGGCAGATGGGTTCCGCATGAATTGTCCGAAGACAACAAAAATCGTCGGCATGACACTGCACTCACTTTGCTTTCAAAGTTCCGGAAAAAAGATTTTCTGCACAAAATCATTACAGGCGATAAAAAGTGGATTCTTTATGATAACCCTAAACGTAGAAAATCATGGGTTGACCCTGGTCAACCTTCGACATCGACGCCAAAGCCCAATATCCACGTCAAGAAGGTTTTGCTCTGTATCTGGTGGGGTTGGAAAGGTGTGTTGTATTACGAGTTGTTACAATTGGGTGAAACAATCACGGCAGACCGCTACCAACAACAATTGACCAATTTGAGCGATGCATTAGAAGAAAAGAGGCCATTTACTGGCCAAGGATGTCGTAAAGTGATCTTGCTTCATGACAATGCTTGACTACATGTTGCGAAAGCGACTCAGGACCATATCTTTACGTTAGGCTGGGAACTTCTCCCGCACGCGGCGTATAATGCGAAAAATATAATGATATTTTTTGCAATACATATTTCCGGTGGGAAAATTTTCGCAATATACATTTCCGTTGGGAAATAATAAAATAACATTAATTACTATCTTTTTTAATTAACTATAATATATAAATAAAAAAATATTTGCCATATTTAATACAATCATTAACAAATTCATAAAAAAGTAATCAAAATATATACAACAATTTGTAAACAATTTTCATAAGAAAAATAATTCTCATTAAACATAATACAGGTTCACGACTCTAGATATATAATTAAATTATCTACTTAAGAATTACATATGCAATCAAAATTTTAAAATTGAGATCATTTATATGACAATATAGTAACATTCATTAACTGAATCTATCTATTTTATGTCAAACATCCGTGTTCACTTATATCATCACTTCAGTTGCAAGTTTCATCCCATTATAGAAGTTAAGCAGCATCGAGTAGGATCCCAAGAAGGATGAGTGACCGTTTTAGAAATATGCCAATGATACAAGATAAAAAATGTTTCATTACTTTCTCTCAGTTTTTTTCATTTTTTAACTTATTTTCCGTAAAAGGTGTCACATATATTATAGATTGTCACGATCTATATGACTGGGATACCCTTATGCATGCCCTATATGATGTACTGTTTTTAAATCATTTTCATCCTATGGCCATACTGCGGGATATTCTCCAATACTACTAGGGATTAGGTTAGTGAGCGGTAGTAACGATCTAAGTACATTCCACAGTACGTATTTCGAATGTTCAGAGAATATCTCGAATATACTTGTATGATATCCCGTGAAACGTTCTCAGAATAGACGAGTGCTATTAGGGAACTATTTTTGCGCATTAGTTGTTTTCCTTATTCAAGATTTATAAAGACCTGCATAAATACTAATTTATCGAATTATTATTATATTAAGACGATAATTTATCCCAGACAGCAATATAGATGCTGACGATGTTTGTAAGATATCGCAAAAGTATATCGCAATATTCGCATGATATTTAAGATACGTACATACATGATATATCAAATATATACTAATAATTTGCTATGCCGCGTTATCTTATCTCGTAAATTTTCGCTGATAATTTATGGAGATGTACTGAATATATCTATAGTATGCAATTAGCTTTTCTGAAGTATATCCTCAATATATCCCAGGTTGTAAGATGTCCACAAAATTACGGTTGCATTCCGATATTGCCCTAATAGCACATGATATCATACGTCCCAGACAGCATGCATGTCTAAAAAACGTCTAAAAGACGTCTTATAACAGACGTCTTTAAGACTTTATCAAAAGAAGTCATAAATACGTGTTTTGGTTTCTTTTGGACATGTCTTAAAGACGTCTTGAGAAAGACGTCTTAAAGATGTCTTTTTAAAGATGTTATTAAGACTATATCAGAAAAACAACTTTCTGACATTTTAAAGACATCTTTTCTAAGACATATGTTCCATAACCTCAATCTGTCATCAATATAACCTCTAAAAGTTCTAAATGACAGTTCCAAACATAGTTATTTACATTACCAACTGTGACATTTATTGAGAAGCGATTACACATTTATTGATTGGAATAAACGACATGACCAATTTCGATGTAATGTAACCTATAAAAATATTGGCAGTCAGTTTATCTAGTATTCTAATATTTTATATTATTATAATATACAAAAACGCAATTAAGATGAAATTATTCGGAAACGTATTGACAAGAGGAAGAATACGAAACAGAAGCTGGAATTACTTGATAAATCGATATATCAATGATTTAATATCTACACAACATTTCTAATGACAAAATTGATTTCTGATTACAATAGATAAATCAAAGTTGTGTAACTATTATATCAACAATATACCAATTTATTTAGTAATTCCAAATCGTATTCTTCTTCTTGTCAATACTTTTCGTATACATAATTTTTATGCCATTATAGAATCCAAAAAATTATAGAGTCCAAAAAATTTCAAATAAGACGTTTGAAAGACGTTTAAAAAATGTCATTTATTGAAAAATAAGACGTCTTTAAGACATCCCAAAGATGTCATAAATCGGATCATAAGACATTTTAAAGACGTCTTAAAGACATCTTTTTTATAATTTAATAAGATGTCTCATAATATTTAAGACGTCATAATGTTGTCTGGGGTATTATTGCCTAATATACCGGAGGATATGACATCTTGATGATATATCATTTCTCGTATATTCTTAAGCTCATCTTCAGTATATACCGAATATATCCTAGCAGCGCATGATATCATATGAATATTCTGTATTTATACTGAATGTACTGTGATCATATCGAATATTAGAGCCGGGGGCTCGAGCCATGCTTGATGCAATCTCTTCTGTCGTGCTCCAGGAGGATTATTTGTATATTTGCCAATGGCGTTGGAGAGTGTCGCCGCTGTAGTCTGACCTGCATCCATCGAGAAAATAGGACCATCTCTCTGGAATACTCGTCGTTCGGGATTCGAAAGAATACATGTATATATGTATATTGTAACATACATGTATATATGTATATTGTAATATATTGTTACGTCCGAGGTTCTGGAGAAAAGGTAATATCTTCCGTCTGGAGGAGGAGAACTCGGGTGGACGCACGGAACCTTTGTTGCTCTTACAGACCGACGTCGTGAGGTCGATCCGCGAGTCGAACGCGCGTTAAGGGGACAGGAATCGGGTCAGCGTCGGTGACGTTATAACTCTTACCTGCGCCAGCGCTATCGGTGGTCCGTTTTTTGGTCAGAGAACCGAATCTCTTTTACCAGGGATGGATCTCGTGCGATCCTTAGGGAGCCGTGAACGATTCAGGGTCAAGTTTTTGGGTAAATAAATCGAGATGGAATTCGAGTTAACTGATTTAATAATAAAAAAAAGGAAATACAATATGTTAATTCTAAGATTCTTCGAAGTGGCGCAAATTTTACTGTGTACATTTGAATATGGAAGTACTGGTTACAAAAATTTTATACATAAAATTTCAAATAATAATAAATAACAAAACAAAAAAAATCTGATATCTATATACCCAATTGTTCCAATTGGGGCAAAAAATTGGTAATCGCGAGCATATCGATGGGATCGGGTTGCAGGTGTGGCGGGGGATTAGGATGAGCGCTGCGGAAAGCCTTCACTGGAACAAGGTAGGGAAGAGGGTCACGGGAAATGTACATAGGGATAATATCGTTAACTTGGTGTCTTGAGATTTGATCCCAAAACTGGCTGTCGGGTTTAAATTTTCTTTTAATGTAAAAGGTTTCAGGAGGTGGATGGGTGGGACAGCGGGGAAATTGACGAGGTCGTAGAATTTTTCCACGTCGAAGTGCTCTGGAGTGCACTGTTTCTCAAAGTCTGCCGCGGAGCGGAGGGCGGTATTGGTGTAGAGAGATGTCGGAGAGTCTCGGCTCTACTTCGATTAAGCGTTCCGCGAGTTCCTCGGCGTGTCCGGTTTCGCGACGAATTCGTTTATTGAGCTTCTCCCGAAGGTGTCGCAATGCCCGTTTCGTTCGCTTGTTCGGGATGGCATTCGTTTGGTTCACTATATAAATACAAGAGTTAGGTGAGAGAGAGAGAGAGAGAGAGAGAGAGAGAGAGAGAGAGAGAGAGAGAGAGAGAGAGAGAGAGAGAGAGTGAGGTGAGAGTGATAGAAGAATTGAGGAATCGTGATAAGACAGCTTCACCGAGTCAATCGGCGGCTTGCCCATTCGGAATGTTGAAGAATTTTAAGAAAGCAATTATGTCAAGATCGCGAACCAAACAGCCAATCTACCGCGAGAAAGGGGTAATAAAAACTTACTTTTGTCGTGGCGGGCGCTGGTGATGGGCGAGAAGTGTGGTGCCTACGTTGGATCATGGATTGTATCACACGTGAATAAAGGTATCACGCACAGATTCTAACCGAAAAAATTGGCGACAATCTCGGATGATCCCGTCCATCAAAACGTGGGGCGATGTGAAGAAAGAAGAGAGCGATCCGCTCCAAGTCGCGGTTTTTAAAGGGTTCCGAAGGGGTGGGAATATCTGAGGGCGTGATGGATTTCCGCGTTGGCTTGTCGAATGATAGTTTAGAAAAATTGTGAATATAGAGGAAGGAGGGGAGTGGTGTTCTGTGAATTGTGATTTGTTTTTATATTTCCAGATTTCCTAGCGAATGATGAAATTAGTTAGTGAAAATTTTCCCGCCATTCCACACCCTCAATCATTCATTGGTGTGGCCGCCAACGGCCGCTAATCGTTTCTTCTTGATTGGCGTTTCCCTTAGTTTTCCCACCAATTTGGGGAGTGTCACCCTCGAACGATCCGACGCGTTTCTTATCCGTTAGGAATTTGCTTTTGTTAATATTTTTTATTTTTATTGGTATGTTATAAACTTGTCGGTGCCGACAAAGCTGTCTATCCCAAGAATTATTTTTTTTGATAATAAGACGTATCTCGAGAGGAATTTTTGTGTATTTATTTAGGGTTTCTTTAGATCGTTCGAAGCGCTTCATTTTCTGATTAGCAGCCGTTATCTTTTTCCGAAAGAGAAGAATTCGTGAAGTCCCCCGGACGTAACAGTATATATGTGTATCATTGTATTGTTGACGTGTTATTCTAAACACGTTATTTGCGATAAATATCATCACATGCCTCGGTAGTCGAAGGGATAAGATGCCTGCCCGATAAGCAAGAGATCCAGGTTCGATTCCTGGCTGAGGTGGTATTTTTTCGCAAAATAATTACGAGTTTTCACGACTGGTCGGGTCCCGCCGTGACGCACACCCTCCCTTCTTATTTGAGAGCGCTGTTTTGACCATATATGGTCCGATTTAGAATTATAAGGCGATGAAACGCGATACTGCTAAAATACTATAAAAACGGTCGCTAAATCGCCGAGAGTGAGTAGTCACAATATATAACAGAACAGTTGTACTTCGTTATGGCCAGTCGTTATCCATAATAACGAGATTCACACAAAACATTGTCAAGAATCCGTTCCAATAAATCAGCTATTTAATAAAAGTGAGTAATAATATTTGACCAGAAGAATCTTCCACCTACGATCCTGCTCGGAGTTCTAACTCCTAAGGCTCGGCGAACCTGACTTTCCTTAAATACAATCTTGTAACTCAATCCGGGCTACAACAATAATAAGTAATATGATATAAATACAATAAGCATACAATGAAGCGTTACTATTCTTTAAGTATAAAATAACTAATTACTTATTTTATTTTAAAAACAAATACTTTTTACGTATATGTTTATAATTAAGTGTTTCTAATTTTTAAGGTAAAATGGAATTCAATCCAAGAAACGTGATAATATTGCTACTTTCTTCTTGTTTTTTGAATTTACCAGAAATTCCAAATTACAAATAAAAGGAAATAGAAGGAAAAAAGAGGAAATGGAAAATATGCTACAAAAAATATATGAGAACCAATTTGAAATTGAGAAAGAAGACAGTGATTTTGAAAATTCTTTCGATATACCAGAAGTACAATTAATAATACCGGAAGAAGGAGGCGAAGAAGAAAATATAGATTATGTGAAGTGACATGTGTAACAGATGATATTCCAATTGAATATAAAAAAAGAGCTGTTGAGTTTTGGAAACCTAATAATTCAGGTTAGATCAATATCGCTAGAGCACATAAAATGTAGATTTTAAAAAGTTACTTCGTTACGCCAATTACGAAGATGGAAGGAACAAGTCAACAGAGGTGGGACTAGATTGGAAAAGCTGAAAGAAATTTTATTATATACATTAAATATACATTAAATATACATTAAATATACATTAAATTCCAAGAAAATTTACAGAAAGGAGTAATTATTCATGACATTGATATTGTTCGATGAACTCTCAAAGCACAAGAAGAGCATGCTCCAGAATACAGCATCACGTATATGGATAAAACAATCCAAGGTAGCGCACAACATTGTTTCCCGAAAAATCACAAAATTTATAACGAAGAAAACTCTGAAATCAAAAGAATATCTAGAAGCAGAAAGCAATAGATTTATCGAAAATGTTAAATATTATATTACGCGTTATGGATTCGAAAACATATACAATTCAGACCAAAGCATTTTCCAATTGAAATTTCATATTGTCGTTCATTAGCAATAGAAGGTATAAAAAGAGTTGAGGGCGTAGTGCAATCGGTATCGGCAACAACACATAGTTATACCATCCAACCAAGAATTTCAGTCGATGGTAAGTTATTATCTCCTCTTTTTATTGTTTTAAAAGAACCTACTGGAACATTCGGCCCAAGAATAGAGGAAACAATGTTTAGGGAAAATAATTAATATTTATGTTATGGTTTCAAAATCTGGAAAATTGACATTCTCATCAGTTTGAGATATGGTTAAGAGAAGTTTATTTTCCAAACGTTGGCTCGAAATGTTTTATTATTGGATTCGTGAACTAGTCAGTGTCCAAATGTAATTGCAAGAAATAGACCGGAAAATGCAGAAGATATTGTTTTTCTGACAATACCAGCAGGAACAACAGGTCAGAGACAACCGGCGGTGGTCAGAAACTCTGAGATGTGTGTGTGTGTGTGTGTGTGTGTGTGTGTGTGTGTGTGCGCGTGCGCGTGCGCGTGCGCGTGCGTGTGTGTGTGTGTGTGTGTGTGTGTGTGTGTGTGTGTGTGTGTGTGTGTGTGTGTGTGTGTGTGTGTGTGTGTGTGTGTGTGTGTGTGTGTGTGTGTGTGCGTGTGTGAGGGTAGAATGTTTACATTAGATATCTCCTTCGCTTCTGCTTGGCACGTACCAAGACAGTATTCAGACTTGCGACGGTTTTAACTCGGGACTAATAATAATAATAATTCTTTTGCGTATTCTTTTTAAAATTCTTTTAAATTTCTTTTAAAATTAAGGGTATCATTATAATAGTCAGAGCGGTTGCAAATCTTTCTCTTGTTTCTTGAAATTCAATATAATTCAATATCTTATCAGAAAAGAAATCAATATTCTTATATGAGGAAAATTATATTATTTGTCTTTTGGAAAGAAAAAAATCGTGGAGTTCACTGGACGTAACAGAAATATTTTTCTTATTTATATATTACAGTTAATTAAAAAAGATAATAATTAATAATGTTATTTCATTATTTAGTCATTAAAAATGACGATTAAATGATGATATATTTATAATGGTAATATTTCGTGACAAATGTTACGTTTATTTTACGTCGTTTATTTTATTTAGTACATTGACGTCGAATGACGAAAAATAATCTTAAATCATCGTCATAATGATGTCATCTTGTGATACGACAAATCATATTCTATACAGATTTTATACGAATAATCTTCGATATGATCACAGTACATTCAGTATAAATACAGAATATTCGTATAAGATCATGAGCTGATAGGGTATATTCGGTATATTCTGAAGATGAGCTTAAGAATATACAAGAAATGATATATCATCAAGATGTCATATGAATATTCTCTGGTATATTAGGCAATAATACGTATGACTACAGTACTTTCAATACAAGTGTAGAATATTCGAATGATTCGAATATCATGTGCTATTAAGGATGAAAGCCAAATTGTGTATTTCTCCACATCACAAAAGCCTTGTAAGTTAATATGTAATTTAATATAAATAAATTATAGTTGACAGCAAAATTAAAGGCTCATCTATTTGGTCCTCCAAAAATAAACAAGATTCAAGAAAGTGTAACATTATTAAAAATTATTATAAAAATTATTATAATAAATATGTTTCAAACGCTTTAAAAACACTTAAAGCTTGAAATCTCTATTTTTTAGGTCGGTCCTTTAAATAATGGTTATATTGATTTTTTTTATAATATAGATTTTTATAATATAGAGTTACATAAATACAAACATCATCAAATAACAAAATCTTTTATGAAATTTACCAAGGCGTGTTACATCATTAAAAATCGCACACAAATGCTGTTTATAACTTTTGAAAAAGTCTTTAACTTTAATTTGAGAACTTGTTGACTGCTGTACGATTTTTTTCACCGTTATTCAATATTGAAACAAAACACGTTTTTTTTAACTTTGATTGTTTACTAAAGACAAAAACGCTCGATATTTTGTAAAAAATTAAACACAACTCTTTCTTTGGTACATCTATCATTTTTGCGAATTATAAAGAAATTTTTCGTTTATATCATTGTTTAATCAAAATTAAAGGATCGCTAAATTTGTATAGAAAAATTGGTCGATCTTTGAAGTGTTATAATTTTGTGAAAAAAGATCGTACGATAATCTTCCTAGACTTATTTTAAAGAGCGACGCTTCTACTTTCACTTTCCCCAATCTATTTTCCTTCAAAATTCTTCCACATGCTTCTACGGGGAAGGTCCTGTTAGCGCACAATGCGATAGCACACATCCACACACATCAGCTGTTTAGAAATTTTCCAATGGACCACCAATCAGAAAATTTTATATTTAATTGGTCAATCAGCGTTATGTGCTATCGGATCCCTCTCCTTCTACATTAGGAAACGACGTAGACAATTTAAGAAGAAGATTTAATTTAAACCTTGAAAATATTTTACGAAGTCATACGATTTTATGGAGTTGTAACAATTTTCTTTGCGATTTAAATTAATATAAGTTTGAAAATTGATGCCTATTCTTTAAAATGGTTTATTAAAAATTGATCTACAATTTTTTCACCATTTTATTTCATTTTGAATAACTTTCCATAAAAATGTGTCAAGTATGCTGCCGGCATTAGCTAATATATTATAAGGAGGTTTCACGATCAGATTTGTGTGTGTGTGTGTGTGTGTGTGTGTGTGTGTGTGCGCGCGCGCGCGCGTGCATATGCATATACACGAGATAACGTATACCAGGCATATACTAGCCAACTCCTGATATATCTTGAATTATATTAATGTCGGCAGCATTTGACATTTTTGTGGAAAACTATTCAAAATGCATTAAAACGATGAAGAAATCTTAGATTAATTTTTGATAAATCGTTTTAAAGGGTAAATTTCAATCTTCAAATTCACGTTAATTTGAATCGCGAAAAAAATTTTTGCAACTCCGTAGAATCGTTTGATTTTGTAAAATTTTCAAGAGTTACTTGAATTTTTCTTGAATTTCACTTCCTAATGTAAAGGAACGAAGATGAATTGAGGGAAGTGAAAGTAAAAGATTTATTCTTTAAAATGAGCTCATGAAAATTATCGTACGTGATTTTTTTCACAAAGTTATAACAGTTCAAAGATCGATAATTTTCCTGTAAAAATTTAGTAATTCTTTAATTTTGATTTAAAAAGTTACAAAAGAATTACATTAATAGGACATGGAAATTTTAAAACAAAATCTGAGTTTATTGGTCTCATAACAATATTGAAACAAATATGAATTAGTGTAATGCAAATATCTGATTTTCTCTGAAAAAAGACAGATATGTTCTTAATAAAAAAATTAAGTTGGTTTTAAAAATTCGTTATTTTTATAAAATGAGAACCTGATAATATGTTATGTTATCACAATTCTAATAATAAAATTCACAGAGAGAAATTAGATAAATTTTATCTTTTCATTAAAAAAAGAGAAAATAAAAAAAGGAAAACTTATAATCTATTTTTGTTTATAAAATAAACAATTACTTAATATAAATATTATTTTTATTTTATATAAAACACATGTTCTATTTTTAATATAAATTATTAATATTATAAGTTTTTATAATTACTATAATTATTATTTTATTTAAATGTTCCAATACAAAATATTAAACAAAAATTAAAATGCAATTTCTTAAAATTCTAAATAAAAAACTAGTTAATTTTTAAAACTCAAAAAATATCGGCTATATAGTTATTATAGAATTGCACAAACAAAATAAACTGTATAAAGATCATCATAAAGAATTAAAAACTTTGGTTACATTTGATTAAATCTCATTGTTTCAAATTAAAAATCATCTTAATTTAATTTATATCAATTTATTACTAATTATTACTAAAAAAGTAAAACTAATTGAAAATTGTCAAAAATTGTCATAAGGATTCAAGATTATTAGTAAAATAAAGAAAGATTAATCTATTTGTCTTAACATATATTCCGATTTTAATCTATAATTGAATAATAAATGATACATTTAAGTATCAATCAGCTGGTATATTCTCTAATTTCATCGGTATTTAAACATATGTTCAAGTCATTATAATGTGCATATGTTTTTGGTAAGGTTATAGTATCTGTACATGTAGTAAATATTGGTCTTTGGCTTAAACCTACTGTTTCATTAAATTCAATTTGACATTAATAATGGTGGGCATGAGAAAAGATCCAGTAATTAAAAACAGTAAATTTATCAGCTTGTTTCTGTTAAGACATTGAATGTACATAGTAAAATAATGCAATACATCATTTTCTTCATTCGATAGGTAAGGATCAGTCACTAAACAATTAATGATTTTCGTTGCAGTAGATGTTTGCATATCTAAAAGAATCAAAATCACAATTATTTCAGAAATTAGGATACTTTTCTGGTGATACGCCGTGCCAAATTTTTGCAATCGATCTTTTTGATTTCTCTACTAAAATAGCAATTCTTTGTAGCAATAATATTTAATATATTTAATATATTTATTGTTCTGAAAATGTATCGGAACTTGGTTTCGCAAAAAATCAATATGCCTGAAAAAAATCCTGAATAGTCTCATTTTCTTTTTCGATTAGAGACAAAATTTTTTAGAGCTTTTTTCAAAATCTTTCGCAAATATGGATTTATATATCGCAATAGTTCCTGTAGTAAAATATCAGATTTGACAAATTTTTCAGGATTTGCAATGAGCATTAATGTAATTCTTGATAATTTTGCAGGAATTTGATTTGTCAAAAGCAACATATGTTGTAAGATCCGTCCAAATATAATGAACTTATCTAATTTATTTAATCTATTTAACTCCAAGTATGGGACTATACAATATTCACCTTGAAAAAATATTCCCTCACATTTAACAAAGAAAAGATTAAACAGTTCCTTAGTAAGGCCGCTCCCATCAATACCTATCTCTCCAAGAAAAGTAACGCACAATTTTTTATTAATGCATCCATATAAAAATTTAATAAATCATAAAGGCAATTATTTCTGCATACATGAATAGTGATTTCTTCTGCATCTTCTGGAAGAGAAATATTAGACATTTCTCGATAATAGTTTCTCCTCGGATACTTGAAATTCGATCATTATACTCAGATAGCAAATTTTGTGCCAAAAGCACAAATTGCGAAATTATGATACATGTTATGCAAAAATTGAATAGTAATCCAGCATGGACTGCTGTAACAGATACCAGCAAAAATGCACATATCGAGCAAGCTCTGCATCATAACATGTTGCAAAAATGCTGTAAAAATTGAACAAAGCTTGTCATCATAAATACATCAGAATTCAAGCATTTTGTGTAACCACAATATTCAATAGAAAATACTTCAAAATGTAGCATGATATGCCGTCAAAACATGTTGTAAAAATGTAGTAAATATCTGGTATATTTATTCTTTCACACAGCAGAAATGCGGCAAGAATGTAACACGATATGTAACGTCAGATACTGATAGCAGAAACGCAGTAGAAACAAAGTATAGTGTGCCATCACATCGTGACGGCAAAATTTCGACAGGTATAAAGCACGATCTGCCTTATCAGTGTGTCGGCAGAAACGCAGCAGAAATCGAGCACAATGTGCCGTCACGTTGTGGCGGCAAAATTGTAATAGAAATCAAGTAGGGCCTGCTGGCATAATCTGCCGACAAATCGGCAACAGAAATCGTACAAAACTCTGCATCTCTCACTAAATACAATAATTAGAAAACTACCGCTAGATTGCGTCTGTTTCTCGCATGCAAAATTTATCAAACTTTCGATATAAGCAAAATCATATTCAACATGCATTTATGATTTATGTATTTTTATATATGCCACTTGATGCAAGACGTAATTGTCCAACAAGGTAGTTGACGAAGTGTAGTACCTGGGAAATAGTACATTATATAAAATGTACAATGTTTGATAAATTATTTGATACGTTATATAAAAATCAAAAGAATCATAACTTTATATCTTTAAGAAGCTTTTTATAACTTATTTGTGCTGTAAAAAATATATTAGTTTCATCATTAGTAAAATAATTAAAAATTATTCTTCTAAAATAAGAGATAGAAAAAATAATAAAGACTTTTTCAAAATTTTTTAGTAATAGTAATTTAAATATTTATGAAACAGAATTTGCTCGATTTCTGTTGTTAATTTGCCAATAAGTTATGTTAGCAGGTTCGATTTCTGCTGCGTTTTTACCGTCCATCGTGACGGCACACTGTGCTCGATTTCTGCCAGTATCTGATATGACAAACTTTGCACAATATCTACTACATATCTGCTGACACAATAAGATAGCAAGCAATGCTCGATTTTTATTGCATTTTTGTCGTTATTCTATGATAAGAAGGTGTGCCGCAAAAAACTAAGCTTAATTGGGAAGCAGTAGCTTGAAATCTGCTGCGAAGTCATGATCGGATCTACTGCAGTGCTGGCATACTGCTGGCATTTTGCCATTTGGGATAAGTTTATTATTATGTTTAAACTGAATTAACATTACCGAATTAAACAGAATTACCATTAAACTTAAAATAAATGTCAATAATTTTTTCTAGTTTTTTATCATTTTTATCACTTTTTTCTCTTCTACTGTTACGACCGAGCAGTGTTCCGCTCGGCGCTGCCGTCACATCAATTACTAATTTGAAGATCATTCCTTACCGACGCGGTTGTAAAGCGGTTGTCAAGAAGGTTGTTGTTACGCGGAGACTTGAAGCTGACGGACGTGTGTTGCAGTGTTGTAATTGCTTCGTTATTAATAAAATTCTCAAGTTTTTATTAAGAGAGTTGTTATTTCGTGCGCGGCTCATCCGTATAACGCGATTCGCGATTTGTGACCGCCGCGAGTGCGACATTTTTGGGGGCTCGTCTGGGATCGTAGAATCCATCGAACAGATTGTTATTGGAATGGCGGAGCGACGAGCGCCGGCAAGGACCAGCGGCATGGCAAGGCAACGTACGGTTTCTGCAGGAAGGAAGGCCTGCGAAATGAAAGAAGCCGAGCAGAGGAACGAGCTGAGCGGGGACTGAATGACAGCATTAAATGCCAGTCGTTAATTAATCAATTTCTTTTCGCTTTTATGAAATAAATTTTGTTTTTCTTTTTATTTGCTTTTGCGCGCTTTTGAGTTAAAGAAAATTCTTTTATGATGGATTTTCGGCACGGATTGATTGTCGGACGAACGTGTATACGTTTTTTAAGTTTGGCACGGACTTCGAATGTTTCGGTTTTATTATAGATAGGAGGAAAA
The DNA here is from genome assembly GCA_024349325.1 of Pogonomyrmex californicus. NCBI lineage: Eukaryota > Metazoa > Arthropoda > Insecta > Hymenoptera > Formicidae > Pogonomyrmex > Pogonomyrmex californicus. The sequence goes on from JAECZD010000054.1 coordinate 40,110, forward strand.
TCAAGTAAATAAGGAAATTAAATAATCTTCGAAGATTCTTCCGAGTGTCCGAAAGGTATTTGTAAAATGGAACTCGTTTAGATGTGTAAATTCCGTTTCGGGAAGGCGTTCTAAATTGGATCGTGGTTTTTATCGGAGCCTATGGGGAAGTCGATTGTTCTTACCGTCCGAAGAAGAGAAAATGTTGAATTGAAAGATGTTCTTATTTTAAAAGGAAGTTACTGTTTCTGTTTCTTTGTTTTCTTTAAGGTTTTCATGAAGAGGAGTTGTGCAAGACCGATGTTGAGAGGAAGATTTTCTGCTTACTGCCTGAACATCCGGCTAAAGAAATTTTTTTTTAAAGAAGACTGCCTCGCCCTCGGTTTTTTTAAATCGTGGTTTTTCCGAGGGACTTAGAGCAAATGCCGAGGCGGGGACTTGGGGTGTTCGAAAGGACGTGAGGATCCATGGAAGCTTTCTCCCCTCTTGTCCGAAGACTCAAGAGAGAAGTGCGCAAGACATAAACACAAAAGAAAGAAGCATCAAGAAAGAAGGAAGAAGAGGGAAGATGACCTCGCAGCGGCACGGAACTTCCGGGAGAGGGTGAAGTTTGGGATTGATTCGGCACTCGGTAATCCGCAGCAGCAGCTCGGGATAGAGCAGGAAGCCGACAGATTCCCTGAGAACTTCATCATGGAAGAAGAAGCCGACTTTTCTGCGAGGGAATTCTTTGGAATTATCGGGACAATTTCGAAAAAAAGGGGGGTAGTGTTACGACCGAACGGTGTTCCGCTCGGCGCTGCCGTCACATCGATTACTAATTTAAAGATCGTTCCTTGCCGACGCGGTTGTGAAGCAGTTGTCAAGGGGATTGTTGTTACGCGGAGACTTGAGGCGGACGGACGTGTGTCACGGTGTTGTAATTGCTTTGTTATTAATAAAGTTCTTAGGTTTTTATTAAGAGAGTTGTTATTCCGCGCGCGGCTCATCCATATAACGCGACTCACGACCGCCGCGAGCGCGACACTACTAAACACGCTACATGTACTTAAATGATATAATTTTAATTACATACCTGATTGATCATTTTCGCTTTTGTTAGGTTAGGTTTAAATTACGCGGGCGCTTTTATTGGCGCCATCTGGAACGAGTGTGTGGTGTCGCATTTTCGGCGGGGGCTGTCTGCCGGCGACTTTGGAGCGAGTACCTTCGCGGCTCCTGGTTGTTTGAAATGTATAAGTTAGTTAGAGTTAATAAATCACTGGATTAGTTTTGTTCAACGTAATCACTGTTCATTTTCTTCCACGTGCCTCAAAAATACACAACAGTTGGCGACGAGGATGTGATTAGAAAGAAGAAAAAAAAAAGTTCGTGACTTTCCATTAGTACAAAGAAGAAGTACATGTGTCAACGTTACGTTATACGTTTCGAGTGAAATAAGAAAAAGATTTCAGTGATTACTGTGCGAAAAATATGGCACTACCAGCCACACAAGTTCCAACGGCACAAATTCCTAGTTCGTTTACAATTGAACCTTTCGATCTAGAAACTACTACGTGGAAACGATGGCATCAATGACTCGAAGGAGCTTTTTCAATTTTTAATATTCCAAAGGAAAAGAAAGTACCGTATTTATTACACTACATCGGACCGAATGCTTTCGATGTCCTTTGCGACAGATTTGATCCAGAAGATCCGTTCAAGAAAGATTATAAAACGATAACGGAAAAACTAACGGATTTTTACGATCCAGCACCATTAGAAATTGCTGAAAATTTTCGTTTTCATCAACGTAAACAAATGGAAGGAGAATCGATACAGCAATTCGCATCGGCTTTACACAAGCTCAGCATACACTGCAACTTTGGAACGTACCTAAAAACAGCTCTTCGAAACCAATTTGTATTTGGTCTACGGGATAAAAGGATGCAAGCGAGGCTTCTAGAAAAAAAGAAATTAGACTACGATACGGCAGTTCAAGCGGCTACGACGATGGAGTTATCGGAAAAAGGCGCGAAACAACTACAAGGAGAAACAGCGACCGTCGCACATTTACAAAACAAGAAGCAGCAAAAACACAAGTACAAAGATAAGTCAAACATAGAGAAAGGTAATACCGGGAACAAAGTTTCCAATTCCAAATTCAATAAGAATACGAGTGTCAATACAAATGTAAATAAAACTTATAATGTAAATTCGAATTTAAAATGTTATAGATGCGGAGGTGCACACCTAGCAACAAGGTGTACATTAAATAAGGAAGTCCGATGCAATGATTGTGGCGTAAAAGGACACTTACAAAAAATATGTTTTAAACAGCGAAATCAAACAAACCGCTTAGAAGAAATTTTACACTTGGAACAAGTCTACGCGCGAGATAAGTTGTACGTGACCTTAAAGGTAAATAAGAAATATCTGAGATTTGAAATAGATAGTGGTTCCAGTAACAATTATGAATATAAACCAAGCGAAAATATTATTTCCATATTCGTCTATCCATGAAAGTGATTTAAAATTAATATCATATTGTAATAAGAGAGTAAACACAGAAGGATTTATGGTAGTTAAAGTAGAATTCGATAATAAAGTATACAATTTAAATTTATATTTGACTGATATCGAAAAAGAACCTTTTTTGGGCCGAGAATGGCTTCATCAAATAAAGAATTTGAATTCAATTTTTGAAGGAGTAGGAAACATTCACTCAGTTATTTGTAGGTTGGAAAATAGAAATGAGAAGTTAAATAATTTACTGAAAAAGTTTCATAATTTAATAACAGGAGATTCTAAACCAATGAATGGTATTCAAGCAAGTTTAAATTTGAAAAAGGAGGCAACTTTAGTATTTTTGAAAGCAAGACAAGTTCCTTTCCAACTTATACCGTTAATAGAAAAGGAGTTGGAAGATCTGGAAAAGAAAGGGATTTTGGAAAAAGTAAATTCCTCAAAATGGGCTACACCAATTGTACCTGTGTTGAAGTCAAATAATAAAATTAGAATTTGTGGAGATTACAGCGCTACATTGAATCCACAACTAATCATTGATGAGCACCCTCTGCCTACCATTGATGAACTTTTTGCATCAATGGCTGGGGGAGTAACCTTCTCCAAAATAAATCTCCAACAAGCGTATTTACAAATGGAAATTAAAAAAGAATGTCAAGAACTTTTAACGTTAAACACACATAAGGGATTGTACAAACCGACTAGATTAATGTATGGAGTGGCATCTGCGCCAGCAATATGGCAAAGGGAAATCGAAAATATATTGAAAGGAATAGATGGTGTAACCGTTTTTCTAGACGACATTAAAATAACTGGTAGATCGGACACAGAACATTTACAAAGAATCGAATCAGTTTTTCAAAGGTTGAATGACTACAATTTAAAAATTAATGTCGATAAATGTCAATTTTTTCAAAATCAAATCGATTATTGTGGTTATACAATAGATAAGGATGGTATTCATAAAAATCAAAGTAAAATTGAGGCGATTGATAAAATGGAGCGTCCGAAAACCGGAATTGAGATCATTCATAGGAATAATAAATTATTACGGATTTATTCCAAATTTAAGTACGGTTTTGGGACCGTTAAATAATTTGTTGAAAAAACATTGTAAATTTGTTTGGTCTACAGAGTGTGAGAGAGCGTTCGTGAAAGCGAAAAAAGAATTTCAAAATGAACGAGTTTTAGTACATTTCAACCCAGATTTACCTCTTATGTTGGCAACGGACGCGAGTCCATACGGTGTAGGGGCAGTTCTGTCCCATCTATATCCAGATAGTTCAGAGAAACCCATTCAATTCGCCTCACAAACGCTATCTGAGACTCAAAAGAAGTACGCGCAAATCGATAAGGAAGCTTATAGTATTATATACGGGATTAAAAAATTTCACCAGTATTTATACGGGAGAAAATTTTTACTAATTACAGACCATCGTCCGTTGGTACAAATTTTTTCACCTGAAAAAGGGTAGCCAGTATATTCTGCAATGCGAATGCAACATTACGCAATTTTTTTAAGAGGATTTACGTACGAAATCAAATATAGAAAATCAGAATTACATGATAACGCAGATTGTTTATCACGGTTACCTATACAAAATAATGAAAACATTTACGATACAGTTGATGTATTTCAATTGGAAACAATTGAATCATTATCGGTTACAAGCGATTAGTTAGCAAAAGAAACTGAAAATGATCCTACTTTAAAAGGGTTGCGTATGTTGTTAGCAGAAGGCAAAGAAATTCCAGAGAATGAACGATGGCATATAAACCAACAAGAATTTTCGATACAAGGAAACGTCGTTTTACGTGGTCACAAAGCAATAATTCCAAAAACTTTAAGATTCAAAGTTTTACAAGAATTGCACGTAGGTCATTTTGGTATTGTTAAGATGAAAAATTTAGCGAGGGGATATTGCTGGTGGCCAGGTATAGACTCAGACATTGAAAAATTAGTACAAAATTGTGTCCAATGTAATAGTTTCAAAAATAACCCGAGGAAGGTAGAACAGCATATATGGGAACCTTCTGAAGCTCCAATGCATAGAATACATATCGATTTTACTGGACCTTTCTTGGGATATAATTTTTTCGTTTTAGTCGAAGCATATTCAAAATGGCCTGAGGTACACATATTGAAAAATATAACGGCACAAACTACAATTCAAAAATGTAGGGAAATTTTTGCAGCATACGGATTCCCTAAGGTCATTGTGAGTGATAATGGTCGTACGTTTGTTTCTACAGAATTCAGGTCGTTTTTGAAACTAAACGGAATTCTTTTGAAAAATACAGCACCGTATAACCCATCTACAAATGAACAAGTGGAGCGTTTTGTACAAACTTTAAAGAAATCCTTAAGAAGTATGAAATGTAATAAAGAAAATGTACATTTACAATTACAAAGATTGCTGCTACAATACAGAAATACGGCACATGCGGTTACCGGGAAAAGTCCGGCAGAACTATTTTTAGGTAGGAAATTGAGAACACGACTAGATTTACTTGTACCAATCAAAGAAACTTATGTAAATAGCGATGTAAATAATAATAGAAATATTGTATTTTTCAATGAGGGAGAGAGAGTGAGTTGTAGAGATTATATCGGAAAATCTAAATGGAGATTCGGTAGGATAATCCAAAGATTAGGAAAACTACATTATCAAATTGAGCTAGACGATAAACGAATATGGAAAAGGCATGTAAACCAAATAAGGAAGATAGGGGAAGGAACTCCCGATCAAACGATGCAGGATTCGTATATCCTGCATTGGGATCTTGAGGTAGGCGGAAATCAAAAACGAGTCACGGAACAAGAGATCCAAGTACAAGTACACAGAGAAGAACAGGTTCGGGTTGAACCCGAAGCAGAACCACCATTGCAGCTTCCTCTACCGCAATGAGAGAATCGTACGCCCATTAAGGGAACAGTACAAGTAGAAGTGCCGGAAACGGTACGGCGTTCGAGTAGGGCTAAAAAAAAGCCGGAACGTTTCCATAATTTTGTTACACAAATGGATAATATCGATTAGATGTGTTAGGAAAAGGAGATGCAGTTGGGGGAAACGGAATCTCTTGTTACGGCTCCGCAAATTAGTTTTAAGGATTTTAGAAGCGGTACTATGTTTCGTTTTTGATACGGAGGATAGCACTTTCTAAGAAAAGAGGGTGTTAGGTTAGGTTTAAATTACGCGGGCGCTTTGATTGGCGCCATCTGGAACGAGTGTGTGGTGTCGCATTTTCGGCGGGGGCTGTCTGCCGGCGACTTTGGAGAGAGTACCTTCGCGGCTCCTGGTTGTTCGAAATGTATAAGTTAGTTAGAGTTAATAAATCACTGGATTAGTTTTGTTCAACGTAATCACGTATTTTCTTCCACGTGCCTCAAAAATACAACAGCTTTCATCAAATTCTTTTTCTTCATCTGTATCGACTATTTTGAATTGTGTTCTTCTTAATGTTCGTGACAGACGATCAGTTCTTGGAGATCGTGATACAGTTAGTGAACTATTTGACAAGTTTGATCTAATCCAGTATTGTCAAAATTATTATTTTTCTGATATGTATGACCTAAAGATAGCGAACTATTTCTTGATATTCCAGAAAGAGAAGCATTTGGTTCTTCAATAAGATTATCCGGAAAGTTGTTCAAAGGCAATATTATAATTTTACTTTGCATTAACTGATTTTCCAAATTATTCCATTTTAAATATCTCCAAAAAGAATGACTTTCTTCAACTTATCTACTCTACCCAATGTAAAGTCGCACATTCTTAATAAATTTTGAATATAAGGATAGTAAAGTGAAACAATGTCTTTTTTTATTTCATCAAATGAGGAATTTCTTTCCATTTCCAAACAACTCGTTAGATAGACCTGGATACATGAAATTTATCAGTAATAATACATTAATAAAATTTAGTCTTTTGTAAATTAATATATGAATACTTTTAATTAAATAAATATAAAATATATAATATATAATACATAATAGATAATACCTAATCCTCTCTGTTTTAAGAATTTTAATACTACATTGGATGGAAAAAAATCAGCGTGTGTCAATTACATCAAAACAACTTTTCTCTTGAACGTTTTCTTTCTTTTTCGTCCACGACGTTAGATGTAATATCGTTTCTCCTAAAAATTTCTTCGAGTAGCTGCCACCAAAGATGAAAAGTTACTTCTTCTTGTGTTGATTCTTGTGACGCATTAGCTGTTATTCTTAACAAACGATTAATTAGTTCCCTCTCGTCTGACATTTTAATTTGAAATGTATACTTATTAGAAATAGACTAATATATGTCTGCATTAGTAAAAGTTTGATTTTATTTGTGAATACCCGATAAAATCACGTGTGCAACAATATGCATTGGCGCCATCAGTGCTGTCAACTCAAAAACTTCAAAATCCCTAGTGGTGAATTAAAATTATGTTGCGACATAATAATAATTCAATGAAATAATATTATGTCAAGACATAATAAAAACTCGAAATAAAAATTATGTTTAAAACATAATAAAAAATACAAAAATTATTATGTCGCGATATAATAATAATTTGATTTAATTATAATTGAATTATAATTATAGGGGGTATAATAAAATTATATGGGATATAATAAAACTTTGAAATTATTTTTGCCCAAACATAATAGTAATTAGATCATTTAATATTATGTCAGAATGTAATGAAAATTTAGAATTGTTTTTATGTGTTGTACATAATTTTAATTAATCGAATTAAAATTGTATCTAGACATAATCTAAATTCGTAATTTTTATTATGTAATAAAATCTTTATTCGGTTACTTAATATTATGTCGAGACGTAATAAAAATTAAAGATTAATATGGCATTCGTTTTAGTTTTAATAACATCTAAAAAATTGCATCGAATCCCAAGTAGCAAGATAACGTATCATAATGACGTCATCTTGCTACTTAAGTAACGTTATTATGACGTCATCTTGCTACTTGGGATGTTAAATTCTTAAAAAATAATTGTCTAAAAAAGATTACGATTCTTATTAATGGATTAAAATTATGATACGACACAATAATAATTGATTAAAATTACGTCGTGACATAATAATAATTCCTTGAATTAAAATTATTATTACATTTAAAATTATTACTATTATATATCAACATAATAATAATTTTGAATTTACATTAAAATTATGTCATGACATAATTTTAATTCAGCAGTTATTATTATGTCGAATCATAATTTTATTCCATTAATAAGAATCGTAATCTTTTTTTAGACAATTATTTTTTAAGACTTTAACATTCGACAATTTTTTAGATGCTAGTAAAAAATAAAACAGCTTGCTATACAAGTTCGTCTAAATAGGCCCTGTCATAGGACTAGTGTGAACGCGCCGTAATAGTATAATGTGAACGGTCCCTACAATCTGTCAAATTGTACTTCCGATTTGCTATTGTAACAAGCACGTGTACTGTTACATTAAATCGTAAAATACTATCAATAAACAGTGATATCATTTCTATATATTGTACATGGTGCCGAACATAAAGGATGACAAACCCAAATCCATCAAACGAAGAATCAATAGGCCATATAAAACCGCCTAAATACTTCGCGACAAACAGCTCGACCGAAAATGTGGTTGTCGCTTGGAAACTTTGGCTACAACAATGGATGGGTACGTGACGGCTACGAACATTGCAAGCAAGAAGCCAGAAGTCCAAATCCTATTTTCATGACAAGCATAGGGCCCGATGCCGCAGTTGTGTACAATACATTTAACTTGAATGAGGCCGAAAGCAAGTCGTTGAGCACGATCAAAGCGAAGTTCACCAATCATTTCACGCCGAAAATCAACAAAACGTACGAGAAATACAACACCATAAGTCAAAAGGAAGAACAACATTTCGACAAATTTTTGATTAACTTCAAAACCAAAGTAAAAAATTGCGGCTATGAATCATTAGAAGAAAGTATTATCCGAGATCGTGTAGTAGTAGGCATAAAAAGATGATACAAGAGAAAAACTGCTAACCGTGGATAACCTAACACTTCAAAAAAATCGTAGACATTTGCCATTCCGCAGAGCAGGTTAAGAAGCAGGTAAACTCTATGAAGCAAACAACTACTGTAGAGATGATACACTGCAACAGACAAAATGTGAAAAATAAGAACAAACAGCATAAAAAAGAAAAAAGTGAGAAGAAGAAGAAGAAAAATTTCATTGTGAAAGATGTGATACTACTCACGGAAGAAAAGCATGCCCAACTTTCAGGAAAGTATGTAAAATTTGCAACAAAAGAAATCACTTCACAAAATGCTGTAAAACAAAGAAAATAGAAGCAATAGAACAAGAACAAAATAGTGACAGCGCAGAAAGTGGAAACTCACTTTGTGTTTGCTCTGTAGAAGACGATGTAGACACAAATGATTGGTTCCAGTCTGCAACATTGTCAGGGCACATCACAGTAAAGTTCAAGCTGGATTCAGGCAGTCAGTGCAATGTCATCACAAAAAAGATAGCTGACAAAGTAAAAGCTAAAATAAAACCCAGTACAACTAGGTTCTTGATCTCATTCTCCAGTCATAAAATTCCAGTACTTGGAGAATCAAAAATTGAAACTAAAGTTAAAGATGTTACTAAGGAAGTCAAATACATAGTAGTTGAGAAAGAAGTGACACCGATAATGGGAAGGTCGACCTGCGTAAAAATGCATCTTATGAAAAGAGTAGAAAGCCTGTCAAAAGAAGAAAAAAGTTTATTTGAAGGCATAGGATGCTTAAAAGAGTTTAAATATAACATAGACCTGATTGATAATCCTACACTGCCAATTTGCCCAGCCCGGAAGGTACCACACATGCTACGAGATCAAGTAAAAAAAGAACTGAACTCGATGATTGCATAAAAAATTATAGTATTGGTCACTAAACCAACACCAGCGGTTTCTCCTATGGTAGTTGTGAAAAAAGACAACAGGATAAGACTGTGCATGGATCCATCAGCAATAAACAAAAACTTAAAGCGACGATACTACCCGCTGAATACAATAGAGAAAATTGCTGCAAGAATAAATGGATCTAAGTGGTTTACTTTACTTGAAACGGGATTATAGCACATATTTGTAATGAACTATTATCTTCTTCCTTTTCGCAGGTAAGTTCTCTGCAGTCTTTACTCAAGGTACCAGCTACATACATCTCTTTCCCTTTTTTGTACATAATTTTTGAGTATAGTAGAATGTTTGGTAGAACATTCTCTGCAACTTTGGAGGAGCTTCTGTGAGTGGTTTTTTGAAGATTGTTTCCAGTGGTTTGTGGTCGGACTGTAGTAAGGTCTTTACAGCCCCAGATGTAACTGTGAAACTTTTTGCATGCAACGAGTATGGCATTAGCTTCTTTTTCTAGTTGACTATAACCATCTCAGTCTTGGTGAAGGATTTAGCGCAGTAGGCGATAGGCATTCCGTTCTGTATCATTATTCCACCACATGCATAGCTACTGGCATCCACAGACAGTAAGATTGCTTTTGAGTCATGTCCAAGCACTGGTAGCTTCTTTAAAAGCTCTTTCAGTTTGTTGAAAGCGTTTTCTTGGTCCGTATCCCAAAACCAGGTTACATCCTTGTAAAAGCAATCTCAATGGTGCTGTTACATCGGCCAGATTTTTTACGAACTTTGAGAGGTAAATAATTAGACCCAGGAATCTCTGTAGTTCTTTTACATTTTCTAGTCTTTTTATCTTGCTTATTGTTTGCAGCTTTTCAGAATCTGGCTTCAGCCCTTCATATGTGACAACATATTTTAAGAATTTGACTTCTTGAACGTTGAACTTGCATTTTTCTTTATTCAGTTTCAAACCTGAAGTTCTAAATTTATCTAAATTTGTTCTAAAATTGTCCTTTTTTGTTATTTGCTCCAGTTCTTCTTTTATTTCTGCATGGATCAGGATGTCGTCTATTGACACTTCCACATTTTTGAATTCCGATAGTAATGTTGTCATAACTTGGAACACTTCTGGTGCAGATGCTGGTCCAAAGAACATTCTTAAGCAAGAGTATCTTCCGAATGGTGTACTAAATGTTAAATAATCTGATGTTCTTTTAGTGACTTTTAATTGCCAAAATCCTCGTCGACAAGCACGCAGAGAAGAGCTAAGGCAAGAGACAGAAAAATGTCAAGAAATGAAAGATTTAAAAGAAATAATTTTGAAAAGATGGCCAGAAAAAATTGAACAAGTAAAAGAAAGCTTAAAGAAATATTGATATTATAGAGAAACATTCAGCGTACATAAGAATATAATTTTGAAAAATGACAGAGCTGTGGTGCCAAAGTCCATGATACTCTTAGTCATCAAAAATTGCCACCTTAGTCACAAAGATATACAAGATACTCTACAATTAGCTAGAGACAATGTGTTTTGGTCGGAAATGACTAAAGACATTACCAACTATGTCAAAAACTGTAAGGCATGCATAAGATACAAAAAGATAATGCAATGGAACCAATAATGTTGCAGAATATACCAGAACGTCCATGGAGTATAGTGGCAACAGACTTGTTCCATTACAAAGGAAAAGAGTATATAGTGATAGCAGATGCCTACTCTGGTTACTTTGACATGCAAGAACTGATTAGTACAACCAGCTCGGCAGTTATAAAAGCTCTGAAAAACTAGTCTGCAACCTTTGGGATTCCGGATATACTACAGTCTGATGGCGGCAAGCAGTATTGTGAAGAATTTAGAATGTTTATCAAGGAATGGAAGTTTGAACACCGAATCTCAAGTCCACATTTCCCTAGGTCCAATGGACTTGCTGAACGTTACGTCCAAGAAGCTAAGACTCTCCTAAAGAAATGCAATGAAGATGGCACAGACATTTACCTAGCACCACTTCTACACCACAGAAATACGCCTAGACTGGATTTAGGTTCACCTTGCCAAAGACTGATGAATAGAAGAACGACTTTACTTCCTACTAATGAAAGACTGTTAACGCCTAAAGTAATCAGAAATGTCACAAAGAAACTAAAGAAAATTAAAAAAAAGGAGAAAAGAATGCAGAGACAGGAAAGAAAGAAATAAAAGAGTTCACGGAAGGAGAAGAAATATTGTTAAGGAAAGATCACCAAAATTGGGTCCCTGCCAAAATAGTACACCCTACACCAGAGAGACTACGTTCCTACTTAGTAAAAACAGGGGATGGAGGGACATACTATAGAAATGCATGGCATTTAAAACATGCTTCATCGGATGACCGTCTGATAACAAATACTTCTCCAGCAGAGCCGTCTACACCAGCTCCAGAGCCTTCAAATGAGTGTGTTACAGAACCTCATAAGCCAGCTCCATCAACTACTGCATCATCCTTATCTCCACTAGCTGCTGATCTTGCATCAGCCATAAGAACAACGCGCAGCGGCCATGTGGTACACCAGCGCGCTTCCTTTGATAAAGGGAGATGTCATAGGACTAGTGAACGCGCCGTAATAGTATAGTGTGAACCGCCCCTACCATCTGTCAAATTGTACTTCCGATTTGCTATTGTAACAAGCACGTGTACTGTTGCATTAAATCGTAAAATACTATCAATAAACAGTGGTATCATTTCTATATATTGTACAGGCCCTAAGACGAATGTATAAAAGTGTATTTTCACTTGACACTGGATTTTTAACCTCGTAGCGTTATAGCGTCAATGAAAATGGATCAACGCTAGCGTCTGTCTATGCTGGCATCAAAATGGCCTAGCCTTAAAGCAACACCGTCAAAAAGATTAATTCTGTTTAAAAAAATGTTATTTAAGATCCCTGACTATTCAGCGAAAAACTCCGCGTTGACGTAGCGACGTACCGTTGCGGTGAAAAATAGAAGCACATATATCCTTGTTCATCTTATCATTATTCTTGTTCATCTTTACACAAGTGATATGCGGACAACAAAATTTTTTATAACGGCTATTTTCGTTATTGTGTGCTTAATCATGCAGATATGACTTGTTTCGTACTTACTAGATTCGTAAAAATTGATGGCAGATAAAATTAAAACGTTTTCGGTTCCTCGCGGCTCCTGAGTTAGCGTGTTTCGCGGGATAGCGTCGATCGGATGTGGTCAGGATTATTTGGAGAGAAATAAAATATCGAGAAACTATTTCGTTATATACAAGTATTTATATTTTAAGCTACTCTGATGTATGTACAGTTTACTGACTAGGTTTTCGGTATGTACAATATTTACAATGTATTTATCCCGGAATCTGGTCTTATGTTTTGCGAAAAGCGTATTCCGGGAATCGTTACAATAGGCTTTGCTCGCAGTTTGTTCCGCGAATCCGGCGTTCACAGTGGTAGACGCGGCGCGGGCGCGACGGTGCGCGGGGTCTCGGAACGCGTGTTTCTGATCGGTCAGCTGTTCGTACGTCTAGTTTCCGTTTTTGTCAGGCTGAGCTTGGGATGCTTGATTTGTGCTGTAGCTTGAGAGGCAGGAAGTTCCCTGCTTCTTGACCGTCAGCGGAGGATGGTGTGCACAAGGGCTTGCTTTTAGAATCCAGGTTGAGAAGCTTCTCAATTTGTGAAAAAGCTTGTGCTCTTTGGATGAGAGGAGCGACCGGCAGGTTGAGAAGCTCCTGGCGCGATAGGAAGCACTCTAGGTCGCTTGTGTTGGATACGAATGGAAATGTCGAGAGTAGTACTGCCTTGCTGACTCGTCTTACTGTCTCGCCGGTGGTAGGTCCTGATCATCCACCGGAGTCGCTTAATATACCCGAGTCGGCCGTCAGTCGGGAGTAGTCGAGTACAGGTCGGCCGAACTCGGGTCGGGGTCGATTCCGGGGATGATCTCGCCGGAATATTCGAGATAATTCGTCGAACGCGCTCGGTGATTCTGCGAAGATGTTCGGTGACGCGGTCGGTAGCGAAGCCGGCGGCGGTGGCCTAACCAACGCGGTCTGTTATTTACCCACGCTCTGTTCACATGAAGCCGTGCGATATCGGCTTGTCTGCGTCTGGTGTTCGACGTGATTTTACCCGACGGTGAGATCGCGGGGGGATCGCCGTGTCGGTACCCCGACGGTTGGTCGGTCGGGGCCGCAACTATTGTTTAAATAATGGGAGTGAGTCGGGTGTCATTACAAAATTATCGTCGGACATTATATGTGAAAGTATCATTTCTTCCACTTCTTTCAACATCTGTCAAATCGTGTGTTTTCTGCCTGAACAGGCTTCATTTCACATGCCTTTTATAATTATTTATTGACTATCAGGAAGGGAAAGGCCGCCAAGTAGGATGGGTGATCGTTTTAAAAACATGCAATCATACAAGATAAAAAATGTTTCATTACTTTCTCTCAGTTTTATTCATTTTTTTTACTTATTTTCCGTAAGAGGTCACGTATATTATAGATTTTCATGCTCTACATTGGCTGGGACTGTCTGGGATACCTTTGTGCATGCCTTACATGATATATTGTTTTTAAACAATTTTCATCCTATGGCCTGTCTTATACTGCGGGATATTCTCCAGTACATACTACAAATTAGGTTAGTGAGCGGTAGTAACATTCTAAGTATATTCCACAGTATATCGCAGTATGTATTTCGAATGTTCGGAGAATATTTCGAATATATTATACTTGTGTGATATACCGTGGAACATTCTCAGAATAGACGAGTGCTATTAGAGAAGTAGGCTTGATCAATAGCTTGTGTTCGACTTGCATAATAAAAGTATTTTTATTTTTTTGCTACGTGCCCTATGAGCGGAGATATTGCTACGCAAAGTTTGATTTAGAAATTTTTACTTTAAGAAACATCATCGTTATCGTCGTCGCCCGGTTTTCATCTACGGTTGCAATTTCTGTAACGAAGGCGCCACTGTTCAATGTACACGCACCGACTGGAATAGTGTTTGTGTGCGCGGCCGCTACACATACACACGAAGCGCATATGTCCATGTCTCCGCGGAGCGCGAAGGAGATCGCGGAGCGGAGGGAAAATTAATAGAGGCAATTCGATGTTACATCCTTAACGCGAGACACACGATCGAGAGAAAAAACATAATCGGACGTGATTTGAACCGATTTTGGTGTCTCATACTCGACGCTAGTGCAAGTGAGAGACCGCGGTATCTCTGTACGTCGTGCTTTTCTTTTTTTCCCTCTTGTTCTGATTAATTATTGATTATTCAATGATTATTTATTTATTTAATTGATTATTTAAATATGATTATTAAATATTTAATCGCAATAATTATCACAATTATCGTAATAATTCTTTTAGTATATATTTTAAAAAAAGTTACGTGTAAAATTGCAACTATCATTGCGGGTTTAAACATTGAATGTCAGTTATCTTAAGCAACCGAATAATTTTTAAAATAAAAATTATTTTTAAAAAATAATGAATTCGCGAAACTATATTAAAAAATAAGGAAGATTATGTTTAATAATAATAAAAAGTTGTTAATAAATAAAAATGTGAAAATCAAAATAAGTTAAAACGTCTCTTGCTTCGCGTAGATCGGGTTTTGCAGGATAGCGTCGGTCGGGTATGGTCAGGATTTGGTAAGAGAAATAAAATATTGTGAGCCTCTTTAGTTTATATATATCTAAGTCTATATTTACAGTTCCGACTGACTGAGGTTTTTGTATGTACAATATTTACAAGTATTTTCCTGAATTTCGCCGTTGGTACGGTGAAAAGAGGCGCAGTTTCTATGTATTGTATTATCGCTCGACTCGCGGTCGGTTCCGCGAATTCGGCGCGTTCAAGGTAGGCGCGGCGCGGGCGCGACGGTGCGCGGGATTTTCGGCCGGCTTGTTGTGATGGATCAGCTGTTTGCGTGTATGGTTTGTCAGGGATTCGTGCTATGACGTTTAGAATGCAGGAAGCTCCCTGCTTCTCGATCGTCAGCGGTGGAAGATGTGCACAAGGGCTTACTTTCCGGAGCCCAGATTGAGAAGCTCCTCAATCTGTGAATAGCTTGTGCGCTTCTGGATCAAAGGAGCGATCGGCCAGAAGCTCCTGGCACGATAGGTAGCACCCTAGATCGTTTTTTGGAGATGATTCGGAGTATCGAGAGTAGTACTGGACTGGCTACTGTCTCGCAGGAGGTAGGTCTCGATTATTTCTCGGAGTCGCCTAATATACCCGAGCCGGCCGTCGGTCGGGAGTCGTCGAGTACGGGTCGGCCGAACTCGGGTCGGTGTAGTTCCGAAGGATGCCTTTGCCGGAATCCTCGTGATAATTCGCCGAACGCGCTCGGGAATTCCGCGAGGATGTTCGGTGGTGCGGTTGGTAGCGGGGCCAGCGGCGGGGGCCTTACCGTGTGCGTGTTTGTCCACGCAGCGCGCACGTGAAGCCGCGTGATCTCTGTTTTGCCGCGTCCGTTGTTCGACGGGATTTTCACGACGGTGGGATCGCGAAAGGATCGCCGTGTCGACGCCCCGACGATTAATCGGTCGGGGACGCCTTAATATTATTAATAATTGAGGGGGGTGAGTCGGGTGTCGTTATAAAGTATTTTCGGAATAAATATTATGTTGTAAATTTAAAATTTGAATTTGCAATAATGTAATTATAAAAAGTATTATTTCTATACGTAAAAGTATTATTTCACGTTACATTATATCATCGTATCATTTCTATACACTTACATTTAATTGTAATCCTACAATCTTATCTCTAGCACAAGAGGTTTATTTGCGCATTGTAAATTTAAAAATGCGCGTAAAACTGTTATATGGATCTACAAATTACAAGCGTAAGCGGTGGAGCACTGGCGCACCAGGAGGATTATTTGTATATTTGCCAATGGCGTTGGAGGGTGTCGCCGCTGCAGTCCGACCTGCATCCATCGAGTGAGAGACCAACATCGCTCTGGAGTACCGGTCGTGGGGATTCGAGAGATACATATATACATATATATATGTATATTGTAATATATGTATATGTGTGTATGTCATTGTATTGTTGACGTGTTGTTCTAAACACGTTATTGCGATAAATATCATCACATGCCTCGGTAGTCGAAAGGATAAGATGCCTGCCCGGTAAGCAGGAGATCCAGGTTCGATTCCTGACTGAGGTGGTATTTTTTCGCAAAATAATTACGAGTTTTCACGACTGGTTCGTGGTCGGGCCCCGCCGTGACGCATACCCTCCCTTTTTATTTGGGAGGGTGCAATGATAGTTATAATTTTACATATAACTTCTTTTTAAAATGTATAATAAATAGAAGAATAAATAGAAGAATTACTACGCAATTATAATTAAATAATCAATTAAATCATTAAATAATTAAATAATTAATAATAATAAATAAATAATAATTAAATAATTAAATAATGATTAATTATTGATTATTTAATGATTATCTAATTATTAATTTAATTAATTATTTAATTATGATTGTAATATTTCTTTTATTATACATTTTATAAAAAGTTATGTGTAAAATTACAACTCTCATTGTAGATTTAAAGATTCATTGTAATAGTTTTCCGCGCATTTATAAATTTGTAGTGTACAAATAAAATTAATTTCTTGTGTCGTAAGTAAGATTGTAAAATTACATTTACAATTATATAAACAATACACAATTATATTGTGTATAAAAATGATTATAATTTACGTGAAATAACGTGAAATAACATATAGAAGTAGAAAAGAAAATATGCTCTCTCGCTCGTTCTTTCATTCTCTATCCTATTTACTCTCGTGCTTATTATAGAAAAAAAATGTCAAGTATAAAAGTGTTAAGATGCTATTTTCGAATATAGAAAGATGGATAATACTACTAAAATGTCTGATATCACTATAATAATAAACACATTAATTTTTTTTATTTGTTCCATCTTTCTTCTCTCTTTCTCTAATTTAGAAAGAAATGCATAAATTATATTTTCATCGTTGTCATAAATTATATTGTTCGTTCGTACCGATTTTTATATCTACCAGGTGTATGCATAAGTTTTTTCCGGTTTTTTAGTAAAAAAAGACACGTAATTTTTAAGGGAAATTAATTTTTTTTTATTCAAAATATTGGCCATCGGCTTCTACACATTTCGCCCATCTTTCAGGTAATTTATGAATACCATGCCAGAAAAACTACTTGTCTTTTGCGGCAAACCATTCGTCGAGTCATTTTTCAACTTCCTCGAAATTGCTGAAGTGCTGCTCTGCGAGCGCGTGCCCCATTAATGCGAAGAGGTGATAGTCAGATGGCGCCAGGTCTGGGGAGTACGGCGAGTGCGGAAGGATGTCCCATCCAAGCGATTTCAAGGTGTCTTTCACTGGTTTTGCTGTGTGAGACGGCGCATTGTCGTGTAACAAAATCACTTTGCCATGTCTTCTGGCCCATTCCGATCGTCTTTCGATTAATGCGTAGTTTAAATTAATCATTTGTTGGCGATAGCGTTGTGTATTAACGGTTTCGCCGGGCTTCAAGAGTTCATAATACACAATACCGCTCTGGTGCCACCAGACACAGAGCATGGTCTTCTTGCCGAAGCGATTTGGCCTTGGTGTTGATGGACCGGCTTCGTCAGGTGAAAGCCACGATTTTTTCCGCTTCGGGTTTTCAAAATAAATCCATTTTTCGTCACCCGTCACAATTCGATACAAAAATGATTTCCTTTCGTGGCGTTGAAGCAGCATTTCACAAGTGACTTTGCGATTTTCCATTTGATGTTCATTCAAATCGTGTGGGACCCATTTACCGAGTTTATTGATCTTTCCCATTGCTCGTAAACGTCTGCTGATTGTTTTTTGTGATACATGTAATGCTTCTGCTAATTGCCGTTGAGTTTGAGTTGGGTCATCATCCAATAACTCCTGCAATTGCTCGTCTTCGCATTTTTGTGGTCTACCAGAGCGCTCACTGTCTTTCACATTGAAATCACCACTTTTAAATTGTCGAAACCATGTCTCACATGTTCTAATCGATGGAGCGTGTTCACCATATGTTTCTACCAGCAAACTTTCAACAGCCTTTTTCTTTGATTAAATAAAAAGCAATGCGTGCCGCAAATGTTCTTTTTCAGGCACAAAACTCGACATGATCACTGAACGATAAAACAAAGACGCTAGTTTTTGACTCAACTTGTGTGTGTTTGTAGTTTTAAATGTCAGACGAACAAAATGATGTATGTGTCAAATTAATACGCTGCGTACTTTTCGCTGGCGACATCTCTTAGTTAAACCGGAAAAAACTTATGCATACACCTGGTATATCTATATAAACATATATTTCATAACATGTTGTGCTTCGAATTATAAATTATGCTAAATTGGTCGAGTATTCTTTTCGTACAATTACTTGCAATCATAATTCATGTATTTATAAATATTTTTAAATTACTACTAATATATCTCTTTTGATAAGCGCATATTTATCATTATTAATCTTATTGACCCAGCGGATCATTGGATACAATATGTTTCGTGAAAAATTGGGAAATGTATTTTTTATTACAGTCTCTGCTTTTTATGTCACGATTCAGATTGACTGATTATTAATAAAAAGTCTCTATCAAATTTAAGATTCCGCGGTCTTTGCAGTAATGTGTACGCATAACGAGAGTAAGAAAGTAGAAAACGAAAGAGTGAGCGAGATAGTATGCTTACTCTTTTTCCGCGCGTCCGATTGATGGTCAACGATGTTGAGTTTCGCGGCGATTGTTTCAGAGTGTAAGTGACTCATGTTTGTGTCTACTACTAAAAATAATACTCTTCTTTCCATTTCTATTAACAATATGAAAAAGAAAAATTTTGATCTTAATGATCTATTAAAAACTACATTTTCATCACACTAGCGTCAATCGTTTGACAAATCAACGTGTGAACGTTGTAAAAGAAATGACATATTTTTTAAAAATGAATTGATTTTAACGAAAGATATACTTATTATACATTTAATATCATTTTCTTTACAGGATGGTAAATTAGTAAAAATACCACACAAATTTAGCTTATGTGCTGTACAACTAAAATACTAATAGCTGGACAAACATATAAGATAATAAATGTTATTTTTCATCATGGAATTTGTATCAAAAAGGGTCATTATACGAACATGTGTAGAGAACATCTAGTACTTGGCTTGAAATTGATAATGCGCAAGTTATAAAAAAGCAATGGCCTAAAAGTGCTAAAGATATCTATATATTATTTCTACAAAAAATGTTTACTAAACATGTATTAAGCAAAATATTATAATTATATTTCTCAAAAGTATTGTTTATATAAAGAAAATGTCAATTATATTTGTTATATAAAAGGTGTCAAGTATAGGCGCGCTTCTCAAGCAAAAGATGCTTAACACTACAAAATGCATGATATCATTAAAAAAATACCTTTTTAAAAAAAGTAAAAAAAGGGTGTCAAATATAGAAGCGCGCTTGAAAAAAGAAAGAAACTGTTGTATCAAGTTAAAAAATAGAATCTAACTGACAATATCTTTTATTTTAAAGAAACTTAAGTGTTATGTATCTCTGTATCTTCATTGAAGAATTTCTTTACTCTAATGTGGTAGGAGTTTCAATTTAAAAAAAAAATTATGTTATAAAATTGCCATATCTAATTCAATTCTAATTGTGATCAAATTAAAAAAATAAAATCTAGATGCTAGTATCTTTGTGATCTTTGTACTATTTAAGTGTTATATCGCAATCTTATTAAATTCAAATGGTATCTAATACTCAATCCTATATATATCATTTATATAAAAGATTTAATATTAAAAAGATGGCGCCGAGATATGGTCCCATTACCTCGAAAATTAAACTTTTATTTAAGTATTCAAGATCATAAAAAAATAGAAATAAAATCTAAATATATATCTTTGCACTTAAGAGTTTTCCTATTTAAGCCCAAATGTTATATCTGTTACGTCCAGTCCAGAGTAAATTGTAAAATTAAGAATTAGAGATTTAAATGAAAGGAATGGAATGGAAGGACGAACAGCTGCTCTCTTGAGAGTCAGGCGTTGAAATGTGATCTCGAGTCGAACGCATTGTTTGTCTTGGCACTGGGTCAGCGATAAAAAATCACTATGACACCTCGCTGTAGACGTAGTACGTTCATCGGTCGTTTTTTGGTAAAGAAACTTAATTCT
Organism: Pogonomyrmex californicus; assembly: GCA_024349325.1. Classification (NCBI taxonomy): domain Eukaryota; kingdom Metazoa; phylum Arthropoda; class Insecta; order Hymenoptera; family Formicidae; genus Pogonomyrmex; species Pogonomyrmex californicus. The sequence goes on from JAECZD010000054.1 coordinate 60,698, forward strand.
TATTACCAGGGAAAGACCTCATGCGATCAATGGGATGAGGAAAAGAGATCAAGGGTTTTAAAGAAAATAAAAATTAAAATTAAACATTGATTTTAATTAGTAAAAATAAAGATATACATAATAAAGAGCGGAAGAAACAAGAGAAGAAGCATTTGTATAAGTGTGTATATGTATGTGTGATAGAGCGGGTGTTACATAAGTACGAAGGGCATTGGGTAGGATTCTTAGGAGGGAGATTCTTATGAATGTATGAGTGAATCTTTGGTATGATAATCCTACCCGGTAATACAATTAATATTCTCTGATTAATTTAACTAGTAATTACATAATAATCAAATAAAGGAAGATTACAAAAATATAACAAGAAAAATTATAAAATTGTATATGGTGTATAATATGTGTATGGGGTGACTGAAGATTATTGCATGAGGGTTAAGGAAGGGAGTATATTTGATGTTCCGCGGGAGGTGGGTTTATTAATTCGATAGGATGGGATTCCTCGTCTTCTAAATCCTCAAAAAGAGGTTCGCAATCTCGAAATAGAGAACCTGGGGATAGGGCGTAAAAGTCTAAAAGGGACTCTGCATCGAATGGATGCACGGGAGAATAACTAGGTGAGATCGGTTGGTATTGATGTTGCGTCGGAGCGGAAGGAGGAACAGAGTTAAATGAAGATGCTGAGAGTTGGGTTAAGGAGGATTCAGGAGTAGTATTAGCTAATGTTGATGATTCGATCTGCTCTTTCGATATCTGTTTAAACTTTTTGGTTCGACCCTGACTTTTTCGTCGATTCCAACCGTCAATATGACGACGATGAGATCATTTTTTAATATCGCCAGTTCGAGACCAGTTCGAGAGAGAGAAAGAAAAGGGAAGAACAATGGGAGCTTCGCATAACTGAGACCAATTCAGAGAGAGAAAGAGAGAGAGAGAGAGAGAGAGAGAGAGAGAGAGAGAGAGAGAGAGAGGTTGAACTTTATTAGCTTTTCCAGCTATTTCATATACATATACATAATTATTATATACCATTTGCCACATATACTTTCAACATTCTCTTAAACGATTCAATTTTTACGCACTGCTTTGTCTCGGTTGGCAAAGAATTGTATATTTTTATTCCTTCGTAAAACAGACTCTTTTGCGCACTTCTACTTTTACGAAATGTTAATACAATGTTTCCGGCCTGTCTCGTTTGTCTATCACATTCACTTCCCACTATTTCTAATCGATTACTTAACGCCATCGGTGCCATGTTATTTAAAATTTTAAAAATAAATACCCCCACATTATAATATAATCGTTGCCTTACAGACATAAACTGCAGTGCCTGCAGCATGTTCTCTCTTTGATATATCTATTGCATTGCAAAATAACTTTCATGACACGAGCTACTTGAAGTTTACTCAATTGCGTTTCTCCCATTTTAACTAATAGCGTAGCATAGTATTCAAAGTGCTATGATCGACTTATGTACAATACATCTAGTGTATGCTGATACGAAGTTACCTATTCTATTTAAAAAACTAGTCTTTTTTCCTATTTTCTTTAGCATATAATCACAGTGATCTTTAAATTGGAGCTTATCATCGATAATTACGCCAAGATATTTTATTTTTTCGACGCGTTTCAACTTAATTCCGTCCGAGCATCTCAATATAATATTACCTTTTTGCTCCTTTCTTACACTTCTGATTATCATGTATTTTGTTTTATTTGCATTCATTTTCTTATTTACACATCCATTCTTCTACTATGCTAAGTACCATGTTCATTTTCCTCTCTAATTCCGCACTACTTTCCTCACTTACATATACTAATGTATCATTTGCAACATTTTTATATTGCATTCTTCTGAACAAAATTCTACTAAATCGTTTATATAAATTATAAACAGCAAAGGCCCTAGTACCGATCCTTGCGGAACTCCATATTCCGTTTTGATACACTTTGACCATTGATTATTAAATCTAACTTGTTGTGTTCTATTGCTTAGATATGATTTAAACCACTCTAATACCATCCCTCTCATTCCATATTAATCTAATTTTCCCAGTAATCTTTTTCTATCTATCGTTTCAAATGCCCGTTTTAAGTCCAAAAATATTACTCCTATCATTTTTCCCTCACTAATTATCAACTTCCAATCATCAATGACACTTTGTATCGCACGAATGATATTTTCTAAATCTCGACTGATGTTCTGTTATAATATCATTGCTATGCAAGTACTTTTCAATTTGTTCCTTTACAACTAATTCTAAAACCTCCTCATAAATTGGTAATATATTAATTGGTCTATATTCACAGGCTTTCTTTGGTTTTTCTATCTTAGGAATCGGTATTATCGTAGATGTTTTCCATCCCTCCGGACATATACCATTTGTTAATGACTCATTTATTACGCTTAATAGTTCATCTTTTATCACTTGAAAACTTATTTTTAATATATCGCTAGATATCTCCTCATCTGTTCTCTTCTTCTGTGGCAATGCCATAACAATTTTTTTTAATTTCTGTACATTTATGCATTCAAAATTTTCAATTATGCCCCTGCTTTCTATAACAAAGATAGTTTTTGTACTTTTACTGTCATTTTTTCTTATAGATTCTATTATTTCCTTAATATTCTGTATATAAAATATATTAAATTTATTCGCTAAAGTACATTCTCCTACATTCTCTAATATTTCAAAATCTATATTATTAATTTCTCTTGAACCTGTAATCTCTCCTCTTATGACTTCTTTTAAGATTTTCCACATTAGAACAGGATCATTTTTATTATCATCTATCATTTTTTTATAATATTCTTTTTTTTTATTTCTAATTAATTTAACTACCGTATTTCTTTTAATTTTGAACTGCAGCCAATCTTGTTCATTGCACGTATATATCGCCCTCACATATGCTTCATCTCTTTTATTTGTAACTAATCTTATATCATCCGAATACCATTTTTTCCCTTCCCATAACTTTAGAAAATTTACGGGAATTTTAAACTTTTTCTTTGGTGCTATGATATCTACGCCGCTACCATATTCTGAACAAACTTCTCTGCATTTTCATTTACCTTTAAATTACCTCTTTACTCCAATCTTTTTCCTATTTCGTATAAAAATTCATTTATTTGAAATTTGCTGAAATCTCTACTAATAAATTCTCTATATTTTACATTATTATTACTTATATTAAATTCAACGCTTATCCATGAATGATCTGATATTTTTGGCTCATCATATACTTTACAGTTTATCTTGGTATTTGCGAAAACTAAATTTATCAAAGTTTGACTGTTTTTTGTGATCTTCGTCGGCTTATCTACATATTGCTTCATGCCCAAGCATAACATTTCATTTATTAGTTTTTTCGCGTAAAACATATCCGTCATTAAATCTATATTAAAATCACCTAGCATAATACATTGACCTTTCGTTACTAGAAGATCCACTATATCCTCTAGAAATTTTATAAAATCGCCATCTGAAGCACTTAGTGAATGGTACACGACTATAATCACGTCTTTGCATATATTATCTCTCTTCTCAATCGCAACGCACCAGCAGTTAGATTCTATCTTCTTCTTCGCTATTACCTGATATTTGATACCCTTTCTTATATAAATCACAACGCCTCCTCTGTTTCTGTTTTCCCCATCGCATCTAACTAAATCATATCCCGGCACATTTAATGTAATCTTCATGTAATCTTGAATTTCGTCTTTGTGCGCCATAAGACTTTGCGTATTCGTGTATACAATTGATTCCTTCCGTGATTGCTATTTAGTAGAGAACTCCCAGCCAGTTCTCTTCTTCTCCTCCTCCAGCGCTCTGATGAAAGTCGAACATTTTCTACTTAAAGCATCGTGTTCGTCATTTATCTTTAAATTGTATGTTTTACTCTTGTGCATACAATTTACACATCTCATCTTTTTTGCCTTACAATCGCCTGCTTTGTGATTCCCAGCACATTTATGACATGTTTCCTGCTGCTTACAATTTTTGGCAATATGGTGGTAACCCTAGCATTTAAAACATCTCTTAACACTGTAATGATTGAACACACGACTTCCTCCATCCGATATTTATTTTCTCTCTTCTTAGCATTAGCTCTTGAGTCATTTATCTACTTTCAGTTCATCTACTTCTAATATTAAAGAATCGCCCTCAGCAATTCTCTTCACAATTTTTATGTCAAATTTTTTATCTTCTTTGCCGTCGATTGTATTCTGCTTCTTGATCGTATCAATTAAAATTTCATCTTTCAGCTGTATTTCTTCTTCTCCAACATTTACAACTTTTATTTTCGATCTTATTTTTTTCGGTTCTGTGATCTTGAAGTTTTTCACCTAGCTTGAAGTTTTTCACCTAGCTTCTCGCGTACTGTATCTTTCAGTTTTTCCATTTCTCTCTCGCTCTCACATCCCAGAATGACCGAACCTTTACTTCCTTTCCTCAGCTTTGTTATTCCTACCTCCATCTTCTTTATATCTACTTTTTCTTTTACTAATTTCTTGGTAGTTTCACTCTCTTGTTCCTTTAACGGTTGGACAGTTAAGATGCTTTCTTTCTTCTTATTTTTTACTGTCGCATTATAACTTCCTAATCCATATCCTGTTATTCCAGTGGTTTTCTCCTGCATATTCTTCTTCACTTCTTCAAGTTCATGCCTAAAAGTTTCCAACTCTTCCAACTCTTCCCGAATGATTTTTGCAATCATCGTCTTAACTCATTCTTACATGCTACTTCATCTTTTATCTCCCTCACTGATCTAATCAACCAATCAATTTTCACCTTTATTCCAGATTGTTTGCTCGCACCTGATGTAGTCACTGCTGTTCCCGTCGAACCCGTCGATCCTGTTGATCCCAATCTGTCTCTACTGCCACCCGCTGCAGGCGTTTTCTTCATTTCTATCTTATCACTGTCGCCAACGATTTCTTCAAATGGTCCTTCGCATCTTACTAATTCATCCTGCTTATTATGTACTTTATGCTTGAAAGCGCATCCCGGATAAAAGAAGAATTTCACACAGGCTGCTGTACACTGCAGCACAACGCTTTTTATTTCCTTCTTGCACGCACAGCAACGATACTCTGCATAATCAGATTCAAGCATGTCCTCATTACCGACTGTTATCCTCAATATCGATAAATCACCACGCGTTCCACTAATTAGTTACCTTAGCGTCCGCGGTCGCCGAATACTCCACGTCGGCACTTTAATCGACCTGTCTTTCAAGCACCAGAATGTTACATATAAATTCTCGCCTTTCTTGGATCATTCAACACATTCCGACTAGATAACGCACACACATATTTATAGTCGATACTACCACCACTGTGGAAACTCTTGTTCCTCTCCGTCCTCTCGGATCACCGTAAAAACTATGATTTTCACGGAGCGATGTAACACACGTCTGTCTCAAAAGAAAGAGAGAGAGAAAGAGAGAGAGAGAGAGAGAGAGAGAGAGAGAGGGAGGGAGAGGGAGAGAGAGAGAGAGAGAGAGAGAGAGAGAGAGAGAGAGAGAGAGAGAGAGAGAGAGAGAGAGAGAGAGAGAGAGAGAGAGAGAGAGAGAGAGAGAGAGAGAGAGAGAGTAAGGAAAAGAACCGGCAGCCTTGTAAAGCTCTGACCAGTTTAATGAGAGAGAGAGAGAGAGAGAGAGAGAGAGAGAGAGAGAGAGAGAGAGAGAGAGAGAGAGAGAGAGAGAGAGAGAGAGAGAGAGAGAGAGAGAGAGAGAGAGAGAGAGAGAGAGAGAGAGAGAGAGAGAGAGAGAGAGAGAGAGAGAGAGAGAGAGAGAGAGAGAGAGAGAGAGAGAGAGAGAGAGAGAGAGAGATTGATTGAACTTTATTAGCTTTCTCAGCTATTTCATATACATATACATAATTATATTATTATACACTAATTATACTTAATATATGCTCTTTTAACATTCGCTTAAACATTTCTAGTTTTTCACATCTTTTTATTTCGGCTGGCAACGCGTTGTACATTTTTATTCCTTCATAGAACATACTTTTTTGTGCACTCCTTGTTCTACGAAATCTTATTATAATATCTCCGGTTTGTCGCGTTTGTCTTTCATTTTTACTCCCCACTAACTCTAATTGATCTTTTAATTGTTCCGGTAGCATGTTATTCACAATCTTAAAGATAAACGTACACACATTATAATATAGTCTCTGTCTTATGGACATAAACTGCAGCGATTGCAGCATATGTTCCACCTTGGTATATTTATTACACTGCAGTATGACTCTCATAGCTCGGTTTTGCGCTTTTTGCAATTTGCTTAACTGCGTTTCACCCATGTCAATCAGCAACGTCGCACAATACTCAAAATGCGGAGCTATGATTGACTTATATATCGTGCATCTGGTATAAGCCGATATGGAACTATCTATTCTATTGAGAAAACTCGTTTTTTTCCCTATTTTCTTTAGCATATAATCACAGTGGCCGTTGAATCGAAGTCTATCGTCAATAATTATACCTAGATACTTCATCATTTCCACACGCTCTATCTCAGTTCCATCCAAGCACTTCAACGTAATATTACCTCTTAACTCTTTTCTTATACTTCTAACTATCATGTATTTCGTTTTCCCTGCATTCATTTTTAATTTATTTATATTCATCCACCTTTCTACTATAACAAACACCGTATTCATTTTTCTTTCTAATTCTGCGCTACTTTCTCCCTCCACGTATATTAAAGTATCATCCGCAAACATTTTTATCTTACATTCTTCTGGACAGACTTTGACTATATCGTTTATATAAAGTATAAATAACAAGGGTCCCAATACAGATCCCTGTGGAACTCCATATTCCGTTGCCATTAATTTTGACCATTTATTATTAAATCGCACCTGCTGTGTTCTATTCCTTAGATATGAGCTTAACCATTCATGGACCTTTCCTCTGATTCCATATTGATATAATTTCCCTAATAATCTTTCCCTATCTATCGTTTCAAACGCTCGCTTCAGATCCATGAAAATTACCCCCACCATTCTCTTTTCACTGACTATCAGTTTCCATTCGTCAACAATAGTTTGAATCGCTGTTTCACATGAATAGTGTTTTCTAAAGCCCGATTGATGTTCAGTTATAATACTATTATTTTCCAAATACCTTTCAATTTGCTCTTTTACTACCAATTCTAACACTTTCTCAAATATAGGTAACACATTAATAGGCCTAAATTCACTCGCCTTCTTAGCTTTATCTACTTTTGGAATCGGTATTATTGTAGACGTTTTCCAACTTTCTGGACAGCAACCATCTCTCAGGGAGTTATTTATTATATCAACAAATTCCTCTTTTATTACGCAAAACGTTGCTTTTAATATATCACTAGTTATTCCCTCTTCCGTGCCTTTCTTATTTGGCAGTCCTTTAATAATTTTCTCTAGATGCTCTACCGTGATTTCCTCAAAATTTTCCATAGTTTCCATATTTTCTATAGCATAGATAATTCTTTTTCCTGCGCCTGTAGACCGGTCCTCTATTATAGATTTTATTATACTATTAATACTCTGTATATAATATAAGTTAAATTTATCCGCTATATTGCACCCTATTGTATCATAATCTATGTTATCTAGTATTTCAAAATCTATATCTTTTATTTCTTTTGCACATACTGGCTCGCCTCTAATAATTTCTTTTAAAGTTTTCCACATAGTCGCAGGATTTTCCTTATTAAAATCTATCATATTTTCATAATATTCTTTCTTTTTCGTCCTGATTAGTTTTACTACTGCATTCCTATTAACTTTAAATTGCAACCAGCTTTGTTCTGAATCAACGTACACTGCTTGCCTAAATGCCTCATCTCTTTTATCCGCAGCCTCTCTTATTACATCTGAGAACCATTTTTTCCCTTCCCATACTTTCGGAATTCTAAATTTGCTCTTCGGTGCCATTACATCTAACGCATTTACTATACTATTGACAAATTTTTCTGCTCTCTCACTCACACCCATACATACACACTGCCATCCTTGGCTTTCCTGTAATTTATTTTTTACTAACATAACAAATTCACCTTCATCAAACTCTTTGTAATTCCTAGCGCTAAATTCTCTATATTTACTTTCAATTTTATTCACACTCAACTCAACTTCTAGCCACGCGTGGTCCGTAATTTTGGGTTCGTGAATTACTTGCACTCTTTTATTACTATTAGCGAAGATTAGATCTATAATTGTTTGACTATCTTTCGTGATTCTCGTCGGTTCGTTAACATACTGTTTCATACCCAAGCTTAACATTGCCGTTTGTAATTTCTTCGCATAAAACGAGTCCGTCATAAGATCTATATTAAAATCTCCTATTACAATGCATTCACCCTTTATTACTAACTCCTCTACTATATCCTCAAAAAATCTCATGAAATCCCCGTGCGATGCGCTTGGTGAGTGATATATTACCATTATCACTCCTTTATATAATTTATCTTTCACTTCTACCGCGACACACCAACAATTCGATTCTAATTTTTGTACTAACACCGTCTCGCAAATAATATCATTCCTTACATATAGAACAACGCCTCCTGTATTTCTATTTTCAGCATTACATCTAGTTATATTATAACCAGAAACGTTCACTTCACTGTCTTCAATATCCTCGGTCAATCTGGTCTCCGATAATGCTAAGAACGCAGGATTCATTTTCTTCATAATCTGATGTTGAATCTCATCCTTATGCGCTATCAAACTCTGCGCATTTGTATATAGTATGATTTCTTCTTTCTTCTGTAGTTGCTACTTCTCCTCCCAGCCTGCTCTCCTCTTCTCTTCCTGTAACGCCCTCTTAAAAGTCGGACATTCACGGCTGATAGCTTCATGGTTGTCATTTATCTTCAAATTGTATGTTCGATTTTTGAACATACAGTTCACACATTTCTTCTCTGTCGCTGTACAGACACGCGAGCTATGATTCCCCGCGCATTTGCAGCATGTTTCTTCTCTCTTACAATTTTCCGCAATATGAAAATATCCCCAGCACTTAAAACATCTTTTGACACTGATGTGATTAAATGCAGGACACTTCTTCCATCCTACATTTAGTTTTGCTTTCTGCAATATCATCTCGTGTGTCTCTTCATCTACTTCCATTATTATTGATCCTTCTTCATTTCCTCTTCTTTGATCGTTATTCTTTACTTTGACCATTCTCTTCACAATTCGCATATTTACTGTATCTATTTTATTCTGCTTCTTTATCGTATTTATAAGCTCATTATCATCTAAGTTCATCTCTTCTAAATTTATATTAATAATTTTTATCTTTGGTTTCGATTTAGACTCCGTCACTTTGTAATTCTCTCCCAGTTTAGCTTGAACTGTCTCTTTCAACTTTTTTATCTCCTCTCCAGTTTCACATCCCATGATTACTACTCCTTTGCTTCCTTTTTTTAATTTTGTTACTCCCATTGCCATATTCTTTATATCTACCTTCTCTTTTATCATTTTCTTCGTGTCTTCACTCTCCTGTTGCAATTTCGGTTTAACAATTATAAGACTCTCTTTCTTCTTCTCTTTAACCGCTTCACTGTAGCTTCTTTGCGTTCCTCCCTTCGATCCATACTCTATTCCCTGTATTATTTTCTTCAAGTTTTCCATCTCTTGTTTAACACTTCCTAATTCTTCTTGAACTACTTCTTTAATCATTATTTTAATTTCATTTTTACGCACCGTTTCATCTTTTATTTCTTTCACAGTTCTTATAATCCAGTCTATTTTTATATCAATACTTGACCCTTTATTTCCACTGCTCGATGTTGTGAACACTCCTGTAGATCCTGTAGATCCTGTAGATGATGTCCTATCTCTCCCTGCCGGTGCCGGAGCTTTCTCACTATCAGTTAAAAATTCCTCAAATGGGCCTTTACACGGCACGTACTCTTGATTTCTGTCGATAATTTTATGCTTATTTACACATTCTGGATGGTAAAAAAGCTTTGGGCAATTTTTACATTTAACAACTCTGCTCTTAATTGCCTTCCTACATGCCGAGCATCGATACTCTGCATATTCGTCTTCCATGCTGATAATTACCGGCCGAAACCGTTAGTATCAGCATAATCGATCAGTCACCTGTGATCCACTTTCACACGTCAGCACTATTGTGTCCACGTATAATGCCTACTGTCTTGTGAGACTTCAATGTCCTGAATAATAAATTCACTGCTCACATCCACCGATCGCCAAATCCCGGCTAGATAACTTTCATATCCAACCTCGATCTACGGCGACATAACTTGAAACACTTATTTTATGTCTTTTCTCACTATTTGCACATGAAAACTCACTACTTTGACGGAGCGATGTGACACACGTCTTCACATCGAGAGAGAGAGAGAGAGAGAGAGAGAGAGAGAGAGAGAGAGAGGGAAAAGAAGAACTACGGGAGCTTCGCATATCTCAGACCAGTTCAAAGAGAAAAAGACAGAGAAAAGGGAAGATTAGAGTGTCATCGAACAAAGGAAAGAAATAAAAATCTGAAAATGTATAATTAATAGTTGATATTTATAATAATTTATAATAATGAATGTAGAACTCACTGTTGGTTTGCGGGGGCAATTATTTCGAAAGAGCAAGTCTCGACTTCTCTTCAGAAAGTTGAAATCTTCGTGCCCTGAATCGAACGGTTCGAATGGTTGATTAAATGAATGGAAGTGATACTAATGAAAAATTATTTAATAATGCTGCCGCGGTTCGGAAGCAGCCCTATTTATGTAGGATGATCAGGGTGTGAATCTTGGTTGAGGGGCAAGGGCGGTGGCAGGAACTCTGAAATGTGTGTATGTGTGTGCGTGTGCGCGCGCGCGCGCGCGCGCGCGCGCGTGTGTGTGTGTGTGTGTAGGGTGGGATGTTTACTACATTAGATATCTCCTACGCCTCTGCTTGGCACGTGTCACAGTATTCGGACTTGCGACCGCTCTAACTCGGGACATTATTAATAATAATAATAATTCTTTGCAGATTCTATTTAATTCTTTTAAATTTCTTTTAAAATTAAACGTATCGTTATAATAGTCAGAGCGGTTAGACATCTTTCTCTTGTTTCTTGAAATTCAATATAATTCAGTATCTTGTTAATGGGAAAAGAAATCGATATTCTTATATGAAGAAAATTATATTATTCGTCTTTTTGAAAAGAAAAGAATCGTGCAGTCCACTGGACGTAATAATATCACAATCTTGTTAAATTAAAATATTATTTTATCTGTTACTCAACCTTAATATGTATATCATCTATATAAAAGATTTAATATCAAAAAAGGCCAAGTTATAGTCCCATTACCTCGAAAGTTAAATGTATTAATTCTTTTTAAAAATAACGATATCATAAAATTGCATTTAACTTGATTAATATGTATATTATCTATAAAAGATTTGATATCAAAAAAGTGGCTCCAAGTTATGGTCCTATTAGTTTGAAAGTTAAATGTACAATTGTTATGAGTAGGAATATAAGGCGGGTTCTAACTCAGAAGCGTTGAGGGGGGTGCGGGTGTGCGGGGGAACTGCGCGCAACCGAGGAGGGGGAGGGGGACGGCGCGTGTCGGGCCCCCAGTGCCATTGAATGTAAACAGCGTCGACGATTGATGTCTTCAGAGCACCGTGATAAATAATTACCAAAAGATAAATAACGAAGATGATATAAAAAATTGGACGCATGGACATGACGTCAGAGGGGAGGGGGAGGGGAGGGGGGCCGCCGCCGCCGCGTTCATCGTCGCCACCGCCGCCGCCGCGCCCGCCACCGCCGCCGCCGCGCCCGCCACCGCCGCGCCCGCCGCCACCGCCACCGAGTAAAAATAAAAAAAGAAAAAATTAAAAAAGACTCAGGTTGAGGTAGAAAGTCACTTAAAAAAAGTACAAAAGTCAGTACGAAAGTCACTTCAAAAGTACAAAAAAAGAAATGTCCAAGAAAAAATGTCACGTAAAAAATACACACAAAAAAATGTTTAACAAATCCAAGAAAAAAAAGCACTCGGTCACTGTAACAAAATACACACAAAAAAGAAAAATGTTAATAATCCATGAAATAATTTTACTCCCTCCGGATTATTCGCAGGAGGGAGACTTCATTCACATATCGCGAGATTAACCCGCGGGGTTTCTTCGCGCACAAAAAAATTATTATCGAGGTCACGTTTCAATGCCTCCACAAGACTCATTGCACGAGACTTCTAAATAATGATTCTCCTCCTCTTTCTCCTCTTCCTCCTCTTCCTGTGCCAAAGCCAATGAACGAATATATTCGTACAAAGGTATTAGCCATGGCAATTGCGTGGCACCAATGAGAGGGTTATTGTCAATGTAATAAATAAGTTGTTCCTCCACAAATACTACAAAGTTACCACGGTACTCTGTCCCGTTGAATTTTGCGCAGATAATGACGCGTGGTAATTCCATTGCGAAGACGTTGCACTCAAAGTTCTTCGCAAAAGCAATTGTTTTTTTCACGCACCAGTGATTCTTCGCGCACAAAAAAATTATTATCGAGGTCACGTTTCAATGCCTCCACAAGACTCATTGCATGAGACTAAACGCGGCGTGTCAAGAGAGAAGCGCCGATACTCCGGCTGCTATAAACAAATCAGAGAGACCTATGATGGCTTTTTTTCGTAGAAATCGACATCATGTTCTCTCTCTTACCATTTTTTCTTCTCTCTTCCTTCCTCTTCTCTCTTCCTTCCTCTTTTCTTAAGTTCTCTCTCTTTCCACCAAAGTATCTCGTTTTGTCTTGATATCTTTTGTAATTTTAATTTTTTAAATTAATTATTTTATTTAAAATTCATTATTTATTTAAAATTAATTATTTTTTAAAGGAGATTTTTTTAAATATTAGTAATTTATTATTATTATGAGTGATATTATTATTCGCGACAAGATGCGTCGGCACGCGACTCGTTATCGCAGCGCAACCTGAAACCGCTGAATTGAAAGGAAGAATAGAGAATAAACCGAGTAATATTTATCATAATATACATTATTGGTCATGTAATGCATAGTGTACAATATTATTTATTGTGTACGCTAATAATTCACAATCTATAATCGAAGTTTTGTTCTTAATTTTATGGTTGATGTTATTTATTTTTTTATCTACTTTATATATCATTTGATACACTCCGAAATTAGATATCACATGCAAAAATATTCCACATAGGTCGACGGTATGAAATATATATCTTTAAAACGGTAAGATCATTTTATCGGGCACGTGTTAAAAACTTGCAATTTTGTGTAGGTCAATGTAATATATTTTATTAAACATAAATAATGAAACATAACGAAATATAAAAAAACATTAATTTAAGAATGTAATATGATGGAATACAACATATACAATATGTTAGAAAATAAATTCTAAAATACTAAAATTTTAAAATATAACAAAATATAAAATGTAAAAAAATATTATAAAATATTATTTAGTAACTTAAATTTAATTTTCTTCGTCTTGTAATATATCTATCTCATCTAACCAATAATATTTTTCATTATTAATTATAAACTCTTTAATACACTCGCGACAATCTGAAGCTATATTATATTCCATTAAAAGTTTATGACAAATAAAACATTTTCTTTTTAATTCATAATTTTCTGGCACTACTTTACATAATGTGTGCCAGTTTGTTATTGCTACTCGAACACGATTAAAGTCTTGCACTTCTGCATGAAAGCAGTCTTCGCATATCCTTCGAAAAGGAGCGTCATCTTCTCTGTAGATGACACTGGCAGAGTTTATAGCTTTTACGCATGTTCCCAGCAGAAGTGGCTCGTAAGTTTCCGGATACTCCTCCGGGATGACTCCGTCTACTGCTTTCACGCTTTCTTGGCTCGTTGGCGGTTTCATCTTTTGATTTTATTTCACAATTAATATTATATTTTATTTAACTCACTTAAATTTTTTTCTTTTATAATATTTACCTTATAAGTTTCTCGCACGAACTTAGTATTCAGTCAGTAGAACTTGCACTTAATACTTGATGAATCGAGTCTGAACGTCTACTGACGGTTAAGGACTCCTTCGTCTCAGTCGGTATCGTCTTCAGTCAGTATCATCACTGTCATAATCAGAGTCTTCGAGCACTTCTTCATTCACATATCGCGAGATTAACCCGCGGGGGGGACTTCTAAATAATTATTCTCCTCCTCTTCCTCCTCTTCCTCCTCTTCCTCCTCTTCCTCCTCTTCCTCCTCTTCCTCCTCTTCCTCCTCTTCCTCCTCTTCCTCCTCTTCTTATGCCAAAGCCAATGCACGAATATATTCATACAAAGGTATTGACCACGGCAATTGCGCGGCACCAATGAGAGGATTGTTGTCAATGTAATAAATAAGTTGTTCTTCCACAAATACCACAAAGTTTACCACGGTACTCTGCCCCGTTGAATCTTGCGCAGATAATGACGCGTGGTAATTCCATTGCATTGCACTCAAAAAGTTCTTCACTCAAAAGCAATTTTTTTTTCACGCACCAGTGATTCTTCGCGCACAAAAAAATTATTATCGAGGCCACGTTTCAATGCCTCCACAAGACTCATTGCATGAGACTGAACGCGGCGTGTCAAGAGAAGCGCCGATACTCCGGCTGCTATAAACAAATCGGGGAGACCTATGATGATGTTCCGATTTAGACAAAGAAATTGTCGATGATATATAATGGGTCATGGGGTGTGCAGGATCACAGTAGATGGATTTTTTAAATCGTGATTCAATTTCTTTGTCATGTCCATGATCGACACACTGACTTACATTCCTGCTCGACGCGCGCGCGGATCCCGACAAGATAAACTTCTCGGCGTTATATGATAAGAAGCGGTACGTCGATCGTTAGAATTATCAACGCATGGAAAAGAAGTAAAAAACATAATTCGTATATCATATTTATTTCATTTATGGTTATCTGACCACCAATTAAATAATTTGAATACATTTTGTAATGCGCAATTAGTATAGTGATATTCGCATCGCATAGTATTATCAGCGTCCAGATTGTTTAGAGAATCTACGTTTTCGTAATCAGCATCCAGAATCTCGATGTACACGCGCTCATCGTCCAGAAGCAAATTCCACAGCCATTGTCGTTTTTCGTGTCCCTTGACATATACGACAGCATCGCTGTCATCGTCGTCGTCGTCGTCGTCGTCGTCGGCGTCGTTTTCTTCCGTTCCATGCACAGCCTTTGTAATCAAACTCTTAGCTTCGCTGTATGGAATCGTTCCGTCGTCCCATCGTAGTCTATGGTGATGACGTATCACCCAACGTGCGCGAGACTTGTCG
>JAECZD010000054.1:76080-334138 GCA_024349325.1 Pogonomyrmex californicus
GAGCGGCAAACTCCTTTACAACAAACTGTCCTCCAACGAGAAAACCTTGCAGGTCTACGAACGTTGGCACGACCATGACGAGCAATTTTTCGAGACTGCGGTCGATTTCGATGTATCGTAGATTTTATTGTCTCTCTCTCATGTGCCAGCGATGCTCTTAGGTGATCTTGCGTACAACATTGGTCAACGGATTGTAGTGAACCACGCGATCGTGTATAATGAGACAGTACGCGGTGGTATTCATCGGTACGTTCTCCTTAGTCTCAAATTCCAATCTCACGTCCACGGTTGCGCTCTTGACCGATTCGTTTTGTCGAGAACAATCGATGATTACGAATGGACCGTTATGTAGAAAAGACGTGACGGTGAGACTCGGCTCGAGATACTCGTATCCGTAGTAACCCTTGCAGAAACGCGCGTACGTTTTATACAACACGGACCATCTGTTTTTGTTGAAATCAAGATGCATATCGTCGTACGGATAACATTCCGAGTTCAGATAGAGTTTCACGTTGGTTAAATTGCAGTCGTCGAATCGGCTCGTGTCCTCAGCCATAACATTTTTGCGACCTGTTTGCAGAGCAAAGATGACGTATCGCGGTTTTTCGAGCTGAGTAGCGGTCTTGATGGCCCACGAATGCTTGGTTGTACGCTGTAACAGCGGAAACTCGTACAGATCCCACGAGCGAAAAGCCATGCTCAAGTATCGCCCACTCTCCAAAGTGCGTAGCATCGATAGTTTTTTTATCTCGCTCAATAACACGTGCGGCATTCGCCATTGTATCTTGAATAAGTCGACCACGGGGTCCAACGCCGAATTTCCCGTCAGGCAATTGTTGTCGTTACGAGATCGTATCAAGATCAACTCGTGACGAGCGTTGATTATCACGCGTCTGTAATCCTCGCAAAATCCCAACAGTGCGTAGAGAGGTACGCAAAAGTTAAAATATCCATCCGCGCTGGTATGCGCATCCCAACCGGCATTCCTCAGAATCACGCTTCTGTCGGATGATGTCGTTACGTAATGTTTGAGCGTGCTGGTTACGCCCACGTTTCTGTTACGATCAATCTCCACACCATCAAGCTCGTATCGAATCTCATCGAACAGGAACGCGACAAAATTATTTCCCAGCACCACATCAGATCCCTCGACAACTCTGTTCTTCGTTAGTTTTCCCTCGATATATAGAAAGCTTTCGTACGGCAATGTGTACAGATCCTGTTGCTGTATAGGTATTCTTATCTCATCGCTGTACCCGAACGTCGTATTGGCGAACGGGTTGTACGCATGAGTCTCAATCTTGACGATGCGATCGTCGAAGATTGGCTCGTCTTCGATGTTTAGGATATCAGTCATTTCACAAGTTGCGCACCGCGAATCCTAAAGCTTGTAAAAATTTAACGTTCGACGCGTTAAGTTTCTTCCTCTTCTTGACGCAGCCGGATGAGCGAATATTGTCGATCAATGTTTTCTTTGTAAAAGATGCATTATCTCTCTGCGTATGTTTCGCTTCGTTCAACACGAGCATCTCAAATGTCACGCTCGCGTTATCGCTGTCGCCGTCGTACGTGCAATCTGACGGTGATCTCTTCTCCTCTGAAATCGAGCAATCGTCCGTTCTGGTCAACAATGCGTATCGTTAGCTCCGTAATGCTCCGTACGATGACTGGAAGGTAAATGATCTGCATCGGCCTTTCCGATATTTTATATCCTGGCGGCACGCTCGGCGAAAATCGATGTGCACACACTTTTGTCGTTGCTGTATGCGCCCGCGGTCACGTTGCACTCTACATGGATAATGTTTACGTTCATTATGTTGATCGACACGTCCGATTCGTGCCACCTTCGCGGTTGCAGTATACGCCTCGAGAAACCCAGCAGCAATCCAATGTTACGAGGCTTGTTAAAGTTTATTCTGTAGGCGCATTTAATCTCACACCTCATCGTGTTGTAATTTGCGCGGAGCACTATCGGGTATTCTCCAATCTCGTCATCGCCGCGCGCGGTGTCACCAGCGTTACTCTCGGTCGCGTCGCGTCGCGGACGTTTCCGTAAAATCTCACGTTTCAAAAATTCATTTATGGCATGCAGTTCATACGACCCCTCGGGAATCGTAATTTCTGCATCGTCTTTGCCAAAATAAAATGTATTGTTCGAAGCGTTTACATTCGGTATCGTGTGATGTCTCCAAAATTGTTAGACCAAGCTCGTAGTCATCGTCGCTTAAATCTATGGCTGGAGAGTAATTTGTCGCGAGAACGCTGCTCTTCCCGCTCAGCGTAAGCGTCAGCGACATGATGGAAAAAGCGTTCGACGAATACTGAGACGCCGCGACATTTTGTCGGACTTTATAAATTCACGCGCGTCGACCGTTTTGGAGAAGAAACCACAAGCGCAGCTGTCCACAGACGCTCTGATCGTACGTCTGATAGGACGTTCGATTGTACTCTATCGTAGCATCGTCTCCGAAATATCGTATCAGTTCCTTGGGCGGTCGAAGATTACCGAAACTGTCAAAGTACACAACGCGATTGTTTCTCTTTGCGTACGCTACCCAATGAGTACCGGGACCCGTCGTGTCGTCCAGATTTACGATACCGCTCTCGTTTCGACGCGCGCCGCTAATCGGTAATGCGTCACGCATGAAAACGCCTCTAAAGTACGGTACGCGCATACGCTTCGCCAGCTGGTCCAATTGTACGTTGGTGGTTACACCCGTAGGTATTTTTATCGTCTCTTTGGCGTTTTTTTCTTTTTTCGCTGTTACCCTCGTCCGCGTTTGTACGGAGCGAGATACAGTCCTCGTCCGTATTTGTACGGAGCGAGATACAGTCCCTGTCCGCGCGTTTCCATCGCGCGACGTTGCAGTTCCTCG
This sequence comes from Pogonomyrmex californicus, assembly GCA_024349325.1. Taxonomy (NCBI): domain Eukaryota; kingdom Metazoa; phylum Arthropoda; class Insecta; order Hymenoptera; family Formicidae; genus Pogonomyrmex; species Pogonomyrmex californicus. The sequence goes on from JAECZD010000054.1 coordinate 78,957, forward strand.
AGTTGACGTTGCGCGACTTTCCTGTCGTTTATCGCTTTCGCCACGCTGGCCGCTCCGCCGATTAAGGACCCGAGAGCGCCCAAAATTGGCAAAATCGGTAACACACCACCTCGTTTCGCCGTTGGAAGTATTCGTTTCTTTTTTGCCGGTTTTTTCTTCGCCTTCATACCCATGCCGATCTTGGTCTTGGCTTTCATCGCTGCCCAAACGGCTGCAGCTGCAGCTTTCTCGCTCAGAGCCGAATCTCTCGCGATGACGCGTCCTAAGGCTTTATCGGCGAGTACCTTGTCCGCCGCGTGTCTGTCGGTGAGATCGTTGCTCTGAGAATACGCAATGTCGTGTTCACGGCACGCCGCGTCCAGTGGATTTATGCCCGTTTCACCTCTGGCTAATCGCTTTTTCAGCCGAGTACCCGGACCGCAAAACTGATAGCCGGGGATATGTAGTTCGAAAGGAAGCGCGTTTATCGCTCGATTGAGCAGACCTCCAATGTAGCCTTCGTTTGACGCTGTTGCTGGCATAGGCCACAATCCTTTATCTTCGGTGCAGGACCGTCTATATGATCTCGATCCCACGATTGATTATAATGCTCGACGCAGCGACGATAGGTTTGAACCTCCAAATCCGCCTTTATATACTCCGGAAGCTTGTCCCACACGTGATCGATATAATTACCGCACACGCGTAACAGTACGACCTTCGGTATATATTGCAACTGCTCAGCGCTCAAATCCCGAATATCGGAGGGATGCGACAGCGCGAGATACATTTTTGCTACTGAGCGATTCGTGGTTTCGCGCGCCTATAAATAGGCGTTCGATCGAAGCCTAGATAACGCAGTGCGAACATGAAATTTGTACGGCAGCCGCTGACGATACGCGTCGCGAACTGTGACGAGAGAGCGCGAATGATGGGAGACATCGCGACGGAGCGCAAGCACGGTGAAATGTTACCGAGTACTATACGCGCCATCATTTGCGGGCCGTCGAATTGTGGTAAAACCAACGTTCTCATAAGCTTGCTCGAGAGTCCGCACGGTGTACGTTTCGAGAACGTGTACGTATACTCGAAATCGCTGCAACAACCGAAATATCGATACTTGGAAAATTTACTAACATCGATAGAAGAAATCGGCTACTTTACGTTCTCCAACAACAGTGACGTCATTCCACCGAGCGAGGCACGTCCCAATTCGATCTTCGTCTTCGACGACGTTGCGTGCGATAAGCAAGATGCTGTGAGAGAATACTTTTCGATGGGCCGCCACTCGAACGTCGATTGCTTCTATCTCTGTCAGACGTACGCGAGGATATCTAAACATCTGATACGCGACAATGCGAACCTGCTGATTCTGTTCAAACAGGATGGTACCAACTTGAAACATGTTTACAACGATCACGTGAATACCGACATGTCATACGATGAATTCTGTGCGTTATGCCGCGATTGTTGGCAGCGCGAGTATGGATTTCTAGTGATAGATAAGGACAGTCCGCTTATCAACGATGGACGATACAGAAAGGAATTTAATACGTTCGCGGTATCGTAACGTGGTTAATCGATGTCGATACGTCAAGCAGGCAACATGGATAACACTAAAGATCGCGAGAAAATAGCGAAACAGATTGCGCAAACGAGCGATTCAATTCACAAAAAATATCGCGCTTTAAAAATTGGTAAAATAGCTGAAGATACAGCGTTGGAGAAACGCTTCAAGCCCATCGTCGAACCTCTAAAACAGATTGTTGAAAAAACCGAGGAATCTCAATCGATTAAAAAAGAAGCAAAGGATCTCGGTATTAAGAAAAAACAAAAACGAAGACAGCGATGACGACAATGATAACGATATTACTACTACTACTACTACTACTGACAAGGATTCATATTGGACGGATGTTGGATGGTTGAAATTAACGCCGCAGTCTAAAAAACGACGTACAACGAAAGAATTGAAAGCCACGTCAGATTCACTCGTGTTCGAGTCTACACCGATACAACCATCGAAAGACCCATCGAAAGAACCACCGCTGTTCCTGCAAAAGGAAGATGTTTTCGAAACAAAAGACGCCAGTGAACCGTCATTCGAAACAACCATCAAACAGAGTCTGCAAACGCAACAAGGTCGAGAGGCGTTGCATAATCAGCTGGGACCATTAGGGCGTACGTACAATGGTACACGCATACGGTGTTTATTGATACGAATGGTGCGATGCTTGGTGACAAGAAATTTGACGTTGACAATGACTCGGTTATGGTACACCAGGATTGTACGAGACTTCAAACATCTTAAGAACAAACAAATTAACAATGATTAACAACAAATGCTCATAGACGTGGTCACAGCGCCCATAATCCCATCATCAAGGGCAATAGGGGATCCAAGTATATTAACATCATCGCTCCGCTCGTATCTACGTATGGAAGTAGCGGGCGTAAAAAGGGTGCAGGCGTGAGCAATATACCAACCGCCATGAAGTTAAACGACAACAAGATCGATTACGTGCATTGGGACGATCCCAACGAACTGGTGGATCGACTCCGATTGCTCGACGCTTCGCACCGAGCTGGTAACAACGCTCACGACAACGAGATGCTGTCGATCATCGAGGAACTTCGCGAAGCCGGCATTATTATAAATTAATCGCGTATCGACGAAACGAGCCAGTCGATTAACGTCAGTGAGGAAAAAAACAATTTTAAATTGTATATCTTATCTTTACTATTAAACATCGTCGAAACATGCGATCCGATGGACGTGAAAAAAATGTTAGCTCCGAGAGGCGACAACTCGTTGAGGAATTGCACGCTCCGGCGAGGAGAAATTTTCCACGAAGACGTGTCATAATTCGGGGATACGACGATCTGTGGCAGGCTGACATCGTCGAGATGCGTCCGTACTCGAGTTTCAACAGAGGTCATCACTACATACTCACCGTCATCGATGCGTTGAGCAAGTACGCCTGGGCCGTACCGCTCAAGAGCAAGGTCGGAAGCGAGACGGCTAACGCTATCGCTAAGATAATTCGAGAGAGCGGAAGATGCCCGAGAAACTTGCAAACGGATATGGGAAAGGAATTTTACAATGCCGATGTGCAAAAACTCTTGAAAAAACACAACGTTAATCATTATTCCACGTATACGGTGTTGAAGGCATCGATCGTCGAGCGATTCAATCGCACGCTTAAGAACGACATGTGGAAGATGTTTACGCTCAACGGCACTTACAAGTGGGTCGACGCGCTATCGCGTCTCGTGTCAGATTACAACGCGCGCAAGCATCGCACTATCGGCATGCGACCCGTTGACGTAACTCCCGCGATCGCCAAAAGACTCTTGGATACGGTATACAGCGCGATAAAGATCGCAGGTCCAGCAAAATTCAAAGTAGGCGAATCGGTACGCGTGAGCAAGTACAAGACAATTTTCGAAAAAGGCTACACGCCAAATTGGACCACCGAGGTGTTTAAGATCGTTACAGTGCAGCGTACTAATCCCGTAACTTATCTGCTCGAGGACTATCGCGGAAAATCGGTCGCGGGCGCGTTCTACGAGCACGAATTGCATCGCGCGACTCATCCGGACGTGTATCTCGTGGAGAAAGTACTACGCAGGAAGGGAGACAAGGTTTACGTCAAGTGGCTGGGATTCGATAGATCGCATAACTCATGGATAAACAAAAGCAGTGTGATTTAATTCATTTTTTTTATTTTTATAATGTATTAAAAAAATAAATATACACTGTATACATGTATACAAAGAGTTTTTATTATTTTTTTCTCCCATTACATTTTTTAAACTATACATGTATGTAACTTACGAGAACATATGTAAATCTGCATGTATTATAAACAATATATGTATTAAGCCGAGTATACATTAAATAAATCGAAGAGAGAATTAAAGCTAATTCCTCAGCAAGCAGGATCTTGGTTGCTATTATAAATTATATATATAAAATAAATTTGAACAACTAAATTTTATTGTAAAAACTACATATAAAAACTACAAAAAATACATACATCTATACTACATATATAACAGTATCGTATAAAACTACAAGAATACATACGTTCATACATACATAGATATGATACATAGGTACGTACATACATACGTGCATATATGCATACATATAAACTATATAAAAAAATATAAAAATATATGTACATTGTATAAACATGTATATATATATATATGTATATATATATATATATATATATATATATATATATATATTACAACGGAATCCGCCAATGTCCCCACGGTAACGTCTCCGTCGAATCCGGTACGATGTATCGTTTGTCGTCGTACGGACTCAGAGCGATTTTCGACTCGGACACCGTGTATACTTGGTGTAGCTTGGATCTTATACACGACTGGCGACGAGTCATTTCGATCTCTTCGTTCAAGCACCGCGTATAATCGTCGAACGTTATTGTTCGCGTTACGACGTTATTCTTTACACCTTTCACCTTTTTAATGTCTTTTCTGCCGTCCACCCTCACCGCGTACATCTTCGCTCTGAGTCCGACGAATTCCGTCATTATCGCACCGTTATTCTCATCCTTCATTAGACCGGGTACTTTTTTATTCGCGAGAGGCATCCCGTACGCGTTGTCCGTCGGATAATCGCTCGTATCGAATCTAGCGATATCGCGTTTCATCGCCTCGTACACATCGTCGCACTCGATGTGGTATACGAGACTGTCCGTGTCGGTGTACATGATCTTACATTTCTCGCGATACAGCGGTGACATGTATTCGTGGTGAAATTCGTACAAGCAGATTTTCGATATGTCGAGTATACACATACCCACGTAAATCGGCTTGTTGAATTTTACCTCGAGTTTACGCAGTTCGACGGCGATTAAGTTTTCCGCAAAGACGCTGCGGCTGTGGAAATTTGGTTTCGCGATCATTGCCTCCGCGCCGTACCGTCCGTCCCATTTGGTCAACAGTTTAACGTCGACGTGATTGCGCACATTTTCCATTGTTTTACCGAATACCGCGTTGTTCATTAATTTGTACAAATTTTTCTCAAAATCGTTTTTCGCGTACGTTCTAAAGTGTGTATTGAGTTCGATGTAATCGCGGAGCCAGGCGGATTGAGCAAATTGTAGTACGCGATGTATCTTTGCGATACGAAGACCATGGCGCGTACATTGCTGCAGGTTGCGATAATGGATGACGTACCGCTTCTTATCGTATAACGTCGCGAGAAGTTTATCCTGCCGCGTGCCGGGTGGTTTATCGCGCGTCGGACAGAAAGGTAGGTCAGTGTGTCGATCGTGTAAATGATGCGGATACTCGAGATCGACCTCGAGAATATAACCCGTAGACGAATCCGGAGCGATCGCGCTCGCGTCAAAGTTCTCAATGTCTTCCATCCATCGAAATTCGGCATAGGGCAGCGGTTGACACATCGCCCATCCGTACAGATTGTTTACGTCAAAGTACATAAGGTATGATGACGGTTTCGACGGGTCGTACGAACGCATGTACTTGTTATTGGCCTGCGCGTATCTGCCGGAACATTGACTGAGACCGCCGCGTATACCGCGTTCGATAAACATAACCATATCGATGTCGGTGAGCAACTCAAATTTTACGCGCGTATGTTTCAACATGGCGTCCCACGTGAAACCTGGCAATGTGTAGTAATGCGCGGGATCGAGTCCATAACTCGCGACGCAACTTTCGCGGAAATTTTCGAAAACGTCGGCCAATAACAAGACATCGGTCTTGAGATATAGATCGCTGTATTCGCCGAGCGTTCGGATGGAGAACCGCTGCCAGACGTTCGCGGCGTGCGCGTAATCGTTCTCCGACACCGTGTCACCGGTCAACGAGCTATAGAACGATTCGCGCGATGGTAGGCGCGTGTCCTGCAGCTTGTCCGCGCGATCCACGTATTCGTACGGAAAGACACCTTTGCGCGTCAACAAGTCAAAATTTTCGTTTGAGACCGTGGAAAATTCGGAACGTAAAATTTTTAATTTTTCTTTCGTTAGAAAAGATGCCAATTTATCAAGGCTGGTATTTAAAAACTTGTACGAATCTATGAACCGCAAGCGTACGCAATTTCGCGAATCTGATCTCTCGGTGGTATCTTGAACGTGTTTTGTAAACGAAATATATTTTTCTTTTGTTATCGGCAGCACGTCGATCCTGCCTTCGAACGCCGTAGCTATTTCCGTGATGATAAAGTGCGCGTCATAAATTGTGAAATACTATGGGAATGCAATATGAATCTTTATAATTTAGATTACAATTTGAGTGCGCGGGACCACGGTAACGACCGGTAAGATGGCAATGATCGCGTACCCGCGTGTCGTCCGACGCAAATGATTTCTCGCAAATGTGACAACGCGTCGCGCTACGATATGCCTCCCACTGCTCTCTCGACAACGTTTTCATGGGGACATTCGCGGATAACAGAATTTTTACTTGATGCGCCAAATCTTCGAGTTGCCGAACGAACCACGCAACGCAATCTTCGCCGCGACGAAATCGATATACCGATAACGCGTCGTCGTACGAGCATCGCACGTAGTATCCGATGCTAAATACCTCGTGCTGCTGGTAGGTGTACGATGCGTCTTCCTTCTCTGCCGGTTCCGTTCGCCGTAGTACGCACTCCAAGTCCGCGTAAACGATGAATGGAAGTCGTTCCTTCGTGTGGTTCTTGAATTCGAGCCACTTGTCGTCCTCGCTCGGCAGTCGGATGGCGCAATCGTTCATCTTTTCGCAGTCCGTTGTATGTGACTGCAATCTTTCAGACGAACTGAAGTAATGTAGACATCTGCAAACGGAAAATATGATTTTTAGTATTTAATAAACAATTTTATAAGAGAAATAATAAAATTTGTTAAAATACATACCGGTCGCAAAAGTATTTTTTGTGTTCTTTTTTACTCAGTTGCGAGCTCACAAGACGAGACAGATCTTTGATGTACGCAAAGTGCCCCGCGTTGTCGTCACGCGGATCCTGCACGTACAATAGATTTGCGTGCTTCTCCATCTTCCTTGATGTCAGCCGTATCGGGAGAATCTCCTTTTCCTTGATACCATAGACGTTGATTGAGATGTCGTTGAGATGTTCGAACTTCTTAATTTGGTTCAACGTCATCGGAAACGTAATGTCTTGCAAATTTAACACTGTCGTATAATGCGGGTACGACAATTCCCGATTTGTATTCCTTTCAGCCGGATGCAGAGCCGCGATCACCGACCACGCGAAACACGCATTGTCCTTGGATCGTACATTGATCACCGCTCGCTTTAACATAATTTCTCGCGGTAATTCGATGTAACATCCCGCGTGCATTGGATTATATTTGTTCACGTTTATAGTCAAATTGAGAATTCGCGACAGCGCCCATCCACTGTCGCGTTCTTGGAATTCTTCGAGCGACGCCAACGTGGGTTCGATAACGTACTGCTCGTACCACTCGTCCACATTTGACACTCGAAAGAGTTCACTATTTTTAGTGTTTATACTTTTGTTCGCGCGTTTATCACCCGTCACAAATTCGCCATTGAACGCGGTGTTCACTTTCACACTATCGTGTCTTTGTAGAATGTCTCGCACTCGCTCGAGCACTACACCACCAGCGTCTTCTAAAAATTGTCGTGGCTCGATATAGTCCACATTGATCACCGCACCAGTCAATATACGGCTTTCAAATGCCGTATCGATTTCTCGCCAAACGAGAGATCCATTGTCTCTACTGGTGCTCGCGTACTCACCACCAACGTGCACGAAACGTCTTTCTAGTACTTTTGCACCCGCGAGTCGCGCGATCCTCGCCACCGCAGATTGTCTATTTGCAACGGTGAGTCGAGGACGCTTAACACGGCTAAGTTCCTCGAGTTGTTCGATGCACTCCTCACATCGTTGCAACCACGCGAAACACTCCACCAAGGTAGCGACTTGGCTGCACTGCTCCAGCAGCTCGCGTTCCACTCGCTCTAGGTGTTCCATATTGCAAAATCTTGATTCTTTTAAATTGTTGTGCTGTCTCATCAAAACAATTTTACATTTTTTTACTTTCTTTTTTTCTTTTCTCTATAGCTGCTTTAACTCGAAGCCAGTATACAAAGCATTGTATTTCCGCCATGTCCGGAGATTGATGGGAATAGAACAACCATATATGAGTATCCTCGCTTCTTGGAATTATCTCTGCTACTTTTTGCCGCGAGAGAGGTAGTAATATATTGTATGCGTGTCCTCTATAATGATAATATGTGCACGCTTCCAGAATTCTTTCCGCTTTCTCAGAAGGAGCGGAGAAGCAGAGAGTGATCCTGCACACCGCATGACCCATTATATATCATCGACAATTTCTTTGTCCCTTGTCGGAACATCATCATAGGTCTCCCCAATTTGTTTATAGCAGCCGGAGTATCGGCGCTTCTCTTGACACGCCGCGACACGTATGTCGACGTTCTACGAAGAGCTATCTTTTCGCGGGCTCTTCCTAGAAAAACATTTGAAACGTCATCGCGCTCCTTTGCAAACATGTCGCTACATGTTTGATTGACAACAATGAAATTCCTAGAAAAAAAGAGGGAGGGGGGGGTTAACGGTTTGCCATGTCACAAAATTTACGCGATCAGTCCTCCATCGAACGATCTGCACGACAAAAACGGTACTCCGCTCCTCCATCGTTCGAACAACACGCAATGTATTCCGCCAAAGGAAGCAGCGCACCGTACAATGGCGAAAAACAAAAGAAGGAATGTAACGCGTAAGTTTCAACTGCATTTTTTTTTCTCTTTTTTTCCAATATTGTGCAGTATTATATATTTAATTTCCACAGTATTTCGGTGGAGCGTCGCGCGGTGCGCTTACTGAGCAGACGTTACACTCTGACGGCCACGGGTTACAAATTTCTGGAAATTGGAATCAACGTTGGTCCACCGAGCTACGTGGAGATCGCTCTGGGAGATCATCGGGGGCAGGAATTGATACTGTCTCTCGAAACGTGGAAGGGACTCTACGAGCAGCGATGGAATATCTATAAATTACTGCTAAACGATTACAAAGATAATTTTATAAGCGTCGGACCGTTAACCGTCAGAGTTTACCAGATGAACGACGTTACACTCGTACGTCTTGAATCTTTGAACGTACGCATAATGATGATCGAATCGACCCTGCGCCGTATGTTTCATCTGGAATAATGTATCGATGTGATGTTCGATCGACTCGTCAGATTCGTCGATACGATCGATACCAAGTATACGCGATTCTCCAACATCGCGTCTGTTGTAACAGATCCCGAGGAAGTGCCGAACGCGATACGCGATTGCGATATCTTCGATAGACGTCAACTCGTCGATTGCGAGCTGTTAGCTTTAGTTTTTTAGTGTATAAGAAAACATGTGAATAAAACAATTTCACACTTAAAAATGTATTCAATTTGTTTACAAATATAAACATATATAAAATGCAAAAAACATGTATTTCTTTCATTTCTTTCTTCCCCACCATAAAATAATTAGAAAAATAACATTCGCCGTAAGAGAGAGACAGAGAGAGCCGCAACGGAAGAGAGATAATACGAGAGAGATATATTTATTTTTTACTCGGCGGGCGCGGCGGCGGCGGCGGCGGCGGCGCCCCCCCCACTGAATCATATCCACGCGCAATTTTTTTATATCATCTTCGCCGCCTATTTTGTTTATATCGCCTTGCTATCTTATCCTATTTGTTTATCTCACCTCGTCTTTCTTCACTACCCCCCTCCCCCTCCCCGTGTCCTTTAAATCGCAATTTTCTATCTGTTTATCTTTATCTTCTTGTTTATCTATTTGTTTATCTCTTTGTTTATCTTTTTGTTTATATCATCTTCATCGAATCCCCCCCTCCGCGGCTCAGTTCAAAGGACTGCCGCCCCTGACTCCCCTCCTCTTCCCCGCGCCTTCCGTTCCCCCCGCACACCCGCACCCCCTCAACGCTTCTGAGTTAGAACCGGCCCTATATTCCTACTGTTATAGTTACTTAAAAAGTAATGAGTCGTCACTCTTTAATTACTTCTCTGTTAACTTCCTGTAATGTTTTGTGCATTGCTTTTCAAATATAAAAATCTTATATTTCTAATATATTTCTTATAATATATTTCTAAGGACTGATTGCAACGACATTAAGCGAGACTTAAAACTTTAAATTTATACCAAAGCAAAAGTGCAACATTACTAAATAGTATTTTATCTATTAGAAAAGGTTCGTAGTTAAGATAGTATCAGACTAGAGATTGAGATTGAGATTAGATTGAAATTAACCAATTAGGAAAAAGAAAACCAATCTCAAGATTAATAAAGTTTGGATTGTCAAGTTTCAATCTAATCTTAATCTCTAGTCTGATACCGGCTTTAGAATGTTTATATAAGGTATTTATATAAGGCATTTCTATTATTTACAAATATAAGATATATGAGTTGCTTTCTATATTTCTATATTTCTATATTTCTAAACTCTTCAATCATATTCTTATCGCTAATATCGTTTCTGGTTGCTATATTTTATGTTACATTATATTAGACTTTATCTTAAAATCTGTTTAATTATTTTTACATTCATCAAAGATTTAAACAATTTATTATACTAAATATTTGATTATATATTATTTTATATATAATAAGTCACAATTATTTTAAGAACTTAAAGCAAAATGTATTATACATATTAACTGAATTAATAATTTATAATAATTTAATATATAAATTTGGAATCAAAATTAAATCTTTCGTAAACCAATTATTGCTTTATGGTAATAACTTTTCTATTGTGTTATAGTTAATGTTATAGAGTAAATACCACTGGAGTAAAAGTCAAATATTCATTTTTTTTAAATTTTTCTTGACCGCAGAATCAGTATCATATATAAGAAAAGAAATATTTTTTTCAGATTCTTTCACAATCAGTTTCATGAGCAGTCTAAAACAATCGTTAAATGTACGAGGGTAGTCTGAAAACTCTTTTGAGCCTTAACATGAAGATGACGTTACTCGTCAAAACCATTCTAGTACTACAATAGTATATGCTTTGAAAGACTTTTGTGAAAATTTCAGCCATTTTGGACGCTCAGTTGTTGTTTGACAGTCGTTTGTGTCAGTCGATGTCAGTGTTTTTGTAAAAATGGAAAAAATTGAATATCGTGCCGTGATTAAATTCTTAGATTTGAAAGGCAATACGCCTGCGCAAATTAATATCGAGTTGGACTGTTTACGGGGACTCTGCCCCATCATTTGCCACCGTAAAAAGATGGACAGCTGAATTTAAACATGGTCGTACCAGCTTGGCTGATGATGAGCGTTCGGAACGGCCAAAAACTGCGACCACCGCTGATAACATCGAAAATGTTCACCAAATGGTACTAGACGACCGTCGAATCAAGATTAGAGAGATAGCAGAGGCTATGGGCATATCGAAAGAACGCGTTTGTCATATATTGACTGAAGAATTGGATATACGCAAGCTATCCGCGCGTTGGGTGCCGCGCTTGCTCACTTTGGACCAAAAACAAATTCGAATGAACATTTCCAAGGCCCTGTTGGAGCGGTTCAAGCGAAACGAGATTTTTTGCGTCGGTTCATAATTGTAGATAAAACTTGGATCCACTACTACACTCCAGAGACAAAAGAACAGTCAAAACAGTGCAAAGGGTGAACCTGCTCCGAAAAAGGTGAAGACGGTTCCATCAGCTGGGAAGGTAATGGCGACTGTTTTTTGGGATAGTCACGGAATTGTGTGTATCGACTATCTTGAAAAAGGTAAAACAATAACGGGAGCGTATTACGCATCATTACTTGATAAGTTGAAGGCAGAAATTGTAAAAAAATGGCCGCATTTGAAAAAGAAAAAAGTGCTGTTCCATCAAGACAACGCACCTGCTCACACTTCGGCGGTCGTCATGGTCAAAATTCACGAATTGCACTTCGAATTGGTTGACCACCCACCATATTCACCAGATCTGGCCCTCAGCGACTTTTTCCTGTTTCCTAAGCTTAAAGTTTCGCTTGGAGGACAGAGATTTTCGTCGAACGAGGTCATCGCATACGTAAACGTCTATTTTGCGGAGCAAGACGTCAACTACTATTTGGAGGGGTTAAAGAGATTAGAGTATCGATGGGAAAAGTGTATCGACTTAAAAGGAGATTATGTTGAAAAATAAAACTATATTTGATCGAAAAAATACTTTCTATGTTAGGCTCAAAACTTTTCAGACTACTCTCGTATCAAAAGGTTATATAATAGATTATATAATAGTCACATTATAGAAATACGAAGATATTTCAATTGGAAGAACTACAACAAAATATTACAACAGAAAATTGTTTATGTATGGATATTATCTCACATCGTTATTGAAGGAAATGAATTGGCAAATTAACTGATGAAGGAAGTTGCAGAACAGGAGGAGAACAAAACAAAATAGATTCCCAAGAAATTAAAAAAAATTGAAGAAAAATTGTGGCATATGCTACAGAATACTCCAATAAGAAAGCTAACTTAAAGGAAAAAATACTTAAAAAATTTTTCTAAGGGAAAAAAGAAAAATGATTTCATAAAAAATTAACTGTAATAGACACTTTAAGATAACAAATTGCTAACAGATTGAAGACTAATTATTTGAACAAACTATTAGTTAATAAAATTAAAGGATCTTATTGCGATTTTGAATATGACATAGAATACGTTGAATATGTGATATAACAATGCAACATGTCGAAAAGAGGATTGGATATAGAACTTGGATTCAAAGGAATTCTGCGTAACATTGATAATTAAAATCATTAAAAAATTGATTTACGTTTACAAATTATACAATTTTATTTAAAAAAATTAAAGAAGTGACGTAATATGAAGCCGAAATAAAAGTACATATATTTTTTGTCTTTCTTATAGCAGCCTAGAATCTTTATTTATCCAAAATTTTAATACAAATTTTTATTAATTTTCAAAAGAATTTGATATTCCATTATATGATCATGAAGATTTCCTCTTTGTGGCGTTACGGAACCGACACTGAACATTCTTTCGACAGACACATTGTTTGGAAGTGCCATATTATATTTAATAAACAATTTTCTGATTCTGATATACTTAATTAACGTATCAATCTTGCAATTGCTTGAATTCAAAAAACGATACAAGGTATCTTTTTCTTGTAAGAATTCAGTTTCCTTTGTTTGCCGATTAAAATAAAAAAAATCATTATTGAATCCTTCATTAGTATTTGGGCAACTTTTAGTAAAAGTAATTCCTAATAATTCTTCTAAATAATTTTTAGCAAGTTTTCTTTTTTCTTTATTTATCTAGTTTAACTTAAATTTCGGATGCAAACAACTTGCAACGATCAATTCTTTTTTCTCGAATAACGTGCAGAATTTAAAATTTAATATGGTAAATTCTATAATATCTTTAATATCAGAATCAATGAAAAAATATTATTTCTTTATTGAAAAAGAAATTTATGTTAATTAATAAATTATCTTTTAGTTAAATCTTGTTGAATAGCTATGATTAATGACTGGCAATGCGTAAATCCATTTTTATTAAACTTTCCTATTTTTTCTTGTAAGGTTTTCAAAACAGGTTACAAATATGCCGTATACACGCACCGGCAGGAATGGTGTCCTGCGCTCGGCGTGTGGCCGCTACACATATACACGAAGCGCATACGTCGTGTCTCCGCGAAGCGCGAAGGAAATCGCGGAGCGAGGAGAAAAAATAGGGGGCAACTGGATGTTCCATCCTTAACGCAAGACGCACGATGGAGAGAGAAAGCATAATCGGACGTGATACCGAATTTCGGTGTCCCATCGCTGTCTCACACACTTGACACTAGTGCGAGTGAGAGACCGCGACGTATAAAGATGAATAAGACGTATAAAGAAGAGAGACCACGGTCTCTCATTCGCACTAGCGTCGAGTGTGTGAGACAGCGAAGGGACACCGAAATCGGTATCCGATTATGCTTTCTCTCTTGATCGCGCGTCTTGCGTTAAGGATGCAACATCAAATTGCCCCCATTATTTTTTCTCCCCGCTCCGCGTCTCCTTTACGATCCGCGAAGACACGGACATACGCGCTTCGTGTGTATGTGTAGCGGCCACGCGCTGAGCGCAGGACACCATTCCTACCAGTGCGTATACATCCCTGATTCACTCTGTAATATATCTAATATTTGAGCTCCATAATCTAATTTAAGCAAAAAAATTAGAGTTTACAATTTACTAAATTTACTTATTATTACTATTACAAAATTTACTTATTATTACTACTATATATACTACTATTAACTACCTGAGAATATTCTTCTATGAATTTAATTTCGTTTTTTGTTAATCTTGCAAATTGCAATAATCTAGACTCTGATTAATTTTTTCGGAATCAGATTAAAGTGTTACTAGTAATATAGAATTAAAAGTAGAGTTTTATCTATTAAAATAAAGATTTGAAAACGAGATAAGAAATTTAAATAATTGTTTTTATTATTTCAAGAAAAAATATATTTGCAATGATGAATGAAAACACAATAATAAATAGAAATAAATATCATCATCAATATAATTAATATTAAAGGATTAATATTAAAGGAATAAATATATAATTTATTCAATATAAGAGATGATGAAAAAATCTAATTTTTTTATCTTCTCGACGTAATAATTGTCGAGTAAAAAATTACGAATGTCACCAGTCCTAAACCCGAACAAGTCTCATATTTACTATTGTCTGCTATAAAAATCTTTTTGACCTGATAATAATGGAAGTTTTAAGTAGACTACAAATTTCTTTTAGTTTATCCGCGATTTGTGAATTAAATCTGTTTATTCCACAATTTTACTAATTTGGCAAATGTTCTATATTTTTTCTTATATATAATACATTTTATTAAATCTTTTTTGTTTTTTTTTTAAACATTTAATGATTTTTCAAATAGTTTTCTCTTTGATTTTATATGTCATTTAAATCATTTACAAACTTTATATATTATTCTTGAAATTCTTATGTAAAATATAAATTTGAAAGTTAGATTTGTTCTTAGCATTTAAAAATCTTTACACAAAATAATTTCATTTCAAATTAAAAAAACTCTTTTTTATAGATTTGTGTAATGTTTACTGAAATTGTAAAACTGCTCAATTATTTTATACGTCTAATTTTTTAAAAAATCTATATTGATTTTTCAACACACCCACAATACATATGCGGATACATATATAAACACACTTATATATTGTTTCATGAAAAATATATGTATTATTATGTAAAATAAAATATAAAACATTATTATATGTCATAAAAATTATATTCTTCGAATATATTATTATGAGTATAATGTGTTTTAATTTTTCTCGTTTAATTTTTATCATGACAATTTAAAAAAAAATTACAAAGTGAAAATTAATTTACAAAGGGCCATTTTGACCAACAAATATAAACATTTAGAATATTATATTATATCTAATATAAATATGCTGTATTAGAAAATAAGGTTAAAGCACAAATTTGAAGATACTATTAATCATACCTTTATTTTTATAATTAGTTTTATTTTCTTTTGAAATAAAATATTTTATTGAAACAGAGCTTGTGTTTACTATTATTTTTTTTTAAATTTATCCTTGAAAATGTTATAATTTTTCATCTTTTATATACATCTATATAACATAAGATGTAATTATGGGCATTTGTTAAAATTGTCATAGTCATTATATGTACAATTAAACTGTACCTGCGATGCTGAAATTTTTGATACGCGCTATTATTTGTATCAAAAACTGATTTCTATTTATAGAAATGCTCAAAATATAAAATTTGATATTGTAAGTTAGATAAGTTAGATAAATGATTATATTAGGTGTACAAAAAAGTTCTGAGCTTATTTTGTAAAATTTAATCTTTATTTAAAAACAAACAAAAAAATATTAATCAGCGAAATATTCCCTGTTTGCATCAACGACCTTTTGCCATCTTTCGGGTAGCTTGACGATAGAAGCTCACCGGCTTCGAAGCGATAAAGTCATTAATGCATTTTCGTATCTCTTCAAATCTCACGAAATGTGTATCAGCCAAATGATGCTGCAGCGATTGGAATAGGTAGTAATCGGAAGGCGCCATGTCTGGGCTATACGCCGCGTGGGAGAGAAGTTCCTAGCCTAACGCAAAGATATGGTCCTGAGTCGCTTTCGCAACATGTGGTCGAGCATTGTTATGAAGCAAGATCACTTTACGACGTCCTTGGCCAGTAAAGGACCTCTTTTCTTCTAATGCATCGCTCAAATTGGTCAATTGTTGTTGGTAGCGGTCTGCCGTGATTGTTTCACCCGACTGTAACAACTCGTAATACAACACACCTTTCCATGATTATATCAAAATGCTTACAACTTCAAATTGAATTATACAAAATTATATTTCTTTTTCAAATAGAAAGATATACATTAAATTATATAAAAATTTATATATAATATATTTTGATGCATCAAATTAGATATAAATAATAATATCTAAATGAGAGACATTTCCGAGATATTACGAATTTAGTTAATATTGTATGATTTAATTGATACGTACATATATATATATCAGGAGACACGGTAGTATCTTGGGTGTCAAGTCAACCGAGAACACTACCGTGTGACTTTACGCGAGTTGGCGAGATGCGAACATCCGAAATTATCGAATTTCAATAACGGCTAAACTATCAAGTTCTAAGTAGACTTGATCGATAGCTTGAGTTCGACTTGCATAATAAAAGTATTTTTATTTCCCTGCTACGTGCTCTACGATAGAGGTCGAGAACTATCGAGTTATAGTTGCCATCATCGATAATTTTCGATAATTCCTTAACTATCGATAATTATCGATAGTTTCCAATAGTGAAAAAATTAAAGAAGAAAGTACATTTATCTCAAAACAAAATATAAATTAATAAAAATATAAGACAAATTGAGAAAGAATTTATTTATTAGAAATAAAACTTGAATAATTTTTGTGCAAAAATGTGAGCATATTAATGCTATTTGGTTTTAATCTGGAACGTCGTTCTGACACAAAATATCCTGTTGAACTAAAAATTCTCTCACTTTCTACAGAAATGGCAGGAACACAAAAATATTTTCATGATATTTCATTCAAAGGAACTCATTTCCTGTAATCTATATAATGGACTAAATTATTATTAATTTTATTTGTTTTTTTTATTTTTAACTTACTTTCTAAAATAATAATGGATCAGTATCTTCAGCCGCATTCTATTTTTCTAAATACTGCCTTTTTGTTATAATTATATCAGCAGTTGATTTAATTTTTTCTTTTTTCATGTAGAAATTTGAAAAAAAATGTTGTTGGAGTAATCCATTTTTTGACGTTGTCCATGAAATCAGTTCTCTCACTTTCTTGAATTTTACGAGAAAAGGAAAACATATTTTGTTCAAGAATTGTGGCAGCTGCTAACGCATTATCTTTATTTCTGAATCCTTCTTTTTTAAACCTTGGATCCAAAATTGTTCCCAATCTAGAAACTAATCTTGCTTCATAAGGAGCTAATTTTTGATTCATAGATATTAAAAGATTATTACAAAAAGTTTTTCCTTCTTCTTGATAATTCAGTTAAAAACTTTTTTAAAAAATTTTGAATGCCGAAAGTCATTGGCATTATTAAAGAAATAGTCACATAGCTATTTCCTGTAAGAATATGTATGAATGTAGTTATATAAATCTAAACATAATTTATATACACACACACACACACAGTTTATTTAGCTTAAAGTATCAAAGGATTTTAATTGAAAATGAGTTAAAATACCAGACTACAAAAATACCAGAATTGATTTTGTTTAAATTACAGTATTAAAAGCTGAAGTTTCTTACTACACTAATAAAAATTAAATAATGAGTTTTAATTGATTATCCACAATATATATTGTGTAATCATCGAATAAAAAAGGAAAGAAGCAGTATGAACAAAATAAATGAAAGAAGCAATATAACAAAAAATAACCTTTAAGCAAAAAAAAAAAGAACAAAGACTTGCAATTATATCAGATTCACGTATATAGAAGCAGTTACATTCATTATTAACGGACACACACACGAAAATCCTAATCTTACTTAAGATATTCTATTAAAAGATACAATACCTGAGATCTTTCTCTACAAGTCTGCCTTAGTCAAATTATATATTTCAATCGTATAAAAGATTTGATAAATCACTATTTAAAAAAAAATAAAACCCAAGTTGTGTCTTTAATTTAAAAATAATAAAAATCAAATTATATATATATATATATATCCATTTAAGATTTCTATCCATTTAAGATTTCTTTTTCTAACCCAAGTGTAGTAATTATTTAGCTTTAAAATATTATTATATCACAAAATTGCTTTATTCAACCTACGTTTTTATCACAAAGAATTAAAAAGTACTCACTAATACTTTAATAATATTCTACGATGCTCTAGTAATGCATAATCCTTAATGCATAATAACCTTATATCGCTTATTGTACAATAAATATTATTACAATAATAGTATAATAAAATTATTTATATTAGGTGTACAAAAAAGTTCTGAGCTTTAGATTTCATACAACCGAAATAACAATTTAAATTTTATATATCTTCCCGTCCTTTTGCGGTTTTAAAGCGTTGACATTTGGTCTTCTAAAATGCCATACGGTTTGGCGTTTGATGCACATAATCTCAAAAATCAGTAGTGTTCACGATGGTAATAACAAAAGAGCATATTCGATTTTCCATCCACTTCGCGTTTCATCTGAAGAAAACTGCTGCTGAAGCCACTGCAATGATTTGTGCTGCATATGGAGAGAACGCTGTAAGTCATACTACATGTAAAAGATGGTATCAAAAATTTCGCCAAGGAGATTTCAGTCTTGAAGATGAACCGCGTGCTGGACGCCCTCAAAAGATTGAAACGAACGAATTGCAAGCACTGCTGGATATAAACTCTGCGCAAACTGAAAAGGAGTTTGCAGAACAGCTTAGCGTTACGCAGCAAACCATTTCCGTACGTTTACATACGATGGGAAAGGTTCAGAAGGAAGGCAAATGGGTTCCGCATGAATTGTCCGAAGACAACAAAAATCGTCGGCGTGACACTGCACTCACTTTGCTTTCAATGTTCCGAAAAAAAGATTTTCTGCACAAAATCATTACAGGCGATGAAAAATGGATTCTTTATGATAACCCTAAACGTAGAAAATCATGGGTTGACCCTGGTCAATCTTCGACATCGACGCCAAAGCCCAATATCCACGCCAAGAAGATTTTGCTCTGTATCTGGTGGGATTGGAAAGGTGTGTTGTATTACGAGTTGTTACAACTGGATGAAACACTCACGGTAGATCGCTATCAACAACAATTGACCAATTTAAGTGATGCATTAAAAGAAAAGAGGCCATTTACTGGCCAAGGACGTCGTAAAGTGATCTTGCTTCATGATAATGCTCGACTACATGTTGCGAAAGCGACTCAGGACCATACTTTGCGTTAGGCTGGGAACTTCTCCCGCACGCGGCGTATAGCCCAGACATGGCTTCCGATTACTATCTATTCCGGTCGTTGCAGCATCATTTGGCTGATACACATTTCGTGAGATTTGAAGAGATACGAAAATATATTGATGACTTTATCGCTTCGAAGCCGGTGAGCTTCTATCGTCAAGGAATTCGCAAGCTACCCGAAAGATGGCAAAAAGTCGTTGATGCAAACGGGGAATATTTTGCTGATTAATATTTTTTTGTTTGTTTTTGAATAAAGATTGAATTTTACAAAAAAAGCTCAGAACTTTTTTGTACCTAATATATTTATATTTATAAAAAAATAAACATGCATGTTTGTGTGACTATATGACGATGTAAATTATTACAAATTAAAACGCACTAAATTAGAAAAACATTAGATAAATAAAAATATAATACATTTATTTATTATAAATGTTTCTATTAATTATTATTAATGTTTTTATTATTCTATAATGCTCTAATTTTATAATTTCTTCGTAGAAAATAGTACTTTCTTATAATTTATTATAATTTTTTGTAAACAATAGTAATTACAAATATATTATAAATTACAGACATGGATATAAATTTCATAAATATATTTTTAAAAATTTTAAAAATAATTATTCTTTATAACAAACCAAAATAAAGAACGTTTTTTAAATTGTAACAATAAAATAAACATCATATTTTTTTATATATTATATAAAAAATAAAATATATAAACATAAATATATAATATTATACATAAATATTATATAAACATAAAATATATTCTAAATATTTGCTTTAAGTTTGGGTATGACTGAAAGTATTATAAGAGGGTATTGAAAGTATTATAAGAGTAATTATTATTGAAAATTTTATAATTTAGTTTTTCATTAATTTATATTTTTTATTTATGGAGAGTAAATCTGACTATTTTAATATAAAGGGTCCGTTTCCCATTAATTCAATTAGACTGTAAAAAATAAATTTTCTTTCAACTATTGCTATATCTTCATCACGTGGCCAAATAAAAGTATTAAGTTCTGATGTTTAGAATTTTACTTTTACGTTATTCTTATTACATTCAATAACTCTACCATCTCTAATATAGTATTTATCGTCGTAGAAAACAGTGTAATATTTTTTTAATGATATATTTGATATTTCCAACTCATTTTTATTTTTATCTTCTAAATTAGGATGCTCTACTTTCTTATTTTCAGAACAAGAAGATTCAGAACATTTCAGTTTTTGTTTCGGTCATATTTGAATGCAATTTCTTTTTCTTTTCGTTGATGTTCTGTCACCGGCGGTAAATCTTCGCAGTCTGTCCACACTTATTTTACCTTTACATTCTTGTAATCCGGATAGTAAAGTTATTATATTTTTATGACCACTTTGATAAACTGTTGACTGCAATGACAACACTATTTTGTTCTTAGATGTGTTTTGAATAATTTATTTTAATAGTAAATTAAATTGACTCGTATATTTTAGATATGCGAAACTAGAAAAAAATGTATAAATATAAAATTTTAAACAATTTTAGATTTTTAATAAATTAAAAGAGCTATAATATATATTTCTATTATATTATCTATTAATAACGTGACTTATATGTTCTATTAATAATAATAACTCATTAAAGTTGTAACAGTACGTCTCTGTGCGGACGAATAATGTGCGGTACGGAAGCGAGGACATGGTTCGATTGGACGAATATGCTCGTCGGATGCCGAGGTTCGGTTTACAGAAGAATCCGTGATGCTTCAATTTGATTAACAATTAACAATAATTTATTTTAATATATTAGATTAACATTACATTGACATAAGTCGCTTGTTGCCAGTGGCGTGACTCCGCTCGCATATGTTCGGTTTACAATTCATGAGATTCGTGGCGCGGTCGGCTATCGAATGCGTATACTCGCAGTATAGTGCGTGGATATGCGGCGCAGCGTTGCTAAGCAACCGGGCCCGTGTGTGCCGAGTGATCGGACGCACGAGTTGCTAGGCAACCCTAGACGCTTTCGCAACACGTGTTTTTCGCAAACGTCGAGAAAAAAGTTCAAGAACACTCCGACTTTCCGTGTGTGAGGGAAACGAGAATACCGCGAACACCCGGTATTCCACAGAAGAAAAGTCTGAGAACGCTCCAACTTTCCGGGCGGAAGAGGAACGAGAATACTGAAAACAGTATTTCGATATTTTGGTTGGAACGGAAAAAGTCCGAGAACCTCCGACTTTCCGTGTGTGAGGAAGAGAAGAATACTGAGAACGCTCGGTATTACCCTCGTATCGGTCGGATCGAATCGGAGTATCGGACGGGTCGGATAGTCGGACGGGATGGTGCTCTTCGCAAAATTTGCCCGGTTTATATATCCATTTTTGTGTTGACGCGTCAACACGCGATTTGTTAAAATTGTTTAAAAGATCAGTTGATCTGTCATGTTGTCGGCGTGTGACCGATCAACGGCGCGCGTGTATCGTTCGGTCGCAGTCGGGGATGTTGGGCGGCCCCGGATGATGTGACCCCCGTATAGCGCGCGTTTAGTAACGAGCGTCAAAAAAACGCTCCGTTACAAAATCTTACGTTCTCATGACATGTCCAATGCTCTTTGTAATCTGTTGATCGTGTTGAATCTAACCTAAAGATATGACTGTGTTGTGTATTTTTGAAGCACGTGGAAGAAAAAGAACAGTGATTACGTTGAACAAAACTAATCCAATGATTTTATTAACTCTAACTAACTTATACATTTCGAACAACCAGGAACCGCGAAGGTACTCGCTCCAAAGTCGCCGGCAGACAGCCCCCGCCGAAAATGCGACACCACACACTCGTTCCAGATGGCGCCAATCAAAGCGCCCGCGTAATTTAAACCTAACCTAACATCCTCTTCTCTTAGAAAGTGCTATCCTCCGTCATCAAAAACGAAACATAGTACCGCTTCTAAAATCCTTAAAACTAATTTGCGGAGCCGTAACGAGAGATTCCGTTTCCCCCAACTGCATCTCCTTTTCCTAACACATTTAATCGATATTATCCATTTGTGTAACAAAATCATAGAAACGTTCCGGCTTCTTTTTAGCTATATTTAGCCCTACTCGAACGCCGTACCGTTTCCGGCACTTCTACTTGTACTGTTCCCTTAATGGATGTACGATTCTCTCGTTGCGGTAGAGGAAGCTGCAATGGTTGTTCTGCTTCGGGTTCAACCCGAACCTGTTCTTCTCTGTGTACTTGTACTTGGATCTCTTGTTCCGTGACTCGTTTTTGATTTCCGCCTACCTCAAGATCCCAATGCGGGACATACGAATCCTGCATCGTTTGATCGGGAGTTCCTTCCCCAATCTTCCTTATTTGGTTTACATGCCTTTTCCATATTCGTTTATCGTCTAGCTCAATTTGATAATGTAGTTTTCCTAATCTTTGGATTATCCTTATCGAATCTCCATTTAGATTTTCCGATATAATCTCTACAACTCACTCTCTCTCCCTCATTGAAAAATACAATATTTCTATTATTATTTACATCGCTATTTACATAAGTTTCTTTGATTGGTACAAGTAAATCTAGCCGTGTTCTCAATTTCCTACCTAAAAATAGTTCTGCCGGACTTTTCCCGGTAATCGCATGTACCGTATTTCTGTATTGTAGCAGCAATCTTTGTAATTGTAAATGTACATTTTCTTTATTACATTTCATACTTCTTAAGGATTTCTTTAAAGTTTGTACAAAACGCTTGCCCATTTGTAGATGGGTTATACGGTGCTGTATTTTTCAAAAGAATTCCGTTTAGTTTCAAAAACGACCTGAATTCTGTAGAAACAAACGTACGACCATTATCACTCACAATGACCTTAGGGAATCCGTATGCTGCAAAAATTTCCCTACATTTTTGAATTGTAGTTTGTGCCGTTATATTTTTCAATATGTTTACCTCAGGCCATTTTGAATATGCGTCGACTAAAACGAAAAAATTATATCCCAAGAAAGGTCCAGCAAAATCGATATGTATTCTATGCATTGGAGCTTCAGAAGATTCCCATATATGCTGTTCTACCTTCCTCGGGTTATTTTTGAAACTATTACATTGGACACAATTTTGTACTAATTTTTCAATGTCTGAGTCTATACCTGGCCACCAGCAATATCCCCTCGCTAAATTTTTCATCTTAACAATACCAAAATGGCCTACGTGCAATTCTTGTAAAACTTTGAATCTTAAAGTTTTTGGAATTATTGCTTTGTTACCACATAAAACGACGTTTCCTTGTATCGAAAATTCTTGTTGGTTTATATGCCATCGTTCATTCTCTGGAATTTCTTTGTCTTCTGCTAACAACATACGCAACCCCTTTAAAGCAGGATCATTTTCAGTTTCTTTTGCTAACTGATCGCTTGTAACCGGTAATGATTCAATTGTTTCCAATTGAAATACATCAACTGTATCGTAAATGTTTTCATTATTTTGTATAGGTAACCGTGATAAACAATCTGCGTTACCATGTAATTCTGATTTTCTATATTTGATTTCGTACGTAAATCCTCTTAAAAAAATTGCGTAATGTTGCATTCGCATTGCAGAATATACTGGCAACCTTTTTTCAGGTGAAAAAATTTGTACCAACGGACGATGGTCTGTAATTAGTAAAAATTTTCTCCCGTATAAATAATGGTGAAATTTTTTAATATATAATACTATAAGCTTCCTTATCGATTTGCGCGTACTTCTTTTGAGTCTCAGATAGCGTTTGTGAGGCGAATTGAATGGGTCTCTCTGAACCATCTGGATATAGATGGGACAGAACTGCCCCTACACCGTATGGACTCGCGTCCGTTGCCAACATAAGAGGTAAATCTGGGTTGAAATGTACTAAAACTCGTTCATTTTGAAATTCTTTTTTCGCTTTCACGAACGCTTTCTCACACTCTGTAGACCATACAAATTTACAATGTTTTTTCAACAAATTTAACGGTCCCAAAATCGTACTTAAATTTGGAATAAATCTGCCGTAATAATTTATCATTCCTATGAATGATCTCAATTCCGTTACGGTTTTCGGACGCTCCATTTTATCAATCGCCTCAATTTTACTTTGACTTTTATGGATACCATCCTTATCTATTGTATAACCACAATAATCGATTTGTTTTTGAAAAAATTGACATTTATCGACATTAATTTTTAAATTGTAGTCATTCAACCTTTGAAAAACTGATTCGATTCTTTGTAAATGTTCTGTGTCCGATCTACCAGTTATTTTAATGTCGTCTAGAAAAACGGTTACACCATCTATTCCTTTCAATATATTTTCGATTTCCCTTTGCCATATTGCTGGCGCAGATGCCACTCCATACATTAATCTAGTCGGTTTGTACAATCCCTTATGTGTGTTTAACGTTAAAAGTTCTTGACATTCTTTTTTAATTTCCATTTGTAAATACGCTTGTTGGAGATCTATTTTGGAGAAGGTTACTCCCCTAGCCATTGATGTAAAAAGTTCATCAATGGTAGGCAGAGGGTGCTCATCAATGATTAGTTGTGGATTCAATGTACCGCTGTAATCTCCACAAATTCTAATTTTATTATTTGACTTCAACACAGGTACAATTGGTGTAGCCCATTTTGAGGAATTTACTTTTTCCAAAATCCCTTTCTTTTTTAGATCTTCCAACTTCTTTTCTAATAACGGTATAAGTTTGAAAGAAACTTGTCTTGCTTTCAAAAATACTGGAGTTGCCTCCTTTTTCAAATTTAAACTTGTTTGAATACCATTCATTGGTTTAGAATCTCCTGTTATTAAATTATGAAACTTTTTCAGTAAATTATTTAACTTCTCATTTCTATTTTCCAACCTACAAATAACTGAGTGAATGTTTCCTACTTCTTCAAAAATTGAATTCAAATTCTTTATTTGATGAAGCCATTCTCGGCTCAAAAGAGGTTCTTTTTCGATATCAGTCAAATATAAATTTAAATTGTATACTTTATTATCAAATTCTACTTTAACTACCATAAATCCTTCTGTGTTTACTCTCTTATTATAATATGATATTAATTTTAAATCACTTTCATGGATAGACGAATATGGAAATAATATTTTCGCTTGGTTTATATTCATAATCGTTACTGCGGAACCACTATCTATTTCAAATCTCAGATATTTCTTATTTACCTTTAAGGTCACGTACAACTTCTCTCGCGCGTAGACTTGTTCCAAGTGTAAAATTTCTTCTAAACGGTTTGTTTGATTTCGCTGTTTAAAACATACTTTTTGTAAGTGTCCTTTTACGCCACAACCATTGCATCGGACTTCCTTATTTAATGTACACCTTGTTGCTAGCTGTGCACTTCCGCATCTATAACATTTTAAATTCGAATTTACATTATAAGTTTTATTTACATTTGTATTGACACTCGTATTCTTATTGAATTTGGAATTGGAAACTTTGTTCCCGGTATTACCTTTCTCTATGTTTGACTTATCTTTGTACTTGTGTTTTTGCTGCTTCTTGTTTTGTAAATATACGACGGTCGCTGTTTCTCCTTGTAGTTGTTTCGCGCTTTTTTCCGATAATTCCATTGTCGTAGCCGCTTGAACTGCCGTATCGTAGTCTAATTCCTTTTTTTCTAGAAGCCTCGCTTGCATCCTTTTATCCCATAGACCAAATACAAATTGGTTTTGAAGAGCTGTATTTAGGTACGTTCCAAAGTTGCAGTGTATGCTGAGCTTGTGTAAAGCCGATGCGAATTGCTGTATCGATTCTCCTTCCATTTGTTTAGGTTGATGAAAACGAAAATTTTCAGCAATTTCTAACGGTGCTGGATCGTAAAAATCCGTTAGTTTTTCCGTTATCGTTTTATAATCTTTCTTGAACGGATCTTCTGGATCAAATCTGTCGCAAAGGACATCGAACGCGTTCGGTCCGATGTAATGTAATAAATATGGTACTTTCCTTTGGTTTCTTTTCCTTTGGAATATTAAAAATTGAAAAAGCTCCTTCGAGTCGTTGATGCCATCGTTTCCACGTAGTAGTTTCTGGATCGAAAGGTTCGATTGTAAACGAACTAAGAATCTGTGTCGTTGGAACTTGTGTGGCTGGTAGTGCCATATTTTTCGCACAGTAATCACTGAAATCTTTTTCTTATTTCACTCGAAATGTATAACGTAACGTTGACACATGTACTTCTTCTTTGTACTAATGGAAAGTCACGAACTTTTTTTTTTCTTCTTTCTAATCACATCCTCGTCGCCAATTGTTGTGTATTTTTGAGGCACGTGGAAGAAAAAGAACAGTGATTACGTTGAACAAAACTAATCCAATGATTTTATTAACTCTAACTAACTTATACATTTCGAACAACCAGGAGCCGCGAAGGTACTCGCTCCAAAGTCGCCGGCAGACAGCCCCCGCCGAAAATGCGACACCACACACTCGTTCCAGATGGCGCCAATCAAAGCGCCCGCGTAATTTAAACCTAACCTAACAGACTGCGAATAGCGCCATCTATTTGAGTGATTGGTAACGTGTAATAGACATATAGTACGTATATTTTAATATAATGTCATAACAGAAATAATTAATATAAAAAATTTCTTCTTTAGAAAATAAAAATGTTAATTAATAACAATTATATTAATTAATAACAATTAATATTGTCTAAAGATCCAATAATGTCTATAGTAATATCCTATTAATTCTCAAATGCCCAGTAATGCTCCAAATATGTACACCACGATGCCCTCAGCGGCTTGCTCCTCGAAATTCCTGTTATCTTCATTATATAGTAAAGTCTAAACCAGATTATATATGATATATATGATATATATGATAGATTTAGATTTCTTATCCAAATATTCGAGAATTCCACATATCCAAATTTCAAATCCAGATTCTTAATTTTTATTTAGAATAATTAGGTTACAATTGAAGAAAAAACCTTAATATACGGCATTCTACTTTTAAAAAAGAAATTATTATCTCAGCAATTAATTACAAATATGCAATAAAAAGCTTTATTAACTTGAGCTTAATATACGAAAATTAATAAAACTATAAAAGTATATTGCTATGTGTGCTATTTGTTATGTGTGCGAGTTTGTATAAGAGATTGTGGCTTCTCTCAAATCGAATGTAGAAAATATCACGCCTCTAAAGGCGATAAATGTACAAATCAATGAATACTACAAAAATGTTTGTTTCAGTATTAGTGCTTCCCAATTCTATTGATACAAATATATTTCATACAAAAATACGTTAAGCTATATATCTTAAAACGTTTCTCCCGGTTTCGCGTACAGCTCGCGGTTTTGCAGGATAGCGTCGATCGGTTGTGGCAGGATTCGGTAGGAGAAATAAAATATTGCGAGTCTCTTCGTTATATACACAAGTCTATATTTAGTGTTTCGACTGACTGGGGTTTTATATATACAATATTTACAAGTATTTCGCCGTTGGTACGGCGAAAAGACGCGTGGTTTCTAAGTATTTTATATTCGCTCGGCTCGCGATCGGTTCTCCGAATTCCGGCGCGTTTCGTGATATGGGTGGCGCGGGCGCGACGGTGCGCGGGGATCTCGCGGCCGTCTTTGTTGTGACGGATCAGCTGGATGACGGATCAGCTGTGCGTAGGGATATGCCGGTTTCGAATGCAGGAAGCTCCCTGCGTTTCGATCGTCCGCGGTGGAAGGTGGCACAAGGGCTTACTGTCTGGAGCCCAGATTGAGAAGCTCCTCAATCTGTGGGGGTCTTGTGCGCTTTTGGATGAAAGGAGCGATCGGCCAGAAGCTCCTGGCACGATAGGTAGCACCCTAGATCGCTGTCGGGATGAGGATTCGGAATATCGAGAACAGCACTGGATCGGTTGCTGTCTCGCAGGAGATAGGTCCAGATCATCTCTCGGAGTCGCCTAATATACCCGAGCCGGCCGTCGGTCGGGAATCGTCGGGTACGGGTCGGCCGGACTCGGGTCGGGCTAGCTCCGGGGGATGTCTTCGGAAATATCGTGATAATTCGCCGAATGCGCTCGGGAATTCCGCGAGGCTGTTCGGTGGCGCGGTCGGTAGCGGGGCCAGCGGTGGTGGCCTTACCGCCGTGCTTATTGTTTCACGCGGTGCGCACGTGAAGCCGCGTGATCGCCGGTTTGCCGCGTCCGCTGGTCGGCTTTTCTCGACGGTGGGATCCTGGTAGGATCGCCGCGTCGGAGCCCCGACGGTTGATCGGTCGGGGACTCACGCGATAATTATTAATCATTGAGGGGGATGCGTCGGGTGTCGTTACAATCTAATTGTAAATGTCGTGCTTCACTTCGATTTCATCACGCGAGTTTTAAAAGTTTGTGTTGGGGTTATTTTGTATGTGCGAATAAAGGTGCGAAAAAATGGGAAGTGAAATTATCAGAAAAGCGTAAAGTTAGCATCGATGCTGAATACCCGCATAAACGCGGAAAAACTTTTATCTAAAATATCCGAAGTTTTGCTCGATGCGAATTATTTGCTTTTCACACGTTTTTTGTGCGAATGTTTTGATACAATATTGGGAGTGGGGAATATTGTATCAGTTAGGATTCTTTGGTGCCGACACGCGGTTACTCCGGATTGCCGGAGAAACAATCGAAACGCGATGTGCATTTGGACACGAGAAAGAGGATGTGGGTGAGTCAAAATCTCTTCTCACATCTCCATAATAGTAAGCACCGCTCTATTATTTCTATATAAATAACTCGAATAATGAACTCGGTTTAGCTAATTTTTAATAATAAATTGTAGAAGGAAATGTTTGTCAAAGAATCACTACGTTAGTGTATCCTCTCTCCGCAGATTCGGAGGCGACGCGCGAAGAAAGAGCCAGAAGCAGGACCAGCGCGTAAGTAATATCTTACTAATAACTAAAAAACTAGACAGGAATAATATTAAAAATATAATTTTTTGCAATTTTCTAAGATTAAAATATTAAATAGTTTTAGGAAGGGCACGTATTGAATTAATGCAGGAATTAGAGGGGGAGGCACCTCCAGAAATTATTCAGCTCTCGTCTGGTAGGTTTACATTTTCAAATAAATAATTTCTAAAACAAATAGTAAAAGTTAAGAAATCTTAATACAACTTTATTTTTCAGATACGGAAGTAAGTACTCTCGATCCGCGTGTGTTTTCGCCTTGTAAGTTGATAGAGAAAAAAAAATATTAATTAAAAGACATAATATCTATATTAATTAAGGACATAATATCGGGAATAAAAATTTATGATATACTTTTTTCCTAAAATACGATCATATGTATTCTCCCGTAATCCCGGAAGAGAGAGGCGATGAAGAACGGGAAGAAGAAGAAGAACAGGAAAAGGAAGAAAAAAGGGAGAAGGAAGAAGAGAAAGAGGAGGAAGAGAAGGAAGAGGAGGAGGAGAAGGAAGGGGGGAGGAGGAGAAGGAGGAGGAGGAAGGGGGAGGAGGAGGAGAAGAAGGAGGAGGAGGAGGAGGAGGAACGCGAGGAAGAACAAGAAGCCGAAGTAGAAAAGGAAATTAGAGAAACACCTCCTGTTGGTATATAATCTTTTTTCTTAATTTCTCGATTTATGTTCGTATTTAATTTTAAATTATCGAATTTTTTAATAGGAATTCCCCTCAGCCCTATTCTTCACGTGAGAAAGAGACGGCAGCGTTAAAAGGCGAGTTATCTCAGCGAAAAATATCATGTATGCACGTTTATTAAATTAAATACGAACATAATATTCGAAGCAATATCAAAGTATTTTTCTATAAAGTAAAATTCCAATTTTTGTAACTTTTGTGTAGAAGCGTACATCGAAGAGCCGCAGCGTGAAGGAGGCCGAATACTTCTTGCTCAAGAGAATTCGGAAAAGGAAGAGGAGGCGGAGGAGGAGCAGGAAACAGCTGGCAAAGAAAGGGAGGAGGAGGAGGGAGAGGAACAAGTAGAAGAGGAAACAGAGGAGGAGGAGGAGGAAAGGGAACAAGCACGAGGTACCTCTGAGAACGAGGTCAGAAATTTTAATCATTTATTATTAATCGGGGAAAATTCATCGGTTTAGAAATTTCCGATATTAGGAAGGCAGGCGATATTCCATTTGTGTCCGTTACCCGAAGGAGTTGAACTTTATAATTGACTTGAAAACGCATTCGCTGAAATTCATGCCTATGCGTTGCATACCTCCGAACCGCATGATTACGTGAGATTTTCATTCGATTCCGACGATTTAACGCACGGTCCGGCGGGATTATCGTTTCGGCTGGCACGCGACTTAACTCATGTGGACATTTGCCGTCTTGTGAGTTCAGTAGCGCAAAGTGCCGGTGGTCTCGATATCGTATAGAATTTAAACGTACGCGTTTTCAATGTCACGGCACCCAAAGGTCGCGGACGCGTTTCGAATAAACTTACGCGGGAAGACGTTGCGAAATATTCGATCTTAACAATCTCCAATTCAGATAATTTGTGTTTTCCCCGATCTCTGGGAAGTCCCAGTTGCGCACAGAATAAATCGAACACAACAGGTTGAATGGATCGGACACAGGTCCAAACAGACACAATAAAGAACGAACACAAGGTGATTGAAATCGGACACAATGAAAATCGGACACAATGGCAATCGGACACATTGAAAATCGGACACAGTACTAATCGGACACAGTAGGAAACACGGTAACTGCAATCGGATATAGTAACAATCGGACACAGTAACAATCGGACAGTGATAATCGGACACAGTAACAATCAGACACAATAGCAATCGGACATAGTGCCAATCGGACACAGTGCTAATCGGACACAGTAACAATCGGATACAGTGGCAATCGGACACAGTGCCAATCGGACACAGTGCCAATCGGACACAGTAGGAAATGGACTCGTGTGTGTCAAACACTGCCGACGATCCGCGCTATTTTGTTTGTTAAAAATAACAGACGCGGCCAGATATATAAATCCGGCCGATCCACAATAAAAGAACCAGACCGATCCGATCCTCCGACCTGCTCACGTCTTCAACCAAAAACCGAGACCAGGCATTCCTAATATGCCTCCGCCGAGCATACTTGACCAGGTATGAGAGCGTTACCATTTCACCGGAGGATTGCAGGATTCAGGAAATAGAATGTTTTCTATGACGCTTTCTCACCGCATCTGATATCGCGATTGTTTATAATTTTACTATTGGGTCTATGCATAATTCCGTAGCGAAATTCCGACAGATGTCGTTCGCAGTTGTTTTTCCGCTCGCACATGTGTCAAACATATGAAGTGTCGTACATTAAGTGAAAGCTGAAATTTGTGCTGACATTTTAAGAAAGTATTCATCGAGATCCGTGACGTATACGAAGTTTAATTATATTTTGAACATGGAAGGAAAAAATGTGTATTTTCGGTGTATTTTGCTTTTTTATTTCCGAAAAGACAAAAACGCGTCGCAAACTCACAAAAAGATATGCGTCGTGTACGGAGAAAATGCCGTAAGCGAAAGTGTCGAAAATGGTTTGCGAAATTTCGTTGCGGAGATTTTGATCTCCAAGATGCTTCTCGCTCTGATCGGCCAGTCACTACTGATGTCGATCAAATCAAGGCTTTCATCAACTCTAACCGACGATTTGACGACTACAAAGATTGGACATAATCTCAACATTGATCAATCAACTGTTTCGAGACATTTACGGAAGCTTGGGATGGTAAATAAACTTGATGTTTGGGTGCCGCACGAACTGAGCGAAAAGAATTTAATGACCGAATTTCAACTTGCGATTCGCTGCATAAACGCCATCAAGACGAACCATTTTTAAAGCGGATGATCATTGGCGATGAAAAGTGGATTGTCTACAACAATCAGTCGAAAAAGAACATGGTCGAAGCGCTCAGAGACTGCTCAGACGGTCGTAAAGGCTGGATTACACCCGAAGAAGCTCATGCTCAGTATCTGGTGGGATTGGAAAGGAATCGTCTATTATGAACTGCTGCCACCCAACAAAATGATTGATTCGACCAAGTACTGCTCATAACTGACCAAATTGAAGCGAGCAATCGATCAGAAATGACCCGAATTGGCAAACAGAAAGGGCGTTGTGTTCCACCTGGACAACGCTAGACCACACGTTTCTCTGATGATCCGGTAAAAATTATTGCGGCTTGGATGGGATGTTTTGGTGCACCCACCGTATAGTCCGGACCTTGCATCTTCAAACTATTATTTGTTCCGGGCGCTACAGAACAATTTGAATAACAAAACCTTTAGTTCCCTGGATGTCCTTAAAAACCACTTAGATGACTTCTTTCAAAAATCTCAGGACTTCTATGAAAGAGGGATAATAAAGCTCATGGAGAGATGGCAGAAAGTCATTGAACAGAATGGAACATATTTAGTTGATTAAAATCGTTTTTTTTGCTAAATATTTTGCGTTTGAAATTTACTCGATTTTCGCTACGAAATTATGCATAGACCCAATACTTTCGGACGTGGGGAGAGACCTTTATTTGACGGAACCGCGGTACTCGCCTCTCTAGAACGCAAGTTCTTATATCGATTAAATATTATATATTACAAACGTCAACATCACTATAGCCCTATTTTAAATTTAAATTTAAATTTAAGAGCGGTCGCGGGAAGTAGAGGAGGTTATTGCATATCATGCAATATCGGATATCGCGAAGAAAGAGGTGCTCAAATAAATGTTCTCGATGTAACAACGTGCCGCCGTATGATTAGCACGAAATCGTAGAACTTGTTAGATGTGAGACTTGCAAACGTTTGTGAAAACGCATGCTTCGAGCATCATCTCGCGACAAAGTCGTACGACGGAAAAATTCTGGCGAGTGTCTATAATACCATTCGACTTTGCGAAGGTTGCGGACGGGTTATAAAAGTGACAAAAAGACACGAATGTGGCGATTCTTTTTGTAAAATTTGCAGTTCGCAAAAACCGCTAAATCATCTTTGCTACATGCAACTTCTCTCTCGTGAAGACAGATCTTCCGCTGTTGAGTCCGACAGGGATTTTTCTGTAATTACGAGAGAGAGCGAGCAGAATAACGCGGATGAGCGGGAACGCAAAAAAGGACAAACGGCATTCGTGTTTTATGATTTTGAGACGCGTCAAGATCAATCGCTTGAAGGAACCGATATAAAAATTCACGTCCCGACACTCTGCGTCGCGCAACAGATTTGCGATTCATGCGTAGGGATAGATAATTTGTCGGTGCACTGCAACTGGAGTATGCAAATTTATTTTTTCGCAGGATCCTGTAAAATAATTTGTCAAATATGCAATACGCCCTACGAAACATTTTACTCGGATCATTTGTATAGCGCATAACACGAAATCGTTCGACGCACAGTTTATCCTCCGGTACTATTGAAAATTACTACGGATTAGAACCTCGGTATAATTTTGAAAGGTACAAAAATTATGATTTTATCAGCAAATCGTATGAAATTTATCGACAGTATTAATTAATATATGCCGATGCGTTGTCAGAAAGGTCTTTCCGAAGGTCAAGGTTATTGGATACTTGTGACAAAGGTGTCTTTCCTCACTTATTTAATACTGCCGATAATCAAACATATGTCGGTCCGCTACTGGATGTTCGTTATTACGCGCCCGAAACAATGCAAACAGAGAAACGCGAACGTTTTCTTGCGTGGCACATGAAAATGACAGAAAAAATGCCGTATTGATTTTCAATGCGAAATACTCGAATATTGTCGCACCGACGTTGATATCCTTCGACATGATTGGCTTTCAGAAAAATATTCTTAGAGTAGGGAAACATGTGTCCATTCTAGGAATGTACAACTATCGCTTTAACGTGCATGAGAGTTTTTCGGAAAAACTTTTTGCGCGAAGAAGAAATAGGAATCATTCGGGTGGATACAGATTTAAGAATAAGCAGTCGCGCAAAGCCGTGCAATGGCTAATTTTGAAGGAATGTGAGATCGGTCATCGAATAATTCACGCGGGACGTGGACGCGAGTATTGATTAGCGGAAGGCATGCTTGTCGATAGGTATTACGAATGCGAAAATGGAAATGAGACGCAACGTCATGTCTTAGAATTTCACGGATGCCTTTATTGTTATCCCATAAATCGTGATAAAACGCTCGAGAATTTTAAAGATACGTTTGACGCGCGTTATGAACGAACGGTTGCAACGTCTTGGCGATTATGTCAGCAGGGATATACCCTGACGGAAAAATGGGAGTGCATTTTTGACGAAAAAATCCGCGAGAATCGAGAGACACAATAATGTCTTGAAAATCACCCAATGATACAAATCTTATTTCTCGATCCTTGTGATGCATTTTTTGGCGGACTCACCGGCAATATTACAACTCGATACGAGGTTTCGGGTTACCGAGAAGATACGCTAAACGTATGTTCTCTGTATGTACTTAAGACTGGAGTTTTTCCAATCGGTCATCCAGATATTTATGTAAGCGAGAAATGTAATAGTTTAATTGGAATTGCGCCAAATTTTAATTTCAGTTCAGTCGAGGGTCTCGTACGTTGTCGAGTACTCTCCTCATGTGATCTTTTCCATCCGATATTGCCGTATCGCGTACACGGTAAATTATTATTCGCTCTTTGCCGTACATGCTGAAACATTTTCTCGAGATGCGTGCACGACGATTCTGCGGAGCGTGAGTTCGAAGGCACATGAATGTCCTGTGAATTACGCAAAGCAATCGAAAAAAGATATCTCGTGACGCGGGTAGATGAGATTTGGCATACAAATCCACGCGATATAATCCCGAAACGCGACAGGGAGAGTTTACCGGATATATCAATATCTTTTTACAATTACACAAGAGGCGAGTGAGTGACCAAGCGAGGACAATGTTGCTAAAGAATGTTGAAAGAGAAGTTACCCGGGTGAATATGAAGCAAGGTATCATTCTTGATAAAAACAACATCGTACGTAATTCCGGCTTACCATCCGTCCAATTTTGTCTCAATTCGTTTTGGGGGAAATTTGGCCAGCGAAGTAACTTGCCGAATACGGAAATAATAAGAACCCCTCAACGTTTCGCCGAATTGTTGTCAAGCCCGGAACACGAGATAGCATATTGCCCGTCAACGAGGATGCAATATATATTTCATGGCGGTTAAAGAGCAAAGCGTAGTATCTTCACCAATAACTAATGTGGTGACACGACGGCACAGGCGTTTAAAGTTATACGAGTATTTAGAAAAATTAAACCGTCGCGTATTATATTATGATACAAATTCTTGTATATATACGAGCAGCGGTGATCCCAACGAGTACGAACCGCGTACAGATAATTTTTTGGGTGATATGACTGACGAACTCGAGAGTAACGGATGTAGTAGCTTTATCGAAGCATTTGTATCTGACGGACCGAAATTTTACGCATACGTGGTACGTATACCGGACGGACGCAAATATGAAACATGTAAGATAAAGGGGATTAAATTTTGAAAACTCGCGATTGCTTAATTTTAACAGTATTTATAATTTATTATTAAATAGGGAAAGAGAGGAGAGAGAAGAAATAAATCTGCGATTTAAAGCAATTCGTCGCACCGCTTTTCACGAGATAATAACGCGAAACGAAGTAAAAACATGTGCTCCAGTTTTATTAAAACGCAGATTTATCGACAATCGCCTTTCTTATCCGTACGGTTTTACGTGATATAATATTTTACTTAAAATTAAGTTAGGTTAAGGCCCGGATTTTCGCCGTCTTCGTGCAAATGTAAATATGTATACCAAATAAATATATTTGTAAAAATTAAGTTTATTCTATTTTTATTTTAGTTATTAAATTTAAGAGAAAAATGTAATTCGAAAAATATTTCATATTCGAAATTTCGATTAGAAAATGTTTTGTAAAATTAAAAATGTAAATTTGTCTTTAGTTTTAGTTATTAAGAGAAAATATAATAAAACTATTTATTTTTCTAATTGTAAGAAAAAGTATAATAAACCTTTTGTAAAATTAAATTTTTTAAACTCCCAATTTTTCCCCACATTACTATAACTTTCTTTTAAAATTAATTTTTTATACAAAAAAAATTTTAAATTTTCAATAGAGAATTGCGTTAAAATATTTTGTAAAAAAAAAAATATAAATTTTTACATCCGCAAGTAAGTATTCAATCATTTTTTTTCGCGAGCAAATTTCTTCGGCTTGAATTAGTTTTCGAGGAGTACTGCATTAGCGTCGGTGCTCTCGCGGTGGACGCACGAACGTACGAGCAAAACTTGTCGCGCTTGAGTATGAGCTCGTTACGCCAAGATGCTAGCGCGAGTATACCTCTGCCGCAGAGGGGCCCTTCCGTGAGTAAGCTAATCTCATTCTGAGAAAAAATCAAGAATCTCAAATGTCCAATCCCATGTTTATTAAACTAAGTACGACGCGTAAGACGTTTATTTCACGAAATGGATGTACGCTGGAAACATCCGTGGACGTCGATTGTGCAGACCGACGGGATGCGGAAAAATAATCTTTGTAAAGAGATTTCTTCGTCATTTACCCGTTATGTCAGATGTTCATTTTGAGAGAATTTTGTTTCATTATGCCGAGTGACAGGATGTTTATCAGCAGCTTCAATACGAAACTTGAGATTCCGCAATCGAATTTCACGAGAGATTACACGTCCGGAAGATTATTCTAACGATCCATCCCGTCCGAAATTGATAATAATTGATCTTATGAGAGAATCGTCCTCGAGCGAAGCGATCGTAGATCTGTTTACCAAGGGAAGTCATCATAAGAATCTCAGCATAATTCTTATCATGCAAAATCTTTCATCAGGGGCGTCGACAACGCGATATATAGTATCTCTCAACACGAATTACTTTGTGGTTTTCAAAAATCCACAAGATCGCGCGCAAATTCGTCATCTCGCTCGTCAAGTCTATCCGAACGATTCAAAATTCCTCGAGGAAGCGTATCACGACGCCACGTCTCAACCTCACGGATATTTATTGCTCGATCCGAAATAATCGACTCCCAACGAATATCGTTTTCGCACGTGCATATTTCCCGATGATACAGCGAACTACGTATCGCGCAGATCCTTTTCCCGAAGTTTCGTATAAAAGTATCGTACTCGCATTCTTTCATGACAGTCGCGCAACTTCCTCGCGCGAAGAAGAGAACGTCTTCGGTTAATGTGAGAAAAATCGCAGAACGTTCGATCGGTAAGAAAAATATCTGTTTTCTCAAAACGCTGTGCTTATTTGAATAAAAATCAGAGCGTCTCTTTCTTATGCCAGGCGGACAAAAAATTCATTCGTTGTGAGTTTTCAATACTCTCAAGAGTAACGTTTCGCTCGAACGCGCTGAAAAAAGCCGTCAAAGTATAATAGTTAGAGTGTGAAAGTAATAAAGTCTGATCCACATATCAATTATCGCGTCGGACTGTTATTGCCTTTTCAATTTTAAATAAATATATCTCTTACTGCAAATAATACAATCCGCTCGAAGACAAAGTATTAGCAGTAGTAATACTTAGTAATATTTATTTTAATCTCATGCTTATAATTCACAATTAATTCTAAAAGTACTGTATTATATCAAATAGAGGATATAAACGTAAAGTAATGACTACCTCTATGCAATAATTATGCTTTTCTCCTTTTCTTTTTGTTTTTTATATGTTTTGATCATTTATTTCTCATGAAGGGCTACTTTAAAGCAATCTCTTCTAAAAAATATCTAATAATAAGTATATCCTTAACTCTTCAATACAATATTGTCGCGCTCACGGCGGGTTCATTCGCGTTATACTCGCGCCAAGGAAGGAAGAGAAAGAGAGTTTAGGAAATGTGGGAACACACTTTATTAAACACAGAAGCACGGGAGCTAACAAGAACTTTCTACAATTCAATATAAATTCATCGCGACACGACTTAAACTCGCGCGCCGTCGACTTTTTTTAACAACAACAATGCTTCACAACTGCTTGACGACTGCGTCGGCAAGGAACGATCTTCAGGTTGGAAATCGATATGAGGGTAGTATCGAGCGGAACATCGCTCGGTTGTAACAATATAATAAAATATATTGCATAAAAATAAAATAATTTATATGTAACAGTAAAGTATCAGCTTTATTTATATTAATTTGCATATTTGTAAAATTTATTTTGCTATTACTGATAATGTTTATCAGTAACTTAAATAATCTAAATATGAATCACTTTGAACTTCGTATTTAATTTGCAAATTTTTAACTGATATATATAGCTGATACTGAACGAACGTGAAACGCCATCGTTACATACAAATATGTATAAATATGCGCATATAATTAAATATATTTAAATAAGTAAATATTATATTTTAGAATTTATTTTTTATATTATCGCTTATATAGATTGGAAAGTCGAGATGCCATATTTCTTCAAAATAAAAACAATAGCCAATTAATTGTTTAAATATTTAAATTATAACTCGCTTCCAGCGAAAATTTTTGTTAAATGAGATAGCTGCAAAAGTATTAACGAAAGAAAAAATATATAATTAACACCGCAAGCAAGTGCAGGTATATTTTAAAAATTCATGCGGGTGAAACATTTTAGGAACATTGCAAAAAGATTCTTTTGATAAAAAATTCGCGCGCGTGACACCTGATTATCGAGTCTTTCGTATTATGTACCATTGACGTCAACGTGAAGCGCTTCATACTCAGAGGTTTTCAGGGAGCAAAAAATGTTGACACGATGAAAAATTCCCTTTCGGTACGAAGCGAATACAAAAGCCAGAAAGCTCGGTTCCCAGCTTAATTTCTCATAAATTAGAAATTGTCAGCCAATTCTTTGTTAAGGTACTTAAATCATTGATTGAATGGAACTCAACAAAAAAATAGATAATTTAATTGACGGAAAAGTTCGACTTGAAGACAAAATCAATTAACGCACTAAATTTTAAAAAAAAGGATATCAGTATATCATGCGCATTTATGCATATATAAAGAAAGAAGAAAGTTTGAGAAAAAAAAGATGTGAGACGGAAAAAGAATTAAAAACTTTGTAATCACAGAACTTTTCAATTCTCTTTACCAAGATTATTTTTATTCAATACAAAAAACTTTATGTGATCTAATAATTAAACGAATAAAAAAGATCGTTCCGGGAAAAAAAATTTATATCTAATTATATATAATTATATCATACCAGCTATAATTATATATAATTATATATAAGATCTAATATTACAAATATATGCAATTATATCAAAATATTTATAATTCCATATCAAATTATATAAAATTATATTGAAATTTTTTGGGGGTAAAAAGTTTATATCTAATTATATGCAATTATATCAAAATATTAATAATTCTATGTACAATTATGTAAAATTATATTGAAATTTTTTTCGAAGAAGTTTATAAGTGGGTAGTCATGGCCCGTCAAAATAAACCCCCACTACTTTTCTACTGGCGCCAGGGGCGTGGCTCCCGCTGTCAAAAACTGTCAGTCACGTGAAAATGGAGCGTTCTGATCGGTGGACGTGGCAGGTGATAATTAGGTAATTAGTGGGAGTGTTCCGATTGGCTGCTCCCATAGCTGTCCGGCGCGTGATTGGCTCTGCCCATAGTGCCTCATGTGTGTGATTGGTTGTGGAAATGCCAGATGAAAAAGTAGAGGAAGGGGGAGAAAGTGGGACCGCTCAGGTTCGAAAACAAAATGGCGTCTGTAAAAAAGAAAGATGGTGGATGTGTGAAAGGAATATACTTGACGAGAATGGAATGCGATTTTTATGACACGAAGGATGGAACGAGGAGAAGGAAATTAATTTTTGTGGGTTTTTATTACGTATATATGGAATATATGATAAATTACGTTTTCTTAGGACGAAAGGTTTCTCGGCGCCTCATAGCAAGTGAATTTAAATAAATTTCTCGAGTCGTTTGACATTTTTTGTGGAGGAAATGTATAAACGTTTCGAAGACAAGAGATTTTCGGAGTGTAATAACCGTTAGAGTTATTTACCGAGTCGTATAGTATTTGGGGGAGGGAAACAGGAACGGACAGGTTCGTACTAGAGGTTTTTGAGGACGACGAACTTGGAGTTATACCAGGCTTTTATGCTATGACAAACACGCGGGCTGAAAAAATTTTCTAGACATTTCTAGCTTGAAGTAACGTATCTGTAATTAATTTGTAAAAGTGTGATGATTTTATGAAGTTATATTTTACGTTAGAGTAAGGAGAGGGAATGAGAAGAAAATATATATTGCTTGCAAAAAGTCGATATTGAATTAAATTTTCGCGATGTCGAATGACATTTTGAAAGAACACGAACGGACAGGTTTTCTAGATGTAAAACTCTAGATTTTTCTAACATTTGGAGATTATTTTCTTTAATTCTACGGCAAACAAATGAAAAATATTTGAAAAATGATTAGATATTTCTAGCTTGGAGTTATGTAGCTAAAATTGATTTTAGGTCGGCGGGAAAGAAAAATAAGATGGACAAAGACTGGAATTTGTTACAAAAAAATTAAGTTTATTGTTATATCATTATACATATTATACCAATTCATAATAGTGTTTCTTTAATATTTAATTATTCTTAAAAGTACAAGTTTGTATATGACAACATGTTATATGAGACTTTTCGGATTTCTTTTTTCCATGAAGAAAGATTTTACGAAATAATTGTACGATTAGCCTATCATTATCTTCGTAATCTTCGCTAAATATTTTGAGAAACTAAGCTTATAACCGCGAGACAAATAATAAAGAAATACGCAGCAATATTGTCCGCAGGTCTGAGAAAATATACCTTGTAATGATGTTCCATTTATGAGTAGTATAGTTTCGTCGGAGTCGTAGATTGAATCTAGAATCCAAGAGTGGTAATCCGTAGCTATCGAAATACGTGCCTTCTTCATGCTTCTCTATGTAGAAAGCAACCCAGTGTTGTCCAGGACGATCGTGATTATTGATGTTCGCGACGATGGCCGTCGACTTCGTCCACACCCTCGGGATTATGTCGGCAGGATGCCCGCATGTACGACATTGAGATAATGCAATGCTCGTAAGATTTCGAGCGAATTCATCTTTCGCAGAGAGGAAATGTTTGAGTTGTTTCCTGGCTCGTCGGTGTCGTTATATTTTTATCCTCTTGCGAGGATTGTACGGTAGGAGCTTCCTTTTTTTTATGCGTGAGTTTCGATAGATCTTTCTTCGTTTTTATTTGTTCGCTTGTTTTACCTCGCTTATTCTGTTTCTAATCTTTTATTTTCCCACGTAACGAGATTCGGGAAATTTCGTTTTATCATAAAAACCTCGCTTTCTGTATCGCTGTCATCGGAGCTTTCATCGGTAAAAGAATTATCGCTGCTTATGTCGCAGTTTCTTTCTTGCGATTGCATCCAGTATCTCAATTTGCATGCATAACGCGCAATGAAATTTGTCGGACTTTCGATGAAACTCGTGATGACTGCAGCGTAATTCATGCTCTTCGCTTTCTGATAGGTTTTTAAATGCGGAAGAGATTCCTTCTAGATTATATATGTTTCTTGCGAGTGTGTTTTGTAATGTACTTTCTCTCGACCTCTGGTGTATAACGCGCTTGCCGTGCAATTTCACGTAGTTCTGCCATGAAAGGTTTGAAATTGGTTGTTCCGTCAAACCATTCGATTTCGTGGAAATTTCGAGAGCCAGTTGTTTTCTTGTCTGTATTTTTCGGGTAATTCGACAAACGGATATGGAGGCATCATAATGCAGTGACTTATGAATGCTTCATTAACGGCGACAACCGCCACTTCCTTCGACATAAACTTTCCTTCAGCATCGCGGAAACCTTGTATATCGATAACTATATTCATGATGCTTAGAATTGTAAGAATTAAACGACCGTAAGCGGTCATGAAAGAGATTCGGAATATAAACAGCTAATAGAGAGGAGCCGTCGTGGTCGTGCAGACTAAGTGTCGGATTGGTAGACGAGGGATCCCGAGTTCAAATCCAGTCGGTCTCCGTTAATTTTTTTCCGAATCTAATAGATATCTTTCAGAATGCACTTTCAATCTGTTTGCCCGAAGTGACGACGTTTGCATCTAAAGTAAAACTACGGCTATTTTTCGTTATACTTTCGGAGAAATAGAAATGAAAAGTAGATAATGGTAGGAGGAGGAGAAATTCGAATATATCTTATCCATTAAAATCAACGATAATTTGACGCGAGGAATCAAATCTCTAACACATTATCGAATTCTGCGTAAACGATACAATTAATCGTTGTCGTAATAGCTTTTTCAAATCGCACCTCTAATCGTAAACTTCCATGTCTGACAAGATTCCAATTTCCCGCACAATTTGCCGATAGATCGGGAGTGAGATCGAAAGCGAAAAGCGTGAAACCTTTGGCAT
The DNA here is from genome assembly GCA_024349325.1 of Pogonomyrmex californicus. NCBI lineage: Eukaryota > Metazoa > Arthropoda > Insecta > Hymenoptera > Formicidae > Pogonomyrmex > Pogonomyrmex californicus. Next base: position 121,845 of record JAECZD010000054.1, read on the forward strand.
AATTTTCTCTGCTTATAGAATTCCCCTCGTTTAGAAAATGGATGCCGGTTCCCGAGAAGAGGGTGTTATAAACCTCGATGTAGAGCGGTTTTTGAGGAATTCTGTTGCAGTGGTCTGCTCGGAATTTGCACGCTATCGGCATATAACAAGAAGAAATTTATACCGTAATTTTTTTAATTAAATGGATTTAGCTTTCTGTCACCATTAAACGCTTTGTTATCGACGAATCCAACTATTACGCCCTTCGGAAGTTGCCCGAGTATCGCGTTATCAATCGATTCTTCTACCACTCTGGCGTGAATCGTGAATGTTTTAACTTCGACTCGCGTCAGAGGATACTTGGCAATTGTTTTACTCAACATTCTCGCATGTTCGAGCAACATTTATTTTTGCTCTTCTTATGAGTAAACTAGCATCTAGGATACGTATTTTCTACATTGAGTTGTCTTCCATGAGACAAAACGCATCTCTCGAACGAGCTCATTCTAACCTCCACTCCGTTAATTAAAAATTTATCCTGATTAAAGACGTCGCCTCTTAGATCTAGCGAATATTCTCCTTGGATGTATCGAGCGCATCTTACGAGCTTGATTGGGGTTGTCCAATTCTAATAGCGCGTCTATATAACCGGGTTCGTCCATGTCCCATAGACAAGAAGTCAGATGGGAAGTTTTTGCCGGTGAAGAATAATTTAATTGTGCTTCAAACAATGCTTCAATGTACGCGCGGTACACGTAGGCGTTGTTTGGAGGTAATACGAGTTTTTGATTGAAGTACACGTCAATCTGGTTGAACATCGAATGTAATAGGTGATTTACAGGGCCTACTTTGTTTCCTTCTCCTGCCGATGTTTCAGGACCGGGTAAACTTTCCACTCGTATGCGAAGGCTTAGCATAGTACGTATGAGATCTAGATAATCTTCACCGTGTCCAGGTACGATGAATTCTATAGGTGCGTCGTCCGCGAGAGAGGTTACCGGTTTGTAATAAATCCATTATGAACTCTCGATACTGGTTTGAGTAGGAGGTAAACTGAAAAGGTCGAGCTTGCTCTTTAAATACTCGCTCGAGTGAGTATGAAGAAAGGACATATTTCTCAAATTTACGAATCGCATTCACGTTGGTTAAGCGAATATATCGGCTACGGTGCGCTTTTTCCCGCTATTTCGTCAATGTTTCGTTGCCTTTTTATTTTTTCCCGCTTTCTTCCTCGATGATTTTTTTTTAATCGTTTTTTTCACGCCGATTTTCGATGATTTCTTTTTTTTACCGACTTGTCTGCGTTTACGAATCGAGCTTCTCCCAGATTTATCAGTGCGTGCGTTGTGCCCTCCGAAGGGAAATTGAGTCACTCGTATTTTCGCGGATGTTTTATATCTCGATCCCTTCATCAGGTTACTTATATTTTCCTTGGCTTTTCTCTTAAGATTTCCACTCGATTCCTTGAGCCGCGTTTTGACTGCTTCTTTAAAGAGAGTGTTTTCAACATCCTCTATCGCGCCAATTCCGGCGCGTAAAGCTTCTTTCCCGACTGCGCGCATTCCCGTGCTTAGATAAGGGAGTACTTTTCTAAATCCTCCGAGGAAACTTCCGATCTCATGACCACGCTGATAGGCTGAATCGACGAAAATTCGAGGAATTCTTCCTTCCCTACCTCCACCGTTCTGCATTTCATAATACTCGTCGTATTCTATGAGGGATTAGTTTTTTCTCAAAGCTCTGTAGATTTTCCATCGCAAATGCTAATTAACTGACACGTCTAAAGTGTAATGTCAGCATTTCGGATACGAATGGTATTTTTTTCTCCACGATGATCTTTTATATCTATTTCAATTTTACGAAATTTCGTTTGACGCAATGGAGTATATTACAGAGTGGAGAAATATTTTACCAGATTCGTCCCGTACGTGTAATTACAGCCGGGTATTTCGACTGGAACGATTCAAAGAAGCGGACTTTGCGTATCGCCGGTTATGTAAGGCTCGCAAATATCGCAATAAACATACATTTTATCAGGGGTACCGTGCCATAGGCTACAGGGTTTTAGTTCAGGAAGGTATAACGCGTCCTCCATCACCGGTGATAAAATCGAGTTTAAAAAACGAAATTAAATCGTTGGAATTAGATAACTTGTGATGGTAAAAAAGGCTGACATCATTAGTGTTGATTTTCCCCAATATTTGAAAAATATTAGCTGGCAGATTTATATAATGAACTCTTAGTTCTTGTTCGATACTTATAAGGACATTACTACCAGAGCCTTTTTGTAGTTCGAAAGTAAAATGCGAATCGACGTATCTACACTCTCTATTAATCGCGTAGATCCTCTTTATTTTCATAAACACTTGGCCGTAAGTGTGATTCATTTCTTTCTTTAAACTTATCAGCATTCTTCTCATCCGTTACGCTCTTCAAATTAGCAAATCTAATCTTATTATCGTTTCAATGTACGTGAAAAAGACTGGAGAGAAATTGAATCTCGCTAAGTGCAACTTTCTATTCTCCGAATAAACGTACACTATGAGGTAATTGTATGATGAAAGAAGAGCATGTATTTCTTGGAAAATACTTCTTACTGCTATTGCTCGGAAGAATCATGAAGAATTGCTCTTCCTCCATCTTGGAGAAAAATTAAACTCGAAGCAGGAATCCAATTGTCAAATTTACTGGGATATCCTCGCCAACTAACTAGCAGCTGTTTATTAGCACCGCGTCCTTTGTTCTTTATCACGCGCTCAACGATAAACTCTTCTTCCGCCAAATTTTTATCGACTCGTGCTAATTCTTGTTCATAAAAAATCCCATCGATGCGTTCTCCCGATAAATTACACAATTCGTACACGCGGGGTCTTCGCCAATGGAGAACGCGATAAACTCGAAATATCTCGCTCCACCACGCTTCGTATGCTTTCTCGAAAGTGGCTTTTGCTCTACTGACACGAACGAGATCGGTAACATCGAATTTAGCTTTTCGTTCTACTTTCGCTGCCCCCTTCTCTCTCCCCCTACGCCGCTCCATTTTCGCGTGCAATGCGAGCATTTTCTTTCGTAACGGCCGCCGGTTGCATCCTGATGGACGAATGATGAATATGATTATAAGCGCGATATCTTGCAACACTTCGATGTAATGCCGTGTATTTTTATGTGTAAAATAGCGTCACATTCGCTCCTTCAACGTTCTATTGAAGCATTCAACGACGGCAGTTTTGATATCCGGATTGCGAGCTACTCGATAACGTATGTCTCTTTCTTTCAGAAAATCTTGCAACGGTCGGACGATAAATTCTTTGTCCTTGTCGGTTTGTACACGGGTATTCGACCATCACTTCTCGAGAGAATGTTTTGGAAGACCCTTGTCATGCAATTACTTGTTTTATTTCGCAACGGTTCTACCCAGACAAATTTACTAAGTACATCGATAATCACGAGCAGATAAAAAAATCGTTGTAACTTTTACGAAATTATGAAGTTCGATCAAATCGGTCTCCTGACAAATCGTCGATATTCGTTACGTAATCGTGGAAATTTTCGTCTCGACCGACGGTGCAGCGTGTACGCGTCTTGTGATTCGAGCCAACGAGATACTTCTCTACGTGAGAAATTCGATTTAGTGGCAGGTTATCCGTTGCCGAATACCCCGCATAATGCGCGAATCGTAGTACAAATTTTCAAACTCGGTCATTTCAATTCACTCCAATCTAGTAAGCGTCTTTTTCTCGCCTGTGGAGAATCTTTCATGAAGATTATAAGGGTATCGGCTTTACGAAAACGAGGCGAAAGAAACAATGCGCAATTCGCTCGCTCTTCTTCACCGATCTTGCGTTTTTGTTCCTTTCTCATGCGTCGTACTCTCCTTCTCGTCGTCGTTGAAAGTTTTCTCGGTATTTTCTCGGGAGTGGAACTCGCTCGTGATGGTGATAATATCTTGACAAATGTGGTAACAATTCCTTATTTCCTACGAGTACAGCCGGGGTGTTTGTCGTACGCAATAATCGCGCAAACTGACCTCTTCCTATTGCTTTCATGGTTTTTCTCTTGCATCATTTATCAATTCCGTGATATTTGAATCTTTTATATCGTTAATAGTCACGATTTCTTCTTTGTCTCAAGTAATTCTCGTGGGTATTGCTTTATTAATTAAATGTTTCAAAAGTAAACGCGCCTTGGCATGAAAACTTTTCGGCACATTTTCTAATATTTCTTCGACGCTTCGGTGTTCGTGCCTACGCAAAGAATCGGCCCGTAGTATATTACTTACATACTCGTCAAGATGAGAAAATTTGCTTGGCGTTTGTGAATCGCCCGGTTCCGCTATGTCTCCCTTCCGCGCATCTGAATTGTTCTCATTGGCGGCATTACGCATCGAATCTTCCTTTTGCGATTTATCAAAATGGAGATATCGCCAAAGTATTTCCTTATACAATTTCCATTTCTCACTTACATCGCGCGAGATGGATGAATTAAGAATGCTCATATCGGAATCGTGACAAAGTCGTTCTGTTTGTACGGAATTTAAATTTTCTCTATGTATCGTCTCCGAATTCTACCACGTGGAATTTTTCCTCGTGTCTATTGTTGATGTTACTGCATTCTTTCGAGATTTTCCGAAATCAAGACCATCTTTCTATAACTCGGTTTACCTGTTTCTCTCTCTCTCTCTCTCTCTCTCTCTCTCTCTCTCTCTCTATCCGCCGATAATTTTCGAAAATAGGAACGATAGTATAGGCCCGATGAGATACGATAAAAATCCGCCCCGCTGTAGTAATAGCTTTTTCTTACTTTTCCAATTACCGAGTTTTCTCGCTTGTAACGCAAAGTTGTTTTATATTTATAATACTATCAAAAAAACATAGAATGGATTATTAGCATTTTAAGAGACAATGATTATCCTCTAGGCTTTATTTTTAACTCTATTAACTCACGTTTGAAAAAATTTTTAACATCAATAATTAACGTCACTCCAAAAACCAATAACATTGCAACAATAAAAGAAGAATCTAAGAGAATTCTCTGGTTTATTGTATCCTTTGTCGCGAGCGCCGAGAGGATCATATACACGGAATTCGAAACCCCTAGTTCCATCGTAGTTCCATCAAAGGGAGGGATGTCACGAATCGAAAACGCGCCCACCACGAAGTGGATTGCGGCAAACAAGCGATACTTATTCGATTATTATTACTTTTATTAATTGGTAGCAATTGCTAAATTGTAACCGTTTGTACTTATTTTGCAACTGCTCTACTTAATCTTGTGCCCTAAGTAAATTATGTCAATTACTAAATTTGGTTGCACGGTCTTTACGCGGAAAATGCCGCGCGACTTAAAAATATACCGCGAACGCTGACAATCATTATGATTATACTGCAACGACCGAAACGGGATAAAAACGGGAGACCGGTGCTAAGAGCGGGACTCATCTAGATTCTGTATTGCCGTCACGTCCGTCTATCGTAGTCCGAATCAATAAGTGTAAAATGTAAAGTTTAATAAAGTTTATTAAGAAATAGAAAGTGTTCTCGTTTGACAACAACACCCTGCAATCAGCTCCCAGGCTGATCCATTCCCGAAACGACCCACGCACTACACTTTTATAGCACAGATCGTGGATAGAATGAAAATAACCATCGCCGGCTTAGATTTTGGAATCTCCTTCTTCAGCCTTAATAAGCTTGGAGGATTAATCAAAGTGCAAAAAGATCTTCTTCCAACCACAAATAATAAAAATGTAGTTTACAAAATCTCTTGTAAGAACTGTAACGTATCTTGGGAACAGACATTTCGACAATTAAAAACAAGGATTTCTGAATATCGAAATCACATTAATAGAAATACTGCCACCTCTTCTGTCATTACAAAACATAGATTGCAATACAGTCATGACTTTGATTGGGAAGATATTAAGATCCTGGATAAGGAGCGTTTTCTAAGGAAGAGACTTGTCTCTAAAATGCTACACATTAAAAATCAAGTTAACAGGCTCAACCTGCAAAAAGATATAAAATTCTTACACCACGATCATACAAAAATTATAAACATTTTTCTTATCGCTGTTTATTCGTCCTTGTTTGTGGCTGACGTATTATATTTTTCTGACTTTACAATTGTTTTTCTATCGCTCCGTCATTTTACCGGCTTGACTCGTGGTGACCATACGTATTTTTATTTCAGTTATTTTAATTCGGTTATATTTATTGAGTCTCTTTTTTAATTTGACTGTTACGTCTATTGTGTCGCCCTATATATATATATATATATATATATATATATATATATATATATATATATATATATATAACGCACTTTCTGGCCTGACTGCTATCTAACTCCTAAATGTCTGACAAATGATTAGATGCGTGCCTGTGTGGTGAGTTGTCAATCGATGTTACTTAAATTTCACTTCTAATTTCTTACGAGTAATGAGTTATGCTTACACAAAGGTGATTTGTTGATTATGTTAACCGGAAATCGTTGTAAGAACCCACCAACATCCAAGTCTACGAATGACTGTTGCCACAGAGACACATAGATCCAATCGTCACGGCTATATGTAACATCTCAACTTATAATATTCCAAGTTTTTTTATAAGAAGGGAGGGTGTGCGTCACGGCGAAGCCGATCACGAACCAGTCGTGAAAACTCGTAATTATTTTGCGAAAAAATACCACCTTAACCAGAAATCGAACCTGGATCTCCTGTTTACTGGGCATCTTATCCTTTCGACTATCGAGGCATGATGATATTTTATCACAAATAACGTGTTTAGAATAATATGTCAATAATACAATGATACACATATATACATATATCACAATATACATATATACATGTATATTCTCTCGAATTCCCACGACCGGTACTCCAGAGAGAGGATGATCCTAGTCTCTCGATGGATGCAGGTCGGACTGCAGCGGTGACATCCTCCAACGCCACTGGCAAATATACAAATAATCCTCCTGGTGTGCGGCAGAAGAGATTGCATCAAGCATGGCTCGAGCCCGAATTCTTTTCGAGTTTATTCCCGCTGAAGATAGCTCAAAACAGAGTCGAAATGTTCGGACTATTTTTATATTTGTTCTTATATCACGAATTTTTACTTCGGTGTTAAACGCAAACTATATTTTTTTTGAATGAATTGTCACGCATCAATTACTGCGTTAGGCTCTTTATTGCCTTATTTTCAATTTTATTACAATTTCAAAAGTCATTAAGATGTAATTTGTTAATATTTATTTGTAAGAGTTAAGATAAAGTTTAATATATCAATGTTTTCTGAAACGTGACATATAACATATTATATTATGACATATAATTTATTTTATTAATTTTATATATTAACTTTGAAATACATATTTTTATAGAAAAAAATATGTTTAATATTTATAATTATGCATCTTTTATATCATGTATTCAATCTTTAACATTTAAACAATAAATTATGAAATAATAAATGAATTTATTATTAATTATGAATTTTTTAGAGAAATATATATTTATGCGGAACTTAGTAGAAGACTGATTAAAACTGTAAAAAGTGTACTGTAAAAGATAGATTGTGAAAGATGTCATATTAAATTATATACATGTGCTAAATAATTTCAATTTAAAATATATTTTATTAAAAGTTTTTAATTAAATGGTTTAAATACAACTAATACTACCAATGCTGTATAAAGAAAAATGTAACATTCCTTACAATTAATTGTGAATCATTAATATATTATATAGATTTAATAGCTTTTATACAATACTTAATGATTAAAAAAACATCAACATAGTGAGGTACATAGTTTTTGAGACAAATTATACACATGGTAATATAAATCGATGTCGAATGTATATTATCATACACTAAAAAATTACGGGACATTTTCAATTAATTACTTTTACATATATCTTGCAGTTAATATGATATAATTGATGGAATTGATAAGAAAGCTCATTTTTAGTTTTTGATATTAATTTAAAATATATCTCTTACAAATGTTTAAGCTTTTTGTGCTTTATGAATGAATTTAAAAGAAGACAGAAATGCAATAATTATGTGCATATATATATATATATATATATATATATATATATATATATATATATATGTATTGTAACTGCCGCTCCTGAAATCGGTCTCGTAATTTTAATGTTGCGATAGATTGGGCGCCGGGCACACGCACGTGTTACTCAATTACGTAAAGATTTTTAATTATTTGTCTCGCGCAACTCAACCGGAGAATCGCGAACGCGAACGATAATCCGGCAACTCAACTTCTAGGCGGTAGAGGGGGGAGTTCACGGGACGGGGCGCGAGAGGGCGAAGGACATAACAGATTTCGTATATTACAGTCAATTACGATTATTAACAAAGAAATCTTTAATCTCACTGCAATTGACTACACGGACTCATCTCAAATTCTTTGACGCTTAATATTATCTCACAAATCGTACCACAATTTTCTATAATATCTCTCGAATATCTCAAAGATCATCTACGACATTAAATTATAAAGAAATACAAGTAATAAATCGTTTAATAGTACCGATACAATATCCGACTCAATGATACACGCGGCAACGATATTCAGTGCTTTCGTCTGACGTATTCGAACTCACATTGAATATTCTCACTTTTTATACAACCACAATCTAGCATGATAACTTACCAGGTGTATGCATAAGTTTTTTCCGGTTTTTTAGTAAAAAAAGACACGTAATTTTCAAGGGAAATTAATTTTTTTTTTATTCAAAATATTGGCCATCGGCTTCTACACATTTCGCCCATCTTTCAGGTAATTTATGAATACTATGCCAGAAAAACTGCTTGTCTTTTGCGGCAAATCATTCGTCGAGCCATTTTCCAACTTCCTCGAAATTGCTGAAGTGCTGCTCTGCGAGCGCGTGCCCCATTGATGCGAAGAGGTGATAGTCAGATGGCGCCAGGTCTGGGGAGTATGGCGGGTGTGGAAGGATGTCCCATCCAAGCGATTTCAAGGTGTCTTTCACTGGTTTTGCTGTGTGAGACGGCGCATTGTCGTGTAACAAAATCACTTTGCCATGTCTTCTGGCCCATTCCGATCGTCTTTCGATTAATACGTGGTTTAAATTAATCATTTGTTGGCGATAGCGTTGTGTATTAACGGTTTCGCCGGGCTTCAAGAGTTCATAATACACAATACCGCTCTGGTCCCACCAGACACAGAGCATGGTCTTCTTACCGAAGCGATTTGGCCTTGGTGTTGATGGACCGGCTTCGCCAGGTGAAAGCCACGATTTTTTCCGCTTCGGGTTTTCAAAATAAATCCATTTTTCGTCACCCGTCACAATTCGATACAAAAATGATTTCCTTTCGTGGCGTTGAAGCAGCATTTCACAAGTGACTTTGCGATTTTCCATTTGACATTCATTCAAATCGTGTGGGACCCATTTACCGAGTTTATTGATCTTTCCCATTGCTCGTAAACGTCTGCTGATTGTTTCTTGTGATACATGTAATGCTTCTGCTAATTGCCGTTGAGTTTGAGTTGGGTCATCATCCAATAACTCCTGCAATTGCTCGTCTTCGCATTTTTGTGGTCTACCAGAGCGCTCACTGTCTTTCACATTGAAATCATCACTTTTAAATTGTCGAAACCATGTCTCACATGTTCGATGGAGCGTGTTCACCATATGTTTCTACCAGCAAACGATGACTTTCAACAACCTTTTTCTTTTGATTAAATAAAAAAAGCAATGCGTGCCGCAAATGTTCTTTTTCAGACACAAAACTCGACATGATCACTGAACGATAAAACAAAGACGCTAGTTTTTGGCGGACTCAACTTGTGTGTGTTTGTAGTTTTAAATGTCAGACGAACAAAATGATGTATGTGTCAAATTAATACGCTGCGTACTTTTCGCTGGCGACATCTCTTAGTTAAACCGGAAAAAACTTATGCATACACCTGGTATACTCAATCTACGTTATCAATCTACGTTATTAATCTACATTATCTCGTTTTCACGGCACGGATTTACACAAAGCAATACGTAAATTACGCAAATTATCCTGAAGTTTTCCGCGATGATGGGAATAAGAGAGAACGTTACAAAATCGAAAATTTGTGTCGAGAAGAGCGACACGTGGCCGGTCCGCCGAGAAAAAAAAGCGATAATTACGTGAAATCTCTCATGATCATTGGGGAATGCTTCCCCCGCGAAGTCTCGGTAGCCTACTCTCATGCGATCCTCCCGAAACCCTCCGGCGAAGTTGACGACTTCACAAAATCTGGTCTCTTTGTTCCAGGATGCTCCTGCGTCCGCTCTATTACGCCGTACCAGGAAAAGATCCTCTTAAAATCCTATGGTGACACCGGTCGTTGCCCCCCTTCCTTTTTCGTAGATTAGCGCCGCGGTGCGATCGGCCGATATATTTCTTATATTCTAGATGGCCCACTATTCTAGATGGCCCACGATCCTTTGACTCTGCGGGAACTTCAAAAAGTGGTTGTTTTCTCTCGGCCTGGCTGATTCGAGGGGATTCCTCCGCAATAGGTCGATTTTCCAGCGAGAGATAGATGCCTTCCCAGACTCAACATCGCTTTCTCCTCAGCTTTCTGGCCAATCTCTTTAAATCCGACGCAACATCGCGTGGAGTGGCACCTCAATCGCTCTCTCGCGTCGTAGTGGCCTTCTAATTTTCTGCAATTAGCTGCAGCAATGGCAATTCCGCGTGTAAATATTGGTAATTTAATAGAGGGGTACGATCTGTCGTATTCTGGTGCTCGATTACGGCATTCTTCTCAGCTCCGATGGGAGCTGGTCGTCGATAGGCCTTCTCGTCTCACATCGCTATCTTGGCAGTCGTCAATTTTGCACCATATAATCGCAAATGGACAACAAGACAGAAAACAATAATAGTAAAAGCGATAAAAAAAGTCCCACAAAAATATAAGTGGCTCGCGCCACTCCGAGTTTCGCCCGCGTTCTCTCTCCCAAAAAGGGCGGATGCAAAATCCTCCAGTCTTCTTGATCGGAGCAAATACTCCTTGTGACGGGCGGTCCCAAAATGTCATATATATATATATATATATATATTTTTTTTTTTAATTTTATACATATATAATCATTTTGGTAGTTTATATATAAGCTTTTCATTAATTAAATAAGTGTAAAGAATGGAACATAAAAATGATAATATAGATAACAATTTGATTATGTATTCTATTTGTATTTATTTATATTGTGTACATATATTTGTAATTTCACATATATATAAATATATACAGAGTGTCCTAAAATTCCCGCATTTAGAGTACACGTGATTCTTTATGTTAAAAGAAACAACTTTTTTCTTTAGCAAAATGCGAGCGAGTAAGTTTTTACAGTGGAGCAGATTAAAAGTGACGAATGAATGCGCATGTGTGCGTAGCGATCAGGGCTGGCGCGCGTTCCTCAGGCCGACGCAGTCTGGTACTTAATCTTTGATTTCACATACTATATTGTTTAAAATGTAATAAAAGTTAACAAAATAAATATTGTTTTCATCCTTTAAAGATTTAATAAAAAAATTGTCTGATTTCGTAGCATTATCTCAAAATAAAAATAAATGTAAATAATATGATGTATGAACTGAGCATTCTATTATTTTAATTACTGCACAATTGCATATAACAATAAAAAAAAATATTGAATTTAACGAATTTAAACATTATTATGAAAAAATCAATTTTTTGACTTTTTCGTGATTACGTACTCATTAATAAGTATTCATTAAGTTCAGTATTTTTTTTATTGTCATATGCAATTGCGCATACAACAATAAAAAAAATAATTAAAATAATAGAATGCTCAGTTCATACACCATATAATTTACATTTATTTGTATTTCCTGATAATACTACGAAATCAGACAATTTTTTTACTGAATCGTTACGTAAAGGATGAATACAATACTTATTTTGTTAACTTGTATCATATTTTAAACAATACAGTACGTGAAGTCAAAGATTAAATCCCAGACCGCGTCGGTCTGAGGAACGCGCGCTGGCCCTGACCGCTACGCACATACGCGCGCTCATTCGTCATTTTTAATTTGATTTACTATAAAAACTACTCGTTGCATGCAATTTTGCTAAAGGAAAAAGTTGTTTTTTTTTAGCATAAAAAAATCACATAGTGTACTCCAAATGTGGTGTTGTAGTCAGACCTACAACTAATAATAAAAGTAGTCCGCATGGCAACAAAATTAATCCGCATGAAATCGGAAAAAGTCTTTCGAAAGACGACATAAATGCGTGATCGCCAAAATTGCGATCAGTCATATATATATATCATGAGGATCGAAAATATACATGTATATATATATATATGTATATATATATGTATATATATATATATATATATATATATATATATATGTATGTATATATATATGTATGTATATATATTACCTATATATATATATATATATATATATAAGGATAGGATCAAGAGAAACCAAACGATTGAGAATAATTATAATAATATGCAAAAGAAAAGATCGAACGTCTATACTGATTGAATTTTTCGCTCATTTTATTGCTCGTTTGCTTAATCGCTCACTTTTTCTTCTGCTCCAGAGGGCGTCCGAGAGAGCCCCCGCAGCGTCAACGCTCACACTATCCTTACATTTGGCTATTCCTGCACTCTTTCGGTTCCCGAAGGAAATTTATAAGCTTTCATGTGATCGACTGCTAAGGTGGTAATTAAAGGCCCTTCCCCTGTATCTATTTTATAACTTTATACCTATCATTCCCTTTAACTTGAGAAATTTTATACGGGCCTAAATAGGACGTTTTAATTTTAAGACCTGGCGCAAATTGCGTCCGACGGATAGCAACTAATCACCTTGGGCGTTTTTTTATGACGTTTGTTGTATAAATGTTGGTTCTCTGCTTGAATTTTTAAAATATTCCACTTCGCCACATTTCTTAAGTTATCACGCTCTTGACTAAATAATTGTACATATTCTTGCTCTAACATATTCAATAACTGGGCGTCTTCCTACTGTTTCATTTTGACTCCGAATAAAGCTTCAAACGGACTCATGTCTATGCTTCTTTGATAGGTACTGTTAATACACAGCTATAATTTAGATACGTGGCGATATCAACGATCGGGATTGTCTAAAGACAATTTGGTCAGAATCGGGATGATAATTCTATTCATGCGCTTCATCTGCCCGTTATCACGAGGTACACCAATAGTTATCGTAAAACGATCTATTTTCTGTGGAACAATAATCATGGAATATTAAAATGATTATTGCATCTTGCTTCTTGGGCTCTACTATCTTGCTTCTTGGGCTCTACTATCCACAGCGGTGAATTATAAGGTGAATTCGATAAATAATGCCTTTACTTAACATTTCTTTGATTTGACTCTCAATTTCGTCTTAGTGTATAGGAGGATAACGATATTGTTTAGTATTGATAAGATTTTCGTCAGTAGTCTTATCTCATGTTGGATTAGCTGTGTAAACGGAAGAGGATCTCCAGGTAAAGAAATAATATTCTAAAACTATTTTCCATATCTTATCGGAATGCTTGGAGATATGAAAGAGACAAGTATTTTCTCTTAATGCCTTTATTCGTGTATTACCTAATGATTGTTTTGTAATCGCAGAGACGGGTCTCATAAAAATTTTCAATGTCTTTGATTTCATTTAATAAGTATTTAAAAATAATTGATTGATTGGAATCATTCAATTTTGTAATAGCTTCAGTATCATTTTTGAAAATAACGAGTACGTTCGGATTTTTACATGAATTATTAGAATACGGTTTGTCGGATCGCGTAAATTCTTTTCCGTTTAAAAGTAAACTCTTTGAAAATGTAAAATCGTTATTTGTAAGAAAATCTATCTCTAATATACTTTAATGATTTACGGGCGAAGAGTCGTCTAAAATGTGAAATGTATGTTCTTTATCGAACATATTTATTTTTACACCGTATTTTTAATTGAGTGGTTTATAACTATCGGATCTGTTTTCGGTAAATTGTTGCCTACTATGTACGATTTATGTATTAACGAAATGTTGGATTCAATATTTACTAAAAATATAGTTTTTTCTTTAAAACCTGGTATCCAATTAGTCCAATTAGTTGCGTACGTGCCTCCGGGTCCTTGGTAGTATTGCTGCTGCGATGATCCTAGTTCTGCCTGATTGCATGTGAAAGACGCGAGGCTTGGTCTTGATGGTTGACTGAATGCTCCCTTGCGAAAATTTATCCCTCGTTGTTGGTGAAATGCTTTTGTCCTGCACTCTTTTTCTTCGTATCCGCGCCTCTGGTAGTAGGTGCATTCCTTGATATTATCATATCAAGGATATCATATTTGACATCGGTTTCTGATGTATCGGCTTTTTGAAGGCTTCAATGCGTTGCATTTTCATTTTTCTTAGCTGGAATTCTCCTTCAAATACTCTAGCTTTAGAGAATGCTTGATTTAAAGAGTTCAAATGAGTTCTCCTTCAAATACTCTAGCTTTAGAGAATGCTTGGTTTAAAGAGTTCAAATGAGTATAGATGATCGCCTATTTCTGTTTTTATGTTGCGGTGAAAAATCTCAATAGCTTTTTACTGATACAGTTCTTTTTGGATGCAGATTGATGCAATTCCGGTATTTTGTAAGTTGATCGCGGCTGTGATTTCATCATGTATTTTCAGAAATCGCGTTATGAAGTCGTCATGTTGATATTGAATGCATGTGTCTCTCTGTACTTCCAGTGCAGAGAGATTCAAGGTTTTTCCAAAAAGAAATCTAAGTTTTTCGAACAATTACGGGAGACTTGTTCTGGCGTCGGCTCTCACCGTGCCGTTTGCCCTCCCTAAGAGTTTTTGCGCGATTACGTCGTATAGAAGTAATTCTTGCTGATTAGGTGCCAGTCGCTTTGTTGCTATCTGGATGTAACCAATGAAAGTTTCGACATTGTTTCCGTCGAATTCCGGAATTAAATGCAGTACTCTTTCGTATGTTTTAATTATTGGTTCGTAATTTTTGACAGTTTCTTCTAGTTTCTTTCATTTTGATAATGTTGATTCCGATTCATTAGCATTTCTTCCATTTGGTTTTTGAGATCTTGTATTTGGTCTTTGAGATCGCGTCTATTAAAGATATTATTTTTTCTTTTTTCTTTTTTCCGTTATTTCATATATTCATGGCGATTACTCGTTCTCGATCGCGAGAAGAACTTTGCGCGCAAGACAGTAGAGCAGTTACAAAAATTCTTGATTTTAAGATATTGGAGATTGTATTAGACTCGATAGAAGTTTTGGAAGTAATTGTTTTTCTTATTGCTCGATAGTCTGTCCAATGTGTTTTTAGTAAATTCGGTATTTCAGGATAATCTTCAAGTCTTCTTTGGAAACAACTAGTAAAACTAGTATATTTTCTTGAAATAAAAGCACTTAGACTTCATTGTCCTTGCACTGATTATCCCGCACAGCTGTCACCAATTATAAGATACGCGAATTTTATGTTTCAAAAAAAAAACAATTTTATTTCACTTACGTTTTACAATAAATTTTACAATAGTAAAATATTTTTAGAGCACTTCGAGAACTATGAACGTTTCTAACTACCGAATGACTGAGCTCTTCGTCCTTTTCGGTATCGTCTTATATAAGGCTTGAAAATAATAAAGGTGCTAACACAGGTAAACGTCCGAAGATTCTTAGTTTATCGGAAATTCCTAGCTTAGGTATAGGTCTGAATATTACACTTCGGGCAAAAATTATAAGCTTGATAGCAAGAAGATCGAAACTATATTGATCATCTGGAATCGGACCGAGAGCGGATCGTGTCACCGGACTGTGAGTGATTTGATAGTATGAATATTCAAGGAATATGATTAGACTATGAGCGGACCATGAGCGGACCGATAGTGTGTATCGAGCTTTAGTCATTCTAATTCTAGTGCGTTAACTTTTGAGTACACAAGGCGGCGTTTCATAGTTCCAAATGTTGTAAACATATGTCGAATATCTATTAAATCATAAAATTGTTCTTTTATGTAGATGTATTGCAAGTAGTAATATTTAAAGATCAATAAATAAATTATTGAAATTACTGAAATTTTTGGTAGTTTCAATAAAAAATTACTGAATTAGCAAAAATTGTCAAAAAAAATATATATTATTGAAATTAATTAAAACATTAAAAATTAAAGATAAGAATGACCAGCTTAGCAGATTAAAAATCAATAGAAAAAATAAAAAAGAACAATTCCACTGTTATGTCCAGACTCCGGAATTATTAATTAAAGATCGAAAGGATGGGGTAAGAAAGGACGCATCGAATATTCTCTCGCAGGTGGCCGCTCTGGAGCGTGCCTGCGAGTCGAAAGCACCGTACAGGTCAGCCGATACAGGTCAACGTCTTGAAAAAGACGCTATGACTCCGACTGCGTGACGTACGTCTGTCGGTCCGTTAATTTAGGCAAGAGAATTTAATCTCTTTTGCCTGGGATAGGACCATGCGATCTCCGAGAGCGGGCGGGAACGAGCGTGACGAGAGGGTTAAATTATTAATGAATAAATTGATTTATCGTTAAAGTAATCATTTAATTAATTAAAATGAAACGAAGAAAGTACAGAATTAAAACACAAATACTTAACATATAGGAGAAATGATACGCATAGTGATTACTCGGTAGATAATGATAATGATCCCAAATAAGAAGGGAGGGTGTGCGTCACCCGGGGCCCGACCACGAACCAGTCGTGAAAACTCGTAATTATTTTTGCGAAAAAATACTACCTTAGCCAGGAACCTGGATCTGCTGCTTACCGGGCAGGCATTTTATCCCTTCGACTACCGAGGTGATGATATTTATCGCAAATAACGTGTTTAGAATAACACGTCACAATACAACGATACACATATATACGTATATTACAATATACATATATACATGTATTCTCTCGAATCCCCACGACCGGTACTCCAGAGAGATGATGGTTCTATTCTCTCGATGGATGCAGGTCGGACTGCAGCGACGACACCCTCCAACGCCATTGGCAAATATACAAATAATCCTCCTGGAGCACGACAGGAGAGATTGCATCAAGCATAGCTCGAGCCCCCGAATAAGAAGGGAGGATGTGCGTCACGGCGGGGCCCAACCACGAACCAGTCGTGAAAACTCGTAATTATTTTTGCGAAAAAATACCATCTCAGCCAGGAATCGAACCTGGATCTCCTGTCCTTACCGGACAGGCATCTTATCTCTTCGACCGAGGCATGTGATGATATTTATCGCAAATAACGTGTTTAGAATAACACGTCAATAATACAATGATACACATATATACGTTTATTATACACATATACACGTATATTACAATATACATATATACATATATTCTCTCGAATCCCCACGACCGGTACTCCAGAGAGATGATGGTCTTATTCTCTCGATGAGGTTAATATCATTCCGAATGGGCGCATGAGAGTGGAGTAAAACTGCATGTAAGTGTAGCACGCGGGTGTTACAAATGCGGAGGTCATCGGGCATGGCAGTTCGGGGTAAGACTCTATGTTAAAATATTTAGGACCATGTCCGGTTTTTACAGTATAAAGAATTGAACAAAAAAGTGAATATTTTAAACAAACAATTATGTAAGTATAAAAGTGTTAAACCTTAAGGACAGTAGGCTCAGAGAGGTAAGTAAGAGGGAAGGGAGGAAAGGGAACAATCGGTATTTAAGTGGTGATGGGTAGATCATATTAATCCACACGACTTACTACTGTGATGATAACAAGAAATGTTGCAGGTAGATCGTCGAGAGACAAGCTGGAGGTCGGGACCAGCGACCAGTGATTCTCTGCAGGATTCCGCAGGGAAGTTGAAAAACAAGGGCGCACAAAAGGAACACTCCCGCTCAAATTTAATAAAGTGATAATTAAAAGAAATTACAGGTTTATTTTAATTTAAAATATATTATATATATCCCGTCCCGATATTATTTTTATTAACTAAATCTGTGGTTACTTCGGAGAGAATCGACAAACTAAACTGAGAGTTAAAAGCGAATGCGAACTGACGGGCAGGTACACGAATGCCCCCAAAAAAAAAGATTTAAGATTGCTCGTAAAAAAAAAATAATGGATTGAGCGCGTGAAAACTGTCGGTCAAAGAACAAGTGCGAAGTGTGTTTTCGAAGAGCGTTTCCTCCGGGGAGGATCCTAGTAAAAAGCTGTCGCGGGGTGGAGCTTCAATTCGGGAATTAAGAATATCTCGCGAGTCTTTAACGATTAGGAATTAGCGAGTCATTAGGAATGTGGGAGGAGTTAGCCTATCATAGTTCAGAATTTTGAAAAAAGAGATTAGTACGAGAAGAATTTTTTAGGGATGATAGTTAGGTAATGGGCCTGAGCCTTAACAACATACGGCATTATCTAAATATTTGTGGCCGAATGGGTGGTCCGCGGATTAAATAACCGACGCCACGAAGGCGGCTATTCAAATACGCAGTCTCCCATGAGGGAAAACAGATATCTACTCGAGCGATTTATGATTTTCCGTCGTGCACTAAGGATTTCTTTGCGTTCGGCATATGGCTCAAGTCTTATGTTAGCTTAGTTGCAATTCAATCGGATTTTATAGTTTATTTGCTAGTTTGAAAAACGAGCCCTCAACGGTCTGAGGTTCACGTGTTCGGCAGACTGGCGTCCACGGAGCTAAAATAAAAATTATCTTAGTTTACAGAATGATATTTTTTATGCTGGAGTTCGTCCGTTCGTTTCGAAAAGAGAGAAGAATCGTGAAGTCCGCCGGATGTAACACCACCTTACAACAAATTCTACGTTACCTTGTTTGTTAAAAGAAACTATGTAATTTTTTTATATATTTCATTTCAAAGCTTAATTATTTAAGTTATAAGATTATAAGATTTTTACTTAGACGATTTTGATATCTTTTCAATTAAATTCATGATTGGTCATAAGATGATAATTACAGACAACGGAAAGAGTCTCATTTGTTTTTTAATATCAGACATATGTTCATGAATTCTGGTCTTAAATTATCGTTTAGTCTTTTCAATATCTGGCATCGTAATCTTGGCAATTAATTTTGTAGTTTATGTCATTATATATATATTCTATAAAGTATAAATTCTTTTAAAGAATTAGATAATGATAAGGATATTTTACAATTATAATTGCTACTATGAGTAGAAAGTGAAATGATTTTTATATAGAGTCGAAAATATTTTGTGGTCATAAAATTGTTATCTCGTATTGTGCTGTAATTTACATGTACATAAGAAATGATCTTCAGCTCATATAATACAGGAAATGAATAAGAGGATAACCACTTTTTAGTAAATTGTTTATAATTTTCTCAAGATTCTTTTTATAAAATTGTGGATAAAATAAAGAAATTGTTTTGTCCACTAAATAATAAATTATATCTTTCTTGAAACAACGATGGAAAAGGAAATGGAAATGTGAAAATTTAAATATTTTGTTGAAAAAATAGGATTGTTGAATCAATCAAAAATGTTGTTATTGTCAGTTCTAATCAATCAAAAACTTTGTTATTGTCAGTTCTAATAGTAACGTTAAAAAGATTGAGTTGAAAGACTGAGTTATCATCTACCTTAAATAAATTGTAGACGTTTGGAAATAGTGAAAGATATTAAAAATATTGTTAAGTGAATAGACAAAGCAATTAAAATAATAGCATCAACATATGTGAATAAAATGGTAACGGGAAAAAGTGGTTAATAGTAGTTTCTTTTAAATTTTGTAGAACCAAATCTACAATGACAGACGAATGGGGAGTTTATGGATGTGCCAAAAATTTATTTATACATAGAACATTCTAGGACTTCCGTTTCCGGAGCGGGTGCGTTAATAGCGAAGTTACAGAGTTGCAGTGCTGTGTGAAGTGGAGTGTGAGAGAGAGGAATGGATAGATGATGGAGAAGTGTGAGGTGAGAAAGAAAGAAAGATAAGCGTGGAGAGTAAGGAAAGAAGAAGAGAAACAGAAGAGCGGGAGAGTGGAGTGAGCAAAGTCGGAGGTAGCGCGGAGAGGTTAGGCGGTTGGCCGGGGAAGGAAGGAAGAGGGATAAGGAGTAGAGTGGAACGGCGGAAAGGGGCAGACGAGGATTGGCCAGGGGTTAGATGGTTAGGGAGAGAGTCTAGCTGGACAGCGCATGGCGCGACAGAATTAAATTGCGTGCGCAAGAGTGACGGGCCATAGGGTAAGAATAGAGAGGAAAGAGGTAGAGGATTGGGACGAGGGAGAGTGAGGCAGCTTAGGAGAGGAGAGAACAATGGAAAGGGAGGCGAGGGATGGGGATTCAAGGGAGGTGGGACGAAGAGGAAAGGAGGCAAGAGGGAAAGAGAAGTGAAGGGAAAGGACGAATAGTGTGGGAGTGTGCGAATTATTGAAGAGGAAAAGAGAGCTGAAAGAGGAAGCAGCAGGTGGGATAGAGAAGAGAGAGAAGGAGGAAGAAGAAAGCTGTTTCCAGAAGAGTAAGATAACTCTGAAATCCCCGGTGAGGGTACAGGAGGGGAGAGGAGAAAAGGATATCATGACTGCTCTGGAGGAATGGATGGAGGACTTTAAAGGAAAGTAGGAAAGGATGGAGGAGTGCATAGGAGGTATTAGAAGGGAGCTGGAAGAGATGAGAAGGAGGGAGGAAGAGTGGAGATCGGAAAGGGAGAGATTAGAAAAGAGAATTGAGAAGTTGGAAAAGAAGTGGGAAAAGAAAGGGAAGATAGGAGAAGCGGGAAAAAAACTAGAGGAGATGGAGGAAAGAACTAGGACGCTGGAAATAGGAGGCGGAAGGCGAGTAGAAGGAAGGGGGACGGCGAGTTGGAGAAGAGAGTGAGGGTCTGGAGAGGAAGAGGGAGAAAAGAGAAAGGACTGAGAAAAAGAATAACATAGTGATGAAGGGCTTTAAGGAAGTAGAGGGGGATGCAAGGAAAGGGGTGGAGGAGGTGTTCAGGAAGATAGGAGCGAAGGCGAGGGTGGAAGAGTTAAGAGTAGTGAAAACGGGGAAGGAGGAGAGAGGGGGGATGGTCATTATGAGGTTGAGGGAAGGGGATAAAAGGGAGATAATGGAAAAAAGAGGGAACTAAAGGGAGGAAGAGTAGAGGACGATTTAACGTGGGAGAAAAGATTGAGATGGAAATTTAGGGAGGCGGTGATGGCGGAGGAGAAGAGGGGAGCGAGGGTATGGGTGGGGAGTGGTGGTAAGGTGATGATAGAAGGGAAATAGTGGAATTTATCGGACGACAAGGAAGAGATTTTGAGGGACAAATTGGGAAGAAGAAGAGAAGGAATGGAAGGAAAGATGGAAGGTCGGAGGAAGGAGGGCAGCTTAAGGCGAAGGGTTAGGCGGGGGGAAGAGGTACGGAGAAGAGAAAGGGGTTAAAAGAGATGGGGGAAATGGAAGGAAAGGGAGGGAGATGGCTGGAGAAAGAGAGGAGGCGTCAAGAAAAGGAAGGGGAGAGGAAGGAAAGGGGCATTGCAGATGGCGTTTTGGAACGTGGCGGGACTTGAAAAGAAGGACAAGGACTTTTGGAGAGAGATCGAAGAATGGGATGTGATGGTAATGTCCGAGACCGTGGATAGAAGAAAAGAGACGGTGAGGGACAGTGGGGGACGGTGAGGGGGAAACTACCGAGGGGGTTTATTTGGGAAGTGCAATTGGCCAAAAGGAGAAACAAAAAGGAAAGGGCGATAGGAAGAATGATGATGGGGATGAGGAGAGGAATAGAGACGGTGAAGGAGGGCAAGGTAGGGGTGGAGGGTCTGATGACGAGGATGATAAAGTTAAGGGGGGAGCAGTGGAGAATTGTTGGAATATACGTAAATGGGAATCTGGAGGAGAAGTGGGAGGTCATAAGGGGGTGGGTGGAAGATGGCGGGACAGGAGAGAGCGATAGTTGGAAGGGATTTTAACGTGAAAACAGGGAAGCTGGTGGGAAGGGGAGGAGGCGAAGGAGTAGAGGGGAGGAGATGAATGGATGGCAAAGTGAGGATAGGGAGGATAGGTGGTTGATAGGCAAGTTGGAGGAGGGTAGTTTATTTTAAACGGATAAGGGAAGGGAGATGGGGATGGAGCATGAATCTACTCAGGAGGACGGGGAGAGTCGGTTCTGGATTACATAGAGGACCGGGAGATGTGGGATAAGACAGAGAAAGTAAGAGTGAAGGAGAGAGTCGATTCTGATCACTTCCCGGAAAAGAAGGAGGGGAAAAGGATTTTTAGAAAGAGGATGAAGAGGGTATGGGAGGAGAAGAGAGAAGAAAGAGAGATGAGTTGGGAGAAATTGAAGAAGGAGATACAAAGGATAATGAGAGAGGGGCAAGGCTAGAAAAAAAGGGAAAGGAGCTGGGATGGAGAATGTAAGGAGCTTAAGAAAAAGATGAGGATGGAGCTTAGAAGATGGAAGAAAGGGACGGGAGATAGATATAAAGAGTGCAGAAGGGAGTATAATAGGGAGTATATAATCTTTGTGAGAGAAAAAGGAAGGGGGAGAGCGAGAGATGATTGGATGTGGCAAAACAGGAGAGGACGAAAGGATAAGTTTGATGAATAGGGAAAGGAGGAAGGGGAGGAGGGCAAATGAAGGGATAGAACTGGAGGAGTGGGTAGGGTATTTTAAAAGTTTATTAGGGGGGATGGAAGGTAGAGTAGTAAGAGGAGAAAGAGGGGATAGGAGGGAAGGGGACAACGAGCAGGACATCACGAGGGGGGGATGGTGAGGGCGGTGGCTGAAAGAGGGCAAGGCAATGGAAGGGGACGGCATTCCGGGAGAGGTATGGAAGTTCGGTGGAGAGAGACTGACGGATTGAGTATGGGAGTAGTGTAATAAGGTATGGAAAGGGTTGGAGTGGATTGAGGATTGGAGCGATAAGGGAAAAAGGGATAGTAGTCGATAATGAAAACAGGGGAGGTGGGGAAATGAGGAAGTGAGTGGAGGACTACAGGGGGGGGGTGACCTTGGCCCCGGCCATGTACAAGATATACGTAATATTAGGGGAGAGGCTGGAGAGGGAGATCGAAGAGAAGAATCTGGTGCCACAGAATTAAACAGGCTTCAGGAAAGGGATGGTAGCGATAGATAATGTCTATGCACTTAATTACCTGGTGAACAGGCAATTGGGTAAAGATAAAGGGAGAATGGTGGCGTTTTTCATAGACCTGAAAGCCTTTGATTTTGTGGACAGGGAGATATTGAGTAGGGAGATGAGAAAGAGAGGGGTAAGGAAGAGTTTAGTGAGAAGTTGCGAAGACATCTTCAGGGAGACAAGAAATAGAGTGAGGGTGGGAAGGGAGATGAGCGACGCGTTCTGGACGGCAAGAGGAGTGAAGCAGGGTTGCCCGCTGAATCCGGGATTATTTAATTTATTGATCGCGGATGTGAAGGAGCATGAAGAGGGGAGGGTGGGGAGGGGTAAGATTAATGGGAGGGAAAGTGTATACGCTAGCTTATGCGGATGATTTGGTACTGCTGTCGAAGGAAGAGGATGAGGTCGATGATGGCGAGGCAGGAGGGGTATCTAAGGAAAAGAGCTTGTCGATAAATTTGGGAAAATCGAAAATTTTGAGGTTCAGGAAGGGAAGGGGGAGAAGAAAATAAGATGGTACTGGAAAGAAAGGGCGGTGGAGGAGATAAAGACCTTTAAATATTTGGGGTACATGTTCCAGAGAAACGGAGGGCAAGAAGAGCAGATAAAAGACAGGATAAAAAGGGGGTTGCGGTGGTGGGATAGGTGTGGGGGATAGGAAAGAGGAGATTCGGAGAGGATTAGAGGAAAAGGTTGTGGCTATTTGATGCGCTGGTGTGAACAGTGGGATCATATGGGATAGAGATTTAGAGTTGGAGAGAGAGGGAAGAGATAAAAAAGTTGCAGGAGAAGTTTTTGAGGTGGTTATTGGAGATGAGGTGGAAGATACCGGGGTATACGTTAAGAGAAGAGTTACAAAGGGATAAATTAAGAGTAAGGGCAGGAAGGAGGGCATGAGGATTTGAGGAGAAATTGGCGGGAGGAAAGGGAAGCGAGGTGGCGAGAAAATGTTGGAAGGAAATGAGGGGAAGGGTAGTAAAGGGGGCGAGTCTGACGGAATGAGAGAGAAAGAGAAGGGAATTTTTTCAGAAAAGAAGGATGGAGCTGGACAAAGTGGAGGGAGCGAGGGAAGAGGGGCTGTTAGATTTTAATCAATTGGAGGAGAAAGATAGGATGCTGCAAAGTGAGGAGAGATGGCGATCGGGACCTGTAAGTATAATAAATGGTACGGGAGGGTTAAGGAAAGCGGCATACCGGGGTATTTGAAAAGGGTGGGCGGAAAATCGGTGGACGAGAATAGCAAACTTTAGGCTAGGAGAGAGAGTGAGGGAGGGAATTTACTGGGAAAAGGAGGAGGACAGAATGTGTAAGGTGTGTGGCGTGAAAGAAAAGATGTAGGAGCATGTTTGGGAGGAGTGTGGGAGGTGGGGAAAGGAGGAAAGCTGGCAGGTCATGATGGAGGAAGTTTTAGGGGAGGGGGAGAAGGGGAACAGTGGATAAGGAAGATAGAATGGTTTAGAAGAAAGGAGGAGAGGGGAAAGGAAGATAGAGGAGGGAGGGGAGTGAGGGATGGGGAGAGAAGGAAGGGGGAGAGGAAGGGAGGGAGGGGGAGAGAGAGAGAGAGAGAGGGAGGGAGGGAGGGAGGAAGAAAAAGCACTTAGTAAAAGAGTGGTATAGATATAAGAGACTTAAGAACAATGAATAGTCGGGAGCTTGCGACGGAAGCGGAGGTCCATGGCGGATGCGTGTGTGCGTGCGTGCGTGCGTGCGTGCGTGCGTGCGTGCGTGCGTGCGTGCGTGCGTGCGTGCGTGCGTGCGTGCGTGCGTGCGTGCGTGCGTGCGTGCGTGCGTGCGTGCGTGCGTGCGTGCGTGCGTGCGTGCGTGCGTGCGTGCGTGCGTGCGTGCGTGCGTGCGTGCGTGCGTGCGTGCGTGCGTGCGTGCGTGCGTGCGTGCGTGTGTGTGTGTGGGAAAGGCGAGCGAATCATAGTTGCCTTTAGGTTAAGTTAGTTGTAGTTAGGTTAAGGTTAGTTTAAGGTTTAGATTAAGGAGATATGTAACCCCGAGGAGAACATTAATAAAGCATACATACATACATACATACATAGAACATAAAAACTAAGCAAAATGTAATGTAATGTAAAAAAATTTGATAACTATTAAAAATTTGTCTTTAGGAATAGAAATATTGTTAAAATTTACAACTTCTTCTTTTTGTAATGTCCTCATAAAATTTATTATATTTTTGGAAATATTATCCATCTTATTAGATAATATTATATCAAAAATAAAAGGAAAAGATTCAATATATAAAAAATAAATAAAAGCAGTATTTATATGGAACATTTATGAATACTATAATTTATTCAAGAATTTCAAGAGAGATAAGTAAACATTTTTTCAATATACAAGATAATTTTAGAAATTTTTAATTAAATATTTGAGAAAAAAAAAGTTTATATCTAATTATATATAATTTTGCAAATCTAATTATTGTCGCGAGCGCCGAGAATGCAATCACGCCCACCGCTGACAAAGCGGATTGCGGCAAGCGATACTTTACCCGACGAATTATTATTTTGTCAAGCGATAGCGATTATCAACGCTACCGTGCTAATCGTGCATTTATTGTGTAACCGCTCTATGTGAAGCAATTGCTAACCAGTTTGCGCGGCCCTTATGCGGAAAGCCGCCGCGCGACCCAGAAATATACCGCGAACGCTGACGAACATTTTGATGACACGGCAAGGACCGGCCGCCTGGAACAGGATAAAAACGGGAGGCCGGTACTAGGAAAGGACTCGTCGAGATCCGCCTTGCCGTCACGTCTGTCGCGGTCCGAATTAAGAAGGATAACCTGTATCAATTTTAATAAAGTTTATTAAGTGGTAAACAAACTGATGAGCGCCTCCTTCCCGTCGACTCCTTGGTCGATCCTCGAAACGACCCGCACAACATTATGTATAGATTTTGACCTGATCTAATTGTATATAAATAGATAAAATTGTTTATGATTATATATGAACAGATCAAATTATATATACTTATGACGACCAAATTACGGTTGTGTTCCGATATTGACTGCTAGTACTAAAAATAATATATGTGAAACCCCTTACAGAAAATAAATGAAAAAAATGAAAAAAATGAAAAAAAAATAAGAGAAAGTGATGAAACATTTTTTTTCTCGTATTATCGCATATTTCTAAAACCGATCACCCATCCATTTGGAAATCCTGCTCGATGTCGCTTAATCTTGGGGATGAAACCTGCTATCGAAATGACCAAATAAGTGATTACGGAATCTCGGCTTAAAATGTGATAGATCTGGTTAATGAATGTTATTATATTGTATAAATAGTCTTAATTTTAAAATCTCGATTGTATATATAATTCTTGTAGATAATTTAATTACATATATAGAACCGTGAACCTATATTATGTTTAATAAAAATCATTATTCTTATGAAAATGTTTATAAATTCTTGTATATATTTTATTTACTTGTTAATAAATTTATTAATAACTATATTAAATATGGGAAGTACTTTTTTATTTAATTATATTATAGTTATAATTTAGTTAAATAGGAAAGTTAATTAATGTAACGGAGCTTCACTATGTAAAGCTCTGTTACTAGACGCGCACTACATGGCCCGCATCACCTGGAACCGCCGGAACACTTCCCGATTGCAACCGAACGAACACATGTGCGCCGCTGATCGGTCACGCGCCGACGGCGTGACAGATCAGCTATTTTAAAATACATTAACAAATCGCGTGTTGACACGTACGTGCAAAAATGGACATATAAGCCCAGCAAATTTTACAGGAAACCAGACCTGTCCGATCATCCGTTTCCGAATCACCAATCCGAACAACGCAAGAATTTTCTCGTTCTGAATACCGAGCGTTTTCAGTATTCACGTTCTACCTTCACATAAAAAATCGGAGTGTTCTCGAATTTTTCTTCCACGGAATACCGAGCGTTCTCAGTATTCTCCTTTCTTTCCCGATCCGAAAAGTCGGAGTTTTTCAGATTTTTCTTCTACAGAATAGGGCGCTCGTGGTATTCTCGTCTTCTCCTATCCGAAAAGTCTGAGTGTTCTCGGACTTTTTCTCCTGCGGGATACCGGGCGCTCGCAGTATTCTCGTTTCCTCTGATCCGAAGAGTCGGAGCGTACTCGGACTTTTCACTCTCTGACAAAGATATCGAGCACTCTCGGTATTCTCGGCTCTTCACACACGAAAAGTCGGAGCGTTCTCGGACTTTTCCTTCGACGCGAAAACACGTATCACGAAAGCGTCCGTAGTTGCCTAACGCGCTGCGAATATTTCAAATAAAGACGAAGTGTGCACGAGCGACGTCGCACAGCGAGAGATAAAGCATCAATGGTTGCAAATTTTTGTTTTAAAATAAGTATAATTATTTTATTGTAACCAAACCTAGGCGTCTGCAAATTCTTTTTCCGAACCCGGCATCCGACGAGCATTTCCGAGCTCCCGAGCTGCGTCCCCGCTTCCGTACCGTACATTATCCGACCGCGTAGGGACGTATCGTTACATAGCGCTCGAACAGAGAGGGCGTTTTAAAAAGAATCGCAGATGCCAGCTTGAGTACAAAATCTCTCGAAACAAGCCTTCGTTTAGCGCAATCGTTCGGTGTCGATACGACCGCAACCCTTGAAGATCTTCGCCGCCTACAAATTTACGCGAATACTCATCCGACCCTGAAAGCCGGAATATTCATGGATCCCAAACCGGAACAACTCGCAGTTCCCGCACCTTTACCCACCTTACTTTCCATCGAATTTAACCATGCCAAGATCATGAATCAAATCCGAAAATGCGGGTGCTATTTTGACGATCGCGACCTTCTCTTCTTTTTGGAGAGAATCGCCAAATTACAAAGACAATACCGATATCCCAACGAAATCATGTTGGAAGGGCTACTTAAAGGCAACGCCCTTTCGTGATATTGCAACAACGAGAGCGAATGGTCAGGCTGGGAGGACTTTTTAACTAATTTCCGCCGCCATTTTCTACCGCGCCATTACCAAGTAAAATTAGCGCAAGAGATTCGTGATCGAAGGCAACAACTCCGGCAAAACGTTTTCTCAATGTGTTCTCAACGTTTTCTCACGTGACTCACATGCTCACATTAATGCGGGTAATTACTCAACGCAGGAAAAAATAGACCGACTCTATAAAAATATGAGAGCCGAATATAAAATGTTCGTTTGGATAAACGAGAGAACAACGCTGCACGATCTTACTGATTAAGCAGCAGAATACGAAGAGATCCAGAAGGCCCGCGAAGTAGAAAATAAAGAAGAACGACATCGTATAAATGTTGCTACCGATATTAACGGAGAAATCACCCTATCCCTGCTCGCCAAAAAAATCTCGAACACACCTTCCAAATCTTGCCGACCTTGGATAGTCCGATTCTCATAGGCATAGATTATGGGCACGCCTTCATCTCATATTATTTCCTCCACTTGATTCAACCAAATATCATCACACTTCCTACGCCATCACTCACTGCGGGATTGACGCACTGCACGCCGCAAGAAGATCGCAAATTAACGGCTTTTCTCGACGCGGAATTAAAAAAATTCGAAAGCGTAAAAGGGCCGACCGATCGCGTTACGCACGTCATCCGAGTTAGCATCCCGGTACCGATCAAGCAGCGATATCGACCCTGCAATCTCGCGACGCAAAAGATTATCGACAAAGAAGTACAAAAAAGGACGAGAGCATAATCAAGCCATCAGCTTCTCCATCGTGATCGTCCGAAAGAAAGACGGCAAACATCGGTTTTGCATCGATTTTTGTAAAGTAAATAGCGTGACAGAAAAGAAGCGTATCCGCTGCGTCACATCGCTACTCTCGATAAACTTTTCGGCGCGCGCTACTTACCAACGCTCGATCTTAAACAGAGCTATTGGTAGGTACCCCTTGCACCCGAAAGCCGAGCGCGTTTACTGTACCCGGGCAATGCAGTTTAAAGTCACGCTTTTCGGATTACATTCCGCATCGGCCACGTTTCAACGACTTCTTGATAGTGTACTCGGCCCCGAACTCGAACCGCACGTTTTCGTTTATCTAGACGACATCGTAATTGCGAGTCCATCTTTCGAGTCACATCTAAAACATCTCGCGGAAGTATTTCGACAACTGCGCGACGCCCGCCTCCAGCTAGATCCTGAAAAGTACCATTTCTGCCTCACCGAGTTCAAATATCTTGGTCACGTAATTAATCGCCGCGGCATCCAGACCGATCCCGACAAAGTTAAAGCCATTGCATAATGGCTCGCACCCACGAATATCAAACAAATTCGACAGTTCGGGGGCGTGGCCTCTTGATACAGACGATTTAACCGAATTTTTCTACCACTGTCGTACTACTGACTAAATTAACCAAAAAGGGCGTGAAGTGGCAATAAGGATCAGAAGATGAACATTCGTTCAATCACCTTAAGAAGGCATTTGCTATCGCCCCGGTCCTCGCCTGTCTGAATTTTAACCGCCATTTCATACTGCAAACAGATGTAAGTGCTTACGGACTTGGGGCGGTTTTGATACAGCATTTGGAGGAGGATGAACGCGTAATGCTAATTGAATACTTAACGGAGAGGGGGGTCGAACGCAATTATAGCGCGACCGAGCTCAAATATCTAGCGATCATCTGGGAGATTCAGCATCTACGCAGCTACAAATTCACCGTCATAACCGATCACCAGGCCCTCCGATGGCTGCAACGCCTAGAATCCCCGACGGGACATTTGGGCCACTGGACACTCGAGCTCCAACAATATACGTTTGATATTAAATACCGGAAGGGGCAGTTAAATCGCCAATGCACTTTCCCGCCAGCACACCGCTCGCCAAGGAAATCAATGTCCATGATTTCAACGGCAGTTCCAACGGGTGAAAGGAAGACCTGCCGATTCCCCCGAATACCGAATCGAAAACAAAAAATTATACCGGTATTTTTTACATTCCACCGACTTCCGCGAAATTCCGGCCGACGAACAATGGAAGGAATGCGTGCCGCGTGAAAAACGTACCGAAATACTCCGGCGGCTATATGATGAACCAACAACTGGTCATCTTGGCCATCGCAAAGACGATTGCTGCGCGATTATACTGGCCTGGCATGTTTTCTGATGTCGCCCGGTACGTTCGAAATTGCCGAAACTGTCTCGCGCATAAATTATTGCAAAACAAACCTGCCGGATTCTTACATATTACCTCCGTATCTATTACTATCGTATCCGGGGGAACAAGTAACAATAGATAGGACTTAATAGGATCCTTGTCCCGCTCGGCGAACGGACATTCGTGGTTTTTAGTGCAAGACCGCTTCACAAAATGGGTGGAGTTGCAACCGTTCCATCGTGCCACCTCGGCCGTCGAGAATCATATTATTTACCCAAATAAGAAGGAAGGGTGTGAGTCACGGCGGGGCCCGACCACGAACCAGTCATGAAAACTCGCAATTATTTTGCGAAAAAATACCACCTCAGCTAGGAATCGAACCTGGATCTCCTGCTTATCGGGCAGGCATCTTATCCCTTCGACCGAGGCATGTGATGATATTTATCGCAAATAACGTGTTTAGAATAACATATTAACAATACAATGATACACATATATACGTATATTACAATATACATATATACATGTATTCATATTATTTACTGACACGGATGCCTGCGCAGCCTTATCTCTGACAATGGAAGGCAATTTATCGCCGGATAATTTAAAAATTACTGGAGACATTCAACATTTCGCACCGCACCTCCCCCGCGTACACGCCTCAATATAACCCAGTAGAAAGGACAAATAAAATTATTATTATGGTAAGCAATGGTAAAGCAATATATCGATCGAAATCATCGCCGGTAGAATCAAAACATTGAGACGTTACGATTCGCTTACAACACCGCGTGGAAGCGCATGTATACCGTCTCGAATAAAAAAGATGCCATCGCGGCGAAGTTATCACCGATGTTCACTGACCGCTGACAATACGAAAAATAATTTCACCGGTGATTTTCGACTTGCGCGACGACCGGGGAAGGTGGCATTGACACATACATATACAAAATTTAAAACCGGCACCGATCGTAAACATAAATATTCCCGAAAACGACGAGAATTGAAATCGATGTCTTCAAGAACAAATAAAAAAACGATGAATCGTGTAAAGCCACGAACCGTTCTTACCCCGAGCGAGATATAGTTTTTGTATCACAATTTCGGTATAAATACGCGAGTCGTCCCGTTGCCGAGAAAATAATCCAAAAGTCTAGACGTCATCATAGACCGACAAGACAAACCCAGGACATCAAAATACGATCCAGAGTTCGAAATTCTTTGGGAACGACTGGCAAAGACCACCGAGGCACTATCGTCCAGGCCTCGCTACCGCCCGTTCACCGAGGCAACAACATTGAGAGCCGCCCCAGTAAGTACCGCCGCCAAGCCAAGCATCAGGAGCATCACCACGGTATGCTACCCGATACGCGTGGTTCCGGCCGTGGGCACGAAAATTCAGTGTTTCACGGCTACTAACATGAAGAAGTTCGAGGGGCTGTTCCAGGTACCGCCGTTACCACCTAAAAAGGCGAGTACGTACCATCTATCATCGGCAAGCCGCTGCGCGGCAAAACTCGCCGAATTGTTTGGCGATTTGTCGGATTTATCCGACATAGACAAGCTGCCCGCACCCGCTTATCCTGATCCAACCGCCAACACCATCCAGGCAGCACCGACCGTCCACACAACCGCAACAGCAAACGGGGCACACTATCTGCCGCACGCAATGCCTCAACCATCACGGGCAATCGCCCAGTATCGACCAACAACAAGGTCGTAATCAAGGCTCGCAGCGAGATCAGCCACTCTCGACTAGCCGTCATCACCTTCATGATGGATCAGGTTGCCGCGACGTCAACGGCTGTATCCACCGTCACGGTCGCTAAACGGAACCACCGCTCTGCATCCGCACTTCACCGGCCGTACCACTGGATCACCGCTCTCCACCAGCTCTCCATCTACTCTAGCCGCATCCGATTAGCGCTCGTCACGACGGCGGTCGAGATCGGCGGCGTCACAGCTGCCCCTACCAAGGCATTACCACCGCCCGCCGACCGACGATGCCGACGTTCGGATCGGTGGAACCGCCGCCAGTCGAGGTAACCGTCGCCGGCGGGATTATTGTACAATGTCCTATTACGGCACACATTTCTCGCCTATATATGGCTAGAGTAGGAGCCAGAAGGTTCCTACTCTGATTTAATCCAAATGGCGAATGCCATTTCAAGCGGGAAATATAATGTCCGAAATAGGACACTTCTTTAAACGAAAGGGGAGATGTAACGCATATGTAAAGCTCCGTTACTAGACACGCGTTATATGGCATCATCCGGGGTCGCCCGAACATCGTCGACTGCGACCGAGCGAACACATGCGCGCCACTGATCCGTCACGCGCCGACGGCGTGACAGATCAGCTGTTTTAAAATACATTAACAAATCGCGTGTTGACATATATGCGCAAAAATGGATATATAACCCCAGCAAATTTTACAGAGAATCAGCCCTGTCCGATCATCCGACCCGTCCGTTTCCAAATTACCGATTCGAACGACGCGAGAATGTTCTCGTTCTGAATACCGAGCGTTCTCAGTATTCTACTTTCACACAAAAAATCGGAGTATTCTCGGGTTTTTCTTCCACGGAATACCGAGCGTTCTTCTCAGTATTCTCCTTTCCTTCCCGATCCGAAAAGTCGGAGTTTCTCGGACTTTTCTTCTACAGAATACCGGGCGCTCGCGGTATTCTTGTCTTCTCCTATTCGAAAAATCGGAGTGTTCTCGGATTTTTTCTCCTGCGGGATATCGGGCGTTCGCGGTTTCTCTCGTTTCCTCTGATCCGAAGAGTTGGAGCGTTTTCGAACTTTTCATTCTCTGACAAGGATATCGAGCACTCTCGGTATTCTCGGCTCCTCACACACGAAAAGTCGGAGCGTTCTCGGACTTTTCCTTCAACACATGCGAAAACACGTGTCACGAAAGCGTAGTTGCCTAGCAACCCGTGCGTCCGAACGCTGGGCAACACGCGGGTCCGGTTGCCTAGCAACCGGCTGCATATCTGACCTACGCGTTATCCCGCGAGTATATACACCGTCGTTCATTGTCCAACGCTGCGAATATCTCAAATACAGACGAAGCGTGCACGAGCGACGTCGCACTGCGAGAGATAAAACATTAATGGTTGCAAACTTTTGTTTCAAATAAATATATTTATTTTATCGTAACCAAACCCAGGCGTCTGCAAACTCTTTTTCCGAATCCGACGAGCATTTCCGAACTCCCGAGCTACGTCTCCGCTTCTGTACCGTACATTATCCGATCAAGCAGGGACGTATAGTTACATTAATAATATTATTTCATTATTTATTTATTAAAAATGACTTAAAAATGATGACTAACTGACGACATATTTATGACGATAATATTTCGTGACAAATGTTACATTTATTTTACGTCATTATTTATAATAGTACACTGACGTCGAATGAGAAATGACCTCAAATCATCATCATAATGACGTCATGCTACTTGCGTATATATATATATATATATATATATATATATATATATATATATATATATATATATATTATATATATTATATATATATATATATTATATATATTATATATATTATATATATATATATATGTATATATATATATATATATAATTAGATATAATTATACATTTTTAAATACAATTAGATCAAGTTTTTAATCGATCCATTTTTGTAGTAAATATGAAAAACTAATATATTTTTATAAATATATTTATTTATAATATTTGTATTTATATGAATAATCTCATATATAAAATATTAAGTTTTTCATAAAATAAACGAAGAAAACTAGTGTAATTATATTAAACTTAAAATTTTTTTAATGATCCTTTATTCTTTATATTTGATTGAAATTATGTGTTCGTTTAAATTGTTTATATTCGTACATATGTATGTATAAATCGTACAATATCAATTAAACTCATAATATCTCTGTCGCGCCCAGCATTCGATGTAGCCACGCTTGTACACGGGAGGCCCGAATACTATTTTTTGGTATACTATTGTCACACGGGAATGATCGAGGACTCGGCCTCGATAGTACGGAAATGTTTGAGGACTCGGCCTCGTGTACTCGATCTATTATCACACGGATCCGTGTATGACGCTCGTCGAACTCGATCTGATCTCTATTCAAATGCGACCTCATATATATAGGAAAATCAGGAGCTGTAATTCAGCCAATCACAGCCCGATCCTGTGGCGGCGTTCTGTCCCTGTCGCGAGGTTCTTCGAGCCATGAAACGCAGTGGCTCGACGATGTAAACAAGGGAAAGGACATAAAGGAAGCCACGTCATATGCATTTTCGAGACTCCGTGCGGCGGTGTCTTGTGATATAATTCTAGCCGCTATTCAGTCGCAACAATCTCGGAAATGTCTCTCGTTTAGATGTTATTACTTATACCTAGTTTGATGCATCATAATATATTATGTATAAATTTTTATATAACTTAATGTATACCTTTCTATTTAAAAAAGAAATATAGTTTTGTATAATTCAATTGGAAGTTGTAAGCATTTTGATATATTTATTTCTAATCAGATATAAAGTTTTTACCCGAAAAAAATTACAATATAATTTCATAATTTGACATGAAGTTAAAAATATTTTGATATACTTACATATAATTAGATCTAAACATTTTATTCAAAAAGAATTTCAATATAATTTTATATGGAATTATAAATATTTTGATAAAATTGCATATAATTAGATATAAACTTTTTACCAGAAAAAATTTTAATATAACTATTTTATTATAATATAATATAATAAATTTTATATAATTTGGTATGGAGTTATAAATATTTTGATATAATATATTGTATATAATTTGTAATATTAATAGATCTTATTATATATAATTATATCTAATATGATATAATTATATATAATTAGATATAAACTTTTTTTCCGGGTATATTGTCGTATAAATAGTCTCAATTATAAAATCTTGATTGCATATGTAATTCTTGTAAATAATTTAATTACATATATAGAACCGTGAACCTATTATCTTTAATAAAAATCATTATTCTTACGAAAAGGTTTATAAATTCCCGGGAAAAAAAGTTTATCTAATTATATATAATTATATATAATTTTGTAAATCTAATTATGTATGGATTTTGACCTGATAATTATATATAAATATTAGGTGTACAAAAAAGTTCTGAACTTTTTTTTTGTAAAATTCAATCTTTATTCAAAAACAAACAAAAAAAATATTAATCAGCGAAATATTCCCCGTTTGCATCAACGACCTTTTGCCATCTTTCGGGTAGCTTGCGAATTCCTTGACGATAGAAGCTCACCGGCTTCGAAGCGATAAAGTCATCGAAGCGATAAAGTCATCAATTTTCGTATCTCTTCAAATCTCAATGTGTATCAGCCAAATGATGCTGCAGCGACCGAAATAGGTAGTAATCGGAAGGCGCCATGTCTGGGCTATACGCCGCGTGCGGGAGAAGTTCCCAGCCTAACGCAAAGATATGGTCCTGAGTCGCTTTCGCAATATGTGGTCGAGCATTATCATGAAGCAAGCTCACTTTACGACGTCCTTGGCCAGTAAATGGCCTCTTTTCTTCTAATGCATCGCTCAAATTGGTCAATTGTTGTTGGTAGCGGTCTGCCGTGATTGTTTCACCCGGTTGTAACAACTCGTAATACAACATACCTTTCCAATCTCACCAGATATAGAGCAAAACCTTCTTGGTCAACGCTTTAAACCCGCAAAAGGGCGGGAAGATATATAAAATTTAAATTGTTATTTTGGTTATATGAAATCTAAAGCTCAGAACTTTTTTGTACACCTAATAGATAAAATTGTTTATGGTTATATATGAATAGATCAAATTATGCATACTTATGACGACAAAATTACGGTTGCGTTCTGATATTGACTGCTAGTGAAAATTTATGATATATGTGATATAAAATACCCTTACAGAAAATAAGTGAAAAAAATGAAAAAATGAAAAAAAATGAGAGAAGTGAAACATTTTTTATCTTGTATCATCGCACGTTTCTAAAACCGGTCACCCATTCATTTGGAGATCCTGCTCGATGTCACTGGCAGTGTCCCGTTTGATCATGTTAATATTGACCACAGTTCCAATTGATCACATTGCGATTGGCCACGTGAATATTAACGTGGTCAAATGGGTGCCACTCGATGTCGCTTAACCTCGATATTAGGATGAAACCTGCTACTGAAATGACGAAACAAATGATTACAGGATCTCTTAAAAATATATGATAGATCTGGTTAATGAATGTTACTATATTGTATAAATAGCCTCAATTTTAAAATCTCGATATGTAATTCTTGTAGATAATTTAGTTACATATATAGAACATATATTATGTTTAATAAGAATCATTATTCTTATGAAAATATTTATAAATTGTTGTATATATTTTATTTACTTGTTAAAAAAATTTGTTAATAACTGTATTAAATATGGGAAATATTTTTCTTATTTCGTTATATTATAATTATATTACAGTTATATTATAGTTAATTAAAGAAAAGAACTAAGAAAAATAATTAATAATGTTATTTACTTATTTATTCATTAAAAATATCTTAAAAATGACGATTAAATGACGATATTTATGAAATTTATAAATGACGATAATATTTCAAACAAATGTAACAAATGTTTATTTATATTATAAGTACATTTATTTTACGTCATTATTTAGTACACTGACGTCGAATGACGAGAAAGGTCAAATTAATTAATATTCTATTGAACAATGGTTATCCTTTAGATTTTACTATGAAAACAGTTAGAAATAGATTAAAATACCTTTTTTATGACAAATCAAATTTTAAAAATAAAGAGGAAAACCCGGAAACACCAAAGAAAAATTTTTTACGGTTTCTTACGTTCGCAATATCTCAGAGTTTCCAATCGCTGGTCAAGAAACATGATCTTACGATTGTCTTTTCCTTGTCAAATACTTTAAAAAGATTCATTAGAACGGACAAAGACAAATTAGATCGACTGGCACTTTGCGATGTAGTTTATAAAATTAGTTGCAATGACTGCGAGGCTACGTATGTAGAACAAACGAAAAGACAACTGAAGACGAGATCCCACGAAGACATTACCGACATTAATAATAAAAGTGGCTCTCCCTCCGTGGTTTCCATGCACCGCTCTTCCAAAATCATTCGTTCGATTGGGAGAATGCCAAAATTTTGGACAAAGAACCTTGCTTTACAAAGAGACTTGTAACTTTCTGAAATGATGCATGTTAAGCAATTACAAGGCCTGAACCAGACCAGAGCAATATGGACTTATTCTCCGAATTGTATCTCCCTATCCTGAACTCCCTCCCTTCTTTCTTTCCCGCTCCCTATCTTTCCCTTTGTTTTTCGTTTGTTTTCAACATTCCTTCTTTACTCTCAATCTCACAATTGCCTTGGTTACTCTTGAGAGCGGACCGTTTGATTTATACACCTTTTTCCACTGCTTCCGGTCAAGTACGACCATTTTTTTATTGATGTTCATACTCATCATTTCTGTTAACTTATCTATCTTAACGCGATTATTATTCGAAACATTTCGTAATTAGCCTTTAATTTTTATATTGTTATTATCTTTATTGTTTATTCCGTTTGAAATCTTTTAATTTAATAACCTATTTTTACATCAAATTTATTTTCCCAATCTGATTTTTAAATTAATTATTTTTTGAGATACTTTTCTAGCTTACAAATGATTTCTAATTACTGGTCGCGCATGATCCTAACCAGACTCCTTCTCGGAACTCTGATGACGACTTTGCTTTTAATTCAAATAAATGTACATCCATGACTATCAACAATTGTCTCAATTTATATTGATCTCCGAATGATGTGACAATACCTTCATACATTGACAACAGTAAGGGGCTCCTTTTTGTAATAAAACCGAGTGTGATTATGTCATAGCGAATTGCGAATATCATATCGAATTTTTATATACTGATGAAGATCATATTAAAGGTCGAAACGTTTGTAACTTGTTATTATTTATATTATTTATTTTCAATATATTATATAAACAGCGATCGATACCTGGTTTGGCTCGTACAGTCTAATTCATTTTTACACTCCAGATTTTACATCTTCCGAGCCTCACAATCTTAATTTATAAATATTGGATATGGTAAACAAAATTATGACACTTTTTAAATCTCCGACTTATATATAAATTTAACAATAAATAACTTGACATTCCAGAGCTTAGCAATCTTCCTCGAACAAATGTAAAAACACTATTTGTATTGTTGCGCCCGCCGAATCTGCTCGTGTGATCACGAGCTTTTGTGTTTACAAAAAACTTCACTCGCGAAATAAACAAAAATGTTTAAAAACACTGAATACAGAATTTTCTTGTACTTAATGATAATAAAAAAAAGTCACTCCCAAGCGTGCATCTCTTTCAAGCACGTTTGCTACTCGAAATATTATATATTTCTGAAATAAAATTGACATTAATTTTATAACTTTAGATTATAAAATTTGTTAAAAATATTATAATTATTAAAGTGATAATTTTACTGATACATTTTGTCAATTTTTTATTTTCTTTTGTTAGCAAGTAATATTAATAGATTATTAGTAGTAACACTTTGCAAATTTTACGTTCAATATTTCTGATTTGTTTCCTATTTCAAAAAACTTCACTATATATTGGAAAAGATGCCTTTTTTATCTCAAAAACCAGACTTGATGGAAATATTACGATGGCAAATTCGGATTTAGTATAAAAAATTAAAAGTAATCTTCATGATAAAAGTAATCTTCATAAGCTTTTGCACAAAACCTTGTAAACTAATGTAATTTTATTAACATATCTTAAACATAAACGTCATTTATATATAACAAAAACGAATTTGTTTCATTACTTTTTGCAAGTAATTGTAATGTTTTAATATTTATTAACAAATTTTTTTAACATTATATGTTTACATGTTAAATAATGTTAAAAAAATTATATAAATAAAAATCGTATAAAAAATTTTATTTATAAATATTTTTAAAAGTAATAATTACTTTATTAATGTAAAAAGATAAACAGTAAGAGTGCAATATAATGCAGTAAGCGTACGTTTTAATACGACCCAGGCATCAAATTTTTGTACGTTTTTTTTTTCTTACACATCAGATTTTTTTTTATATTGTATTTTTATTAAACAAGTACAATAATTCAATAAAATTTGGTTGACAACTAGAAATTGACATTAATTTTGGATTGATAACATTTTTTTTCACCTTTGCAGAGTTTCTTTTTTACTTTATAGGATTAAAAAGTTTGCGCCATTTTTTGATATTATGTTTTTTGTAAATAATAAAACGACTTTTCAAATAAAAATGAACTACAAAATATAATGTATTTTACTGTAAAGTTTTTATTTTATTAAATTAGAAGTTGGCGCCAGTTCTTGATATCACATCTTTTGTACCAATATAAAATTTGTTACTGAAAAGACTTTTGTAAATGGAAATTTTTGTATAAAATTCTTTCTTTACATAAATAAGAAAAGGGGCGCATGAACTTGACGTTATTTTTTACCTTTTTTTAAAAGATAATTTTGTTAGGATTTCAGCGAGGGGCAAAATAGGGGCCGTTGAAGGTATTATGGTGTACATATTTGGAGCATTATTGAGCATTTGAGAATTAGCGGGCATTAGTGGACATTAATGGGCATTAAATGGGAATTAAGATATTATTATAAGAATTATTGTATCTTTAGACAATATTAATTGTTATTAAATAACATTTTTATTTTCTAATACAGAAATTTTTTATATTAATTATTTCTGATGACATTATGACATATTAAAATATATTACTAATATGTGTTATGACATATTAAAATATATTACTATTTGTCTATTACACGTTACCAAATCATTCAATAGATGACACTATTCGCAACCATGTCTTTAGGTTAGATTCAACAGATTACAAAAAACATTGGACATGTCATGAGAACGTAAGGCTTTAACTAAAAAGTTATTGATAGAATATATAAGCCATGTTATTAATAGAAAATGTAATAGAAATATATATTATAGCCCC
Organism: Pogonomyrmex californicus; assembly: GCA_024349325.1. Taxonomy (NCBI): domain Eukaryota; kingdom Metazoa; phylum Arthropoda; class Insecta; order Hymenoptera; family Formicidae; genus Pogonomyrmex; species Pogonomyrmex californicus. The sequence continues at coordinate 162,134 of JAECZD010000054.1, forward strand.
TCTTTTAATCTATTGGAAGTTCATTGTTTAGTGGGATTATTAAAATAGATTATATTCAAAACACATACAAGAACAAAATAGTGTTGTATTACTGCAGTCAGCAGATCACAGTTTATCGTCAAAGTAAGTATTTTCATTCATTCATTCCGATGGCGCTACAACCCAAATCAGGCCCTGGCCTCCTTAATTTTTTATTTCCAGACATCTCTGTTCTCGGCCACCCGCGTCCAGCTTCTTATGCCCAAGATCTTCTCGGCATCCCTATTCACAATGTCCTCCCTTCCCAACCGGTCTGCTTTCTCCCGGCTGTCTTCTTAGCAGTTTTTTTGATATTCTAGCATTTGACATCCTTTACACATGACCGGCCCACTTAAAAGGATATTGAAACAACGATTAAACTCCAATAGGAAGACGTCCTCATCTAGATGGAACTAAAATGTCGATAATTTATCATATGGTAAATTACCAACATTTTTAATTCCATTCGCTGCATTACCATATTAAAAATATACGTCAAGAGTGCGTTCAAAAACGTATCCGTAATACGTAGTAATACGTAGTAGTAGTATGGACTATGTTATATATAAATGTGTATCAGGAGACACGGTAATATCTCGGGTGTCAAGTCAAGATCAACCGAGAACACTGCCGTGTGACTTTACGCGAGTCGTCGAGGTTCGAGCATCTGAAGTTATCGAATCTCAATAACGGTTAAACCGATCAAGTTCTAAGTAGGCTTGATCGATAGCTTGAGTCCGACTTGCATAATAAAAGTATTTTTATTTTTCTGCTACGTGCCCTACAAGCAGAGATATTGTTATGCAAAGTTCGATTTGGAAATTTTTATTTTGAAAAACGTCATCATCGTCGCCTTTGTACGGCTGCAACGTCTATCACGAGATGTCACTATTAATCTTATCGACCCAGCGGAAGAGAGTTGAGATACATGTCTCTCGATACCTTCGAAAATCGTAAAAGTTATTAGGATAACATAATAAGATAGGAAAAAAATTTTTATGTAAACACACTTGGCGCTGCTCATACCTCTAAAAAGAACATGAATAAGATGTGTGTGTGTGTGTGTGTGTGTGTGTGTGTGTGTGTGTGTGTGTGTGTGTGTGTGTGTGTGTGTGTGTGTGTGTGTGTGTGTGTGTGTGTGTGTGTGTGTGTGTGTGTGTGTGTGTGTGTGTGTGTGTGTGTGTGTGTGTGTGTGTGTGTGTGTGTGTGTGTGTGTGTGTGTGTGTGTGTGTGTGTGTGTGTGTGTGTGTGTGTGTGTGTGTGTGTGTGTGTGTGTGTGTGTGTGTGTGTGTGTGTGTGTGTGTGTATAATTTAATCATATTAAATAATAAATTTTGCCTTTATTTGTAACATTCAAATAATCTCATCATTAGTTTTGCATTTTCGTTTGATCTAAGCAGCGCCAAGTGTTTTTACATAAAAATGTTTTTTATTTAAATAAAATTTTATCATTTATTTTATACTGTTTTACTTTATAATTCTTTGCGATAAAAACGTAGGTTGAGTAAAGCAATTTTGTGATATAATAATATTTTAAAGCTAAATAATTACTACCACTTGGGTTAGAAAAAGAAGTTTTTAATGGATAGAAAGATATACATATAATTTGGTTTTTATTATTTTTAAATTAAAGAAACTACTACTTGAGTTTTATTTTTTTAAAACAGTGGTTTATCAAATCTTTTATACGATTGAAATATATAATTTGACTAAAATGGACTTGTAGCTCCATGTTTGTAAGACTATAACTTGGCGCTAATCATTGATATCAAATCTTTTATATAAATTTTACGCAATCATTTGAGTTGGCAATATCCACTATACTTGACACTCTTTTTTTACCTTTTTTTAAAAAAAAGGTATACAAATACATGCATATACATCTATGCATATACATACATTAGATTTTTATGCAATTCGATATTTTTAAAATATCATACAAATAATGTCTAGTAGTGTAAAATATATGAATTCTATATCTATATAATGCTTTTTGGCCTTACTTTTTTGGCAAAAAATTATTAAGTTATTTATGTTTTTGGCATTTTATAAAAGTTGATTAGCGCACGATTAATACCTATGGCACGTTATTAAATATCGGCCAGCACACGATTAACGCCTCTGGCATGTTATTCCTGACCGCCATTTTTTTTATAACTTGTATTTGTAGGTACTTGTAAGTACTCTCTCACTTCCTCAATTCTTCTCCCTTTCCACTTCCATCCTACTTTACTCATCCTCCCTCCGCCTTTTCTGAACCTTAAAATCTTCATCTTCTTTGTGTTCAACTCCAATCCTTTTTCCTCCAAATAAAATTCTCCTCCAAATAAAAAATACCTCTCCAACCTTTCCATCATACTCCTCATTTCTTCCTCCTCCTCCGCCATCAGCACCACGTTGTCTGCATATGCCAAAGAGTATATCTTTCCCTCTCCCAACTTCACCGTTCCCCATTTTACCTTCCCTAACTTCTCCTCTAAATCTGTCATTAATAAGTTGAATAACATGAGGCTTAGGGGGCATCCCTGCCTCACTCCTCTCGTCGTTCAAAAACCTTCCCCTACCTGTCCCCTCAACCTTACTCTGCTCCTCATTTAAAATTTCTTCTATTCTCTCCACCAACCCTTCTCTTACTTCTCTTGCCTTCATCGTTCTTGTCAGTTCCCTTCTATCTACCCAATCAAACGCTGCCTTTTAGGTCTACAAACAACTGTTACTAGTTTCCTTCCCTTTTTCCCAATCTGCTTATTTACTATGTAGTTCAATACGTAAATATTATCAATTGTTCCCATCCCTTTCCTAAAGCCCGTCTGACTCGGCGGTATCAACCCGTTTTCCTCCATTTTCTCCGTTAGTCTCTCCGCCAACACTGTCGTGTATATTTTATATAATGTCAGCATTATTGTTACTCCCCTGTAATCCTCCACTCTTTCCCCCTGCCTCTTTTTTACTATCGGCACCATCACTCCCTCCTTCCACTCCTCCGGCCACCCCTCCCCCCTCCATACTCTATTACAGATCCCCCCAATCCACTCCTCGATCTTCTTTCCACTATATCTCCAGACTTCATTCGGAACTCTACTCTCATTGCCTTTCCGTCCTTTAGCCCTCTAATCACTCTATGTATCTCTCCTTTATCTATATCCTTCTCCTCTCCGGCTCTCCTTCCTTCTCTTTCTCCTCATATCACTCTATTTCCTACTCCCCCAAGTAGATTTTTAAAATCCATCCATTCCTTCTCCTCTAATTTTCTTTCCATATCCCCATTTATATATACTCCCACCATCCTTAAAATCCTTTTACCATATTTTTTCCTACCATCATTCCTTCTATCTTTTTCGGATCTTCCTCTTCCCGCACCACCAATTTTTTTCTAATACCTAAAATCATTCCCCCCATCGCTTTTCCCTTCCTATTCCTCCTTTTCGCCTCCTGTACCCTCCATTCATATCCATTCATATCCTGGCAATCTCTCCCTGTATTTCTCCCAGTCCTTTCTTTCCACCCACGTCTCTATCAGCATCATTACATCCCATCCTTCCAGCCCCCTCCAAAAATCTCTATCCTTATTCTCTAAATCTGCCATATTCCAAAATGCTATACTTAATTCGATCTATATTGCCTTCTTCTTATCCCCTTCCTCTTCCCTCCTCCCTCTATACAATTCTCTTCTTCCCCTGTCTCTCTCTACCAACTCTTTGCTCTTCCCCCCTTCTTCCATCTTTTCGCTTCCACTCTCTCCCCCAGTTATTCCCCCTGGTTTTATATCCCCTCCTCTTGTTCTTTCCCCTTTCCCTCCCCCTTTTTCTGTTCTTCCTTATCTTTCCGCTCACTCCAACTTCTCTCTCTCCCGTCCCTTAGTTCATCCTTCTCCTCATCCCATATCCCATACCCCACCATTCCCCTTCAATCCAAATTCCTCTCTGTCCTAAACTCACTCTTCTGTCTCCTGCCTCCTCTTTCCTCGCTATCTGCATCACCTTCCATCCAATTCTCCTCTCACCCTATGTCAGATCCTCCTCTATCCATATATCCTTTTCTTTCAGCTTCCATTTACTCTGCATTATTCTTCTCTTCTCCTCCTCACTTCTCATCTTCACAATCACCATATTTGTCTTTTCGCTCCTACCTACTTCTACCTTCTTTATTTCTTCCACCTTCACCTCTACTCCTATCCTCCTCATCACCTCCTCCACATTTCCCTTCAGTCTTCCCTCCCCTTCCTTTAATCCCTTCAACAAAATATCCCTTTTTCTCTCCCCTCTCACCTTCTGTTCATATCTTCTCTCTAGCTTTCTTACTCTCTCCGTCCATTCCTTCTCCCCTCCCTCCTTCGTCCTACACCGTTCTTTCTCCCTCTCCTTTCTTCCACCTTCCTCTGTCCTCCCTATCTTTAATCTCTCTAACTCTCATTCCATCTCAATCTTCTCTTTTAACTCTTTCCTCTCCTTGTTCCATCTCTCCTCTCTCATTTTCAGATCCTCTTTCATCTTCTCTACTTCTATCCTCATCACTACCTTTTGAGCATCCGCTATCTCCCTTATCTCCTGTTTCATCTCTTTTAACCCCTCTTTCAACTCTTCCTTCAACTCCTTAACTAACCTTTTCAACTCCTCATTCCCTCCCTTTCCTATCGGCGATCTCCCCAACTTTTTGCTTCTTTTAAAAATTTCCGCCTCATCTATCGAGTCATTTCCTAATATTTCTCTTTTCCTCTTCACCTGTGTTGTACCCCGGATGGGCTACAACGATAATATTAGGGATAGTCGGGTTCGTTAAGCCTAAGGAGTTGGGACTCCGAGCAGGATCAAAAGAATGTAAGGAAATCTTCTTGAATTCACCAACACACTTTCTTTATTTTAATTGGTTTATTTAATAAATGCACAGTTTCGTGGATTTGGTATTGCTTATTTTATTTCTTTCACACGGTTAAACGTCGGCGGGCGGCTCGGCGCGTATCGCGTTACTCTGGCGGCCGACGACCGAGTATGTCACCTGAGATGCTGATAGTACGGCTCGCGTGAACTTCGCCGCGCTTTTGTGATATCTTGCGCGATGATTATAATAATGATTCCGAACGACACGTTATTCTTGACTCTCCTCGACTCCGCCTTGTGTGATTGATTATATAGACTGGTCGATGCCCGATCAGCATTCTGATTGGTTGCGTCGATGATCGCGTGATATTGATTGCTCAAATCACGCCTGGTTCGATCAGCAAATTGAGGAATTTGCTGATAGACTTTTCGCAATATTCTCGCGCGATGCATTTCTGCGGTCTTTCGAAAGACTGATCGCAATTTTGGCGATCACGCATTTGTGTCGTCTTTCGAAAGACTTTTCTCGAATTTCATGCGGACTAGTTTTGTTGCCATGCGAACTACTTTTTATTATTAGTTGTAGATCTGGCTACAACACCTGCTCCTCTAAACTCTTCCCCATGCTATCGCTTCTCTCTCTCTACCCACTCTCGCCAACGTCTTCTCCATCACTTCTTTACCTATTCTATGCCCACTGTTCTCTATCTTACCCTCAGTCGCCTCTCTATCTCATTACCTACTCCGCGGCCGTCATCTACTAAAGATACTAGTTCTATGCTAGTAACTTTCACTATTCACGCCTCATCCGCTCCCTCTTCCCCAACTCTCTCACCATTCTTCCTCCCCTTATCCCCCTTTACCCCCTCCCTGTACTCCCTTATCTAATCTCAATCCCTTTACTTCTTTCCTCTCTCTTTCCGCTTTAATCCCTTTCGCTTTACACTCCCTCTACTCCTATGCCTTCCCCTTTCTCCTTCCCTCTCTCCACGCATAAACATTCTCTCTCCTTCATTCCACTTCTCATTATCGTACCACACACTTTCTTACAAATATTCGCCGACTCTATCCTACATGACCGGAAACGGAAGTATCTGAATGTATATGTATTTAGTTAATGGGGGAAATATTATAACCAATACACGCGCGTGTCTATTCGCGGAACATGCGGAACAATTAATATTGTTACAATTTGCTACAAATAAAAACGTATAAAAATAAAAAATTGTAATAATCAAATGAAGAGCAATGAGAAAGGCGCGGTGAGAAGTGCACAATTAATTATATAATTCTTATTTATTCCAAATAAATCTTCAGACGTTTCAAATTTGAGCCATCTTCAGTGAAAGCAAATTGGTCAAGACCGCACTCTAATGTGGTAAGATAAAATGTGTGTCGCTCATGCCGATTGGCATGTCGTGTGAGGGAACCGTTTTACTCTTGTCCCTAATGAAGCCACACACAATATAATTGATTTCTCCCGATAGAATTTAAGTTGATTTAACATTGTGATACGTATCACGGAAGAGTTAAGCCGTACATGATGTTAAAATGTGAGTACAAAAAGAAACATATCGTCCAATAAAATTAAAAAAATAATAAAAATTTTAAAAAACGCTTACAAACCAGATATGCTAGTCAAAAGACAGTCAGACAGTGTATAAATGTGGTAAACATAACAGAAGTTTTTAAATCGGAACAATAATCAAAAATATAAACAAAGTCAAGAATAAAATTATAACTTGTCGAGAACAGAGACGTACGAATGATGAAGGCATTCGATCTATCTGTAAATTTAATGTGTTATTTTTTTATAATTTGATGAACAACATCTCCGAAATTAAGCGTTTGTCGTAGTCACGTTCAGTATCCAGTATTTTGACTCTATCCTAAGAAAAATTATGATTATCTAGAAACTTATATCACTAATTAGAATCACGCAGGCTGAAAATATGCGTAGACCTACCCCCTTTTTTCGGTTTCATATTTGTAATTTTCGGTTTGTTTGCGGTTAACTTGTTAAAACTATGGATAAAACACCGTAGAATCATTATTACGAACTTATTACGTGTGAGATTCTTGAAGCTTTGTATCAAATCAAATTTCGTTCCTAGTCATCTGAAACTATTAGACAAATTTAACCTAAAATTCAGCAATGTAGTACTATCAAATTCGGACATCTAAAGAATAGATTTTTGACATCTTTGTTGAGAACTGAGATAAATGATGTATATCGGATTATGAAACGATCTCGTATTGAATTGTTTCGTCTTGAGAGAAAAATAACTCGACATATATCTGTCAGTTTGCAACAATTTTTTTGTTACCTAAGAAGGAATATTGCGGAAAGAACATTCCTTTTATTTAAATTCTTACAATAAAATAGATAAAAAGATCAAATGGTTACAACATAAATATCGGATAAAAGAGGTTAAATCGATTAATGCTATTAAATACTACACGTCCTCTCTTCCTTCTGCTTCCCTCCCTACTTCCTTTAATTTTTTCTTCCACCCCGTTAAAAAATCTTCGCCAAACAATAACAGTTACAAAATTCATCTCAATCCAGACACATTTTCCAACAACATTATTCACAGTTCCTTGTTTATTCCGAATGATAAATGGTTCCTCAACTTGTCACTTATCCAGATCCCGACAGATGTTCAATGCTTGGTACAATTAGGAGAAAATTTTGCTTTACCTACCAAAGACATTAAGAAAATGATAATTGAAATAATAAAAAACGTGGAGAAAAACATCACAAAATGCCCACAGAATATTCAATTACAATTAAGAAATAAATTTATACCACTAATATATAACATATCTTCCTTTACCCCCTCCACCAAAAATAGCATTAAAACGAAAGACTATCACAATTATATAAAAACACTACTTCTTTCATTAAACAACATCCTGATATCATTTTCACTTGGGCCGATAAAGGCAATGTGACTGTTGCACTGAACAGAGATATGTATATTTCCAAAGTTAACGACTTGTTGAAGGATACAGATACCTACACCAAAGTAATAAATAAAGATTCTATTAAAATCATTACTAAAAAATTGCGCGATCTCCTCAAGATGTGGCAAAAATAAAAATTTATATCAAATACTGCTTATCACAAAATGATGGTTAGCGATGGGACTTTACCTAAAGCGTACGGTTTGCCGAAGGTACATAAACTGGATTGTCCATTTAGATTGATTCCTTGTATTGACAGTCCGCTATAAGCTTTGGCATCATCTCTTAACAAACTCATTATGAAAAGCAAAATCTGGCATTAACAGTTTTCAACTTATCCAAAAATTATCAGATTTACATATTGAGAATGGTTATTCATTGATTTCCTTGGATGTAAAATCTTTATTCACAAATGTTTCGTTTGATTTAGCGATGGACAGCATTTCCAAACGTTAGGATAATATAACGCCGAATTGTGACATCCCCAAGGAAGAATTTTTTAAAGCGGCCTCTTTGGTTCTGCATTCCACATATTTTAAATTTGATAATCAGACTTACAAGCAAACTTTCGGCCTACCCATTGGGTTCTCCGTTGTCCCCGATTATAGCGGACTTGATGATGAAGGATCTCGAGGAGAGGGCGGTTGAGAACATAGGCATTGACTTGCCTTTTTATTATCGTTATGTGGATGATATTGCCTTGGCCATTCCATAGTAAAATTAAAGATATTCTGGAGACTTTCAATTCTTTCCATCCACGTTTACAATTTACATGTGAGATTGGTGGGGGGGAGTTGAACTTCTTGAAAGTCACTATGATAATTGTGAATGGGGTAATACACTTCGATTGATACCATAACCCGACCTTTTCTGGATGTTATTTAAAATATCTCTCACAATACCCTTTGTCCCAGAAGAGAGGTATAGTTTATGGTAGATAGAACCTTCTCTTTGTCGCACCTTCAATATGATAAAAAAAAACTTAGAATTTATAATTTCTACATTATTAAGCAATGATTATCCTCTTAATTTTATATTTAACTGCATATCTCGAAGATAAAGATTAAAAACTCTATTTTTTAGAAACAAAGATACATTAAACACTAATAAAGAATTTAGGGATAAAACTAAATGGTTCACGTTGCCTTTTAACTCGACTATTGTAGGTAAAGTTAAAGTCATTATAAATAACTAAGGCACTAAATTGTCCTTCTTTAGCCTGAAATTGGGAATAATTCGAGCTCATGAAGATAAGAACCCTGTGGAATTATGTAAAAATGTTGTATACAATTGAATGCGACAATTGTGATAAGTGCTATGGGACAGACCAAGAGACAATTGAAAATCAGACTAGGCGAACATCGTAGTCACATTCGCAAAAATACAAATACCAAATCTGTCATTACAGATCACAGATTGTGCTCCAATCTTGATTTTTTTTGGGATAGAATCAAAATACTGAACGTGACTACAACAAACTTAATTTCGGAGATGTTGTTCATCAAATTACAGAAAAAATAACACATTAAATTTACAGATAGACGAAATGCTTTTATCATTCATACGTCTCTGTTCACAAGTTATAATTTTATTCTTGACCTTGTTTATGTTTTTAATTATTGTTCCGATTTAATAACTTCTATTATGTTTACTACATTTATACACTGTCTCACTGTCTTTTGACTAGCACATCTGGTTTATAAGCGTTTTTAAAATTTTTATTATTTTTTTAATTTTATTGGACGATATGTTTCTTTTTGTCTCACATTTTATTATAACATCATGTCACGGCTTAACTCTTCCGTGGTAAGTGTCACAATGTTAAATCAACTTAAATTCTATCGGGAGATATCAATTATATTGTGTGTGGTTTCATTAGGGACAAGAATAAAACGTTTCCCTCACACGATATGGCAACCGGCGTGGGCGACACACATTTTACCTTATCACATTAGAGTGTGGTCTTGTCTAATTTGCTTTCACTGAAGATGGCTCAAATTTGAGCCGAAATGTCTGAAGATTTATTTGGAATAAACAAGAATTATATAATTAATTGCGCACTTCTTACCGCGCCTTTCTCATTGTCCTTCATTTGATTATTTTAATTATCGAGAAACTTATATTACTAATAAAAAATTGTATTGCATAAAATAAATATTGTTTAATGTTATTACTTATATTTTTATTTAATTAATTATATTATATATGTTATATTATATGTATCATTATGTAATATTATATGTATCAAGTATATCGAGAGACACAATCGTGGCTCGTCGTCAAGTGTGAGTGCTAGCGCTTCACGAGCGAGGCTGGCCGTATCTTTTTACGCGAGCCGACAAGTTGCTAATCATCAGCATTATCTCAATAACGATCAATTGAGCCGATCAATTTCTGAATAGGCGCAATCGATAGCTTAGGTTTGAATTATATAATAACAATGTTTTTAATTTTCCTCTTTGTGTCATATGAGCGGAGATATTGCGATCCAAAATCCGATACCTAGAAATTTACTTTTAAGAAACGCCGTCATTATTGTCGTCGCCCTCTGTACGTATGGATTATGGTTGCAATTTTTGCCACTACGCGGCAGCGGCGATGAAACCCTCAGCGCGAAGTATGAATGTTGTATAATTTCACGGTCATTCCGCATTCTCTCTGCATATTTTCTCTCTTCTCGCAACCTCTCCATATATCTCCGCATCCATTCGGCAACTTTTCCGCATCTTCCGCTTCTGCAATCATTCCGCAACCTTCCCATAATTTTTCTGCATATCTCTCCGTAATCTTTCCGTATGTCTCCGCAATCATTCCGCAACTTTTCCACAATCTCTCCGCATGTCACAGCACCTTTTCCACAATTCTTTTGCAACCTTTCCCCAACCATTTCGCAACTTATCCGTAACTTTTCGGCATATCTTTGCATCTATTCCGCAAACATTCCGCAACTCTTCCACAATCTTTCCGCATATCATCGCACTTCTTCCGCAACTCTTCCTTAACCATTCTACATATTTCCGCGATCACTCTGACTCTTTCGCAATCTTTCCGCACATCTCTGTAACCATTTCCACAACTCTCTCATAATCTTTCCGTAACTCTTCCGCAATTTTTCAACGTATCTTTGCACCTCTTTCACAATTCTTCTGCAATCTTTCCGCAACCATTTCGCAATTCTTCCACAATCTTTCCGCACATCTTTGCACTTTTTCCACAATTTCTCCGCAACCATATCGCAATTCTTCTATAATACAATTTTTCCGCATATCTTTGCGCCTCTTCCGCAACCTATCCGCAATTATTCCGCAACTTTTTCGCAACCATTCCACAACTTTTCCACAATCTTTCCGCATATCTTCACACTTTTTCCATAACTCTTTTGTAGCCTTTCCGCAACCATTCCACAACAATTTCGTAACTTTTCCGTAACCATTCCGCAACTCTTCCACAATCTTTCTACATATCTTCGCACTTCTTCCGCAACTCTTCTGTAATCTTTTCGCAACCATTCCGTAATCATTCTGCAACCATTCCACAACTTTTTCGCAACTTTTCCGCAACCTTTCTGCAACCATTCCGCAACCATTCCGCAACTTTTTCGCAACTTTTCTACAATCTTTCCGTATATCTTTGCATCTCTTCTGCAACTCCTCCTTTAAAATTTTTCTGCCGCCATTTTGAAAATTTTTATTTTTATTCATGATCTATGGACCTACACAAGTGATGTTAAAGTTTATAAATATAAAGATATAAAAAAGATTTTATTAATCAAATAGAAAATTATTTGACATTACATAAGAATTGAAATATTTTACAAATATGGATAAGATTTTATCCAAAATCAAACTAACATACAATTTGGAGCTATATGTGCTGTAATTCGTCGATTTTATTGAAACTCAGTACATATATTTATAGAGCAATTAAATTGTTAGTACTTATTATTAATACACTTAATGTAAAAAAATTATTATTTAATTTTGATTTAAATTCTTAACTCAAATATTTAGGAATTAATTTAATTTAGCTTAACTAAAATCAAATTAGAGGTAAATTATTGTTAATAATTCAACTAAGATATATAAAATTTCTAAAAATATATAAAATTAATCTATTAATAATATTAAAAAGTATATATTGATACCAGCTGAGTATATATTAAGAAACATCAAGTAACACAGCCGTATCTCCGGCAAACAAAGTTGCTAAATCTTTTACATATGAAATAAATTCAAATAATTATATCGCTAACTACGTGTCACTTAAATCGGCTATCGTAGTGGTTTAATGATAATTCGATAATCAAATATTTTTGATATCGATTAAAATCCCATTTATTATCCCCCCCCCCTCCACAGGAAATATATATTGCGAAAAATATAATTTCAGCTAGGGATCGAACTTGAATTTATTTTGAATTTATTTTGAATATCATACGTAAAAGATTTAGCAATTAAGATCTTGCTTGCCGGGGATATGGCTGTGTTACTTGATGTTGTTTAATAATATTATTAATACATTTATGTATCTGTTTATATTTTATTTAAAGATTATATAATTTTCTTAATATCTTCAATATTATGCTTTAAATCTGTATTTAAGTTTGATATAGTAATTTTAAAGTAATTATGAAATTATAAACAACTAAAAATATATAAATTTTAAAGTAATAAATTTCTATAGTTTTCATTACGCTATTTTAATTAAAAATTTTAACCACTTTTTAGCGAATTATAAATTATATATTTAACTTGCTTAATTTGATTAATTGGTTGATAGATTCATAAGTGAATTAAATTTAAATAACTTGTAGACATTAAAAGAAATTTATAATTAATAAAAATTTATTCTATTAAAATTTGTTAAAATTGTTTTTATTTTAATTTCAAAAGTTAAGAATATTATCCCCGATAGCCAAACCTGAAAAGACAAATTATCTGCAAAGTCTGTTATAAATTTCTGATGTTAGAAAGCTAACAGATTCTGTAATCTGACAATGTTAGCAAACTGTTGCCAGAAACTTGACAAAATCTGTTGACATTCTGTGCCAGATTGGCAGCAGAAATTGAACAGATCCTACTGCAGTCTGCCGTCAGATTGGTGGAGTAAAGCGAACAGGACCTGCGCGACACAATTTGATCTGCTAAATTTCTGTTGCCAGGTTGCTGACACAGAATGTCAACAGGTTCTGTCAACAGAATGTAAGTAGAAATGAGATCTCAGATGAAGTCAGTCTGCTAACATTTTCTGATTAAATCTGTTGCCTGTTTGCCAACATTCTGCTAACATTTTGCTGACCGAGATATTAATATTAAAAAAAAGTACTCAATTTAAGAGCACCCACTCTAATCTTCTTAAAATTATTGTGGAAAAATTTATCATTTGATCTTTCTTAAATTTTAAAAGTGTATAATACTTTAAATATATAAACTTAAATTATATAAATATATAAATATATGTGTAACTAATTGAAGTGGATAAGAAACTGTAACTAGTAAAGATAATAATATTATAAAAAAGATGTTAACTTTTAATCTGCAAATAATTTTTATAATCCAATTTTTCGAACAAAATTTTTTTATAAAAGATATATAAGGCAGATCTTGAAATTAAAAATCTTATTATAGTGAATATGTGAATGGAATAACTTCATTTAAATTCTCAATTAATTTAATGTCTTGTCTAATGTGGTCTATAAGATTTTATTGAAAAAGTAAGTGTTAAATTTAAAGTGATGGAGAGAACATATATTATTAAAAAACAATTCCCATTATCTTTATTTTTTTATATGAGTTATGGTATTACCATTCATAAAAGTCAAGGATTGAGTTTGCAGAATGCTATTATGGATATAGGTAACTCCATATTTAGTTGCGGTCGGATTTATGTTGCATTATCTCGAGTAACGTCTTTAGATGGATTACATTTAATTAATTATAATCCTTCATCTGTAATAGTTAGTGAAGAAGCTATTATAAAATATAATTAGTTAAAATAAATACATAAATCAGAATCAGAAATAATTACTGTTTCAAAAAAGCGTTATTGTAAAATTAAAGATGTTCAATGGATATTGCCAAAAATAATTAATTCGTTCAAAAGTCAGATGAAAAAGTACCACAAAGTACTGGTTGGATTTTGCGTGGTTTTCAAAATATAAATAAAGTTTTATACTATGCAAATGCAATATTACAATGTTTATTGCATATAAATATTGTCAGAAAACATTTGTTTAATTATAATAAGTTAGATATTTTAAATTTACTTGGGCACCGATATGAACATGGAAGGAATAATTTGAGTACCTATGAAATACGACAATCTTTAGAAGAATATTTTTTGGCTCCTATTCTATCCTTTTCGGCTTAAACGAGGTGCATTCGAATTTCTTAACGCTTTTTGTACAAAATATGATTATTTCAAAAATCTAATATAGCATCAAATTACTTCTATTAATGCAAATTGTGTGATGATATAAAAGTTACTATTAATAATAATTTACTTCTTCCTATTTCTATTAAAAGTTTGATTAAAAAAAGTTACAGAACTGAATAATTTATTAAATATATATTCATATTGGTGTCAGTTATATGACAAATTATGTAATTATGAACGTTATGGAACAAATGATATATTATTTAAAAATGTAACATTGACAAAAGAAATACTTCTTATTTGTCTAACTATCTTTTTATTGGAGGAAAATAAATTAATAAAGATATCACAGAAATTTAATTTATCTATTATATCAATAACTAAAATATTAATAGCTAAACAGCAGTATAAAGTAATAAATGCTATATTTCATCATGGTACAGATATTGAGAAAGGTCATTACACAAGTATATGTAGAGAGGAAAAATCTTGGATTGAAATTGATGATGCGCAAATTAAAAAAAAGCAATAGCCCAGAGATGCTAAAAATATTTATATATTATTTTTACAAAAAAGTTTAAATAAAAATATATAAACAGCACAATATGAAAATACAGATGCAGATTTTATATAATATAATTTTCTAATTTTAAATAATTTTTGTACAAAATTTTAATTTAAGCTAAATTTGATTGTATTTCATTACATATAAGTTAATTCTATATTATACCTAACAAATTTATTAAAGGCAATGATAATTTCATACTAATTGTGGCGATCCCTCAGTTCACATAACTAATATCTAACATAGCATCCACGAAAAGTAACCATGGCCCAGGGGCATGGCGCATAGCGCAGGGGTTAGCGCGTCTGTCTTGGACACCTGAGAACCTAGGTTCTCTCACCGCGGCCAACATCTTTTTTCGCCGTCAAACCCAAACATCGTGGACTACGCTCCTCGCAAACGCCACATAACTTTTATGTAGCATCGACATATACAGTTGTACAAGATTTATCATCATGTTATAATCATGTGGCAAAAAATGGAAATATAAATATTATTTATAAAATACTTAACATAACAAAATAAATATCACAACAAATTTACTTTTTATAAAAAAGTAAAAAAGTCGCCAAGTGTGCGCGCAGTGTATGTGAAAGATTATTACATAAAAGTGTTACTTTTTAATGGAAAAAAAGCTTTCAATTACTGATGCAAATTATATCTTAAAAAAAAAAATACAAATAAAACTCAAGATTCATATCTTTGCATCCGTAAACTTTTTATTTTTACAGTTATATGTACAAGATATATCATCATGTTATAATCATGTGGCAAAAAATGGAAATATATATATTATTTATAAAATATTTAAGGGGATCCTAAAGCGAAGAACGAACTTCGACGGCCTTCTGCTAATGCCATCTAAACGGAATTAAAGAAATGTCGGCAACGATCGACAATGTAAAAAGTCTATATTATCGAAACATAACTAATTTTGTTTACTGTCATATTAATTTTTATCATTTTATTAAATAAATGAAAACACATATATATATTGTATACATGTATTGTCAACGCAGTAGTCGTTCTTCAGACATTCGCTATGTCCAATATCTTTATAGATCAGAATACGAAGGACATTACATGTGTTTTTCTCAAAGAGAACATGTATATACGCACGTAGTGAAGTGACTTTTGCTATGTCTATAGAAAGACATGGAACTATTTGTACTTATTGCTATTGACTAGTTATCTACAATATCTAGTACAAATATATATATATATATATATATATATATATATATATATATATATATATATTTTTAGTAGATTTTGCGATAACATTGCATATTCTTCCAGTATACATATATATATATATGTGTGTGTGTGTGTGTGTGTGTGTGTGTGTGTGTGTGTGTGTGTGTATCTCCAATTGTTTACAAATAATGCATTTGTAACAATTGCAAATATTACATTATCGTCCGAATAGACGTTTCTGGCATTCATTTTATTTTGCAAGTACTGTCAGAACAGACGTTTCCGATTATAATTTTTATCAGTACCGTCCAAATAGACGCGTCTGACATTGACGAAACACTTTTCACCATTGCATTAATTATAAGAATATAATTGTGGATAAAATAGTTATGAAAAGAGCGCTTTCTTTCGAGCACGTAACTTCGTGTCACGCTCTGTCTTCTAATTGTTTTGACCATACCGCGGCAAGTTCACGTGTGCGAGGCATTCACACAAAAGATGAGATACGTACATGTGCGCTCGGCGCTCGGCAACGTTGGGTTGACCGAAGAGAATAGAAATATCATCCTACTCTCTCGCACCGAAGCGCCGTGAGTAGAGAATAGGAATATCATTGTACTTTCTCGCGCTCGCGACGCGTATGAGACGGAAATAGAAATATTATCGTACTCTTTCGCGCAATATGCGCTCGTGCGATGGTCCAGCGTCTTTTGATTATCGTTCACTGTTGCTAACGTAGTGAATGAATTGAAAAGAATAAACAAACATTAACAATGCATGAAGAGAAACGAAAATCGTTATATATAATCGTATATAACTCTATGTATAAAAATTATAATTGTGTAATAAATAAGAATGTGTATGAAATTATTTTCTTCGGTATAAATGTACAATATATATTCCGAAAATCTCTAAGAAATTCACAGTTTTGAGTAATTAATTACAAATTCGACAAGACATTTATTGAACAATAAATGAAATAATCAAATTATTTCTTCTTTCTCTCTCCTCTTTATTTGATATAAGCAAAAATATGCGTAACTTGAATTTGTAATTAATTATCCAAATATAAAAAATTTTCCATTTCTAAGAATCGGAATATATATAATAAGATTGTAATAAGAAAATAATTTCATATTTATTTTTACTCATTTTATTATTACACTCTTCAGTTATTATAATCTTATTATAAAATTATATAACAAATTATTATAACAAGTAAAGCATATGATTATATATAATAATTTTCGAATTTCTTCATACATCGATTCCATATCTGCTTACTCTTTTTAATTCATAATGTATTTAACGATAATGAGCGGTAACGATCGTATCGTATGAGAAAGAAATAAAAATATTATCGTATTCTTTCGCGCTCCATGCACCGTGCGATCATCGAGCGTCTCCGACGCACAGTGCATGGAGTGCGAAAGAGTACGATAATATTTTTATTTCCTTCTCATACGCGTCGTGAGCGCAAAAAAGTACAATGATATTCCTATTCTCTACTCACGGCGCTTTAGTGCCAGAGAGTAGGATGATATTTCTATTCTCTTCGGCCAACCCAATGTTGCCGAGCGCCGAGCGCACATGTACGTGCCTCGTCTTGTGTGTGATACGCCTGTGTATGGTATACGCCTGTGTATGGTATACGCTTGTGTATGTGTGTACGCCTCGCATCGGCCTATATTGCAGCGGCCGATTTCGAGAAATAAATTTATCTGAAATAAATTTGATGTGCGATAATAAACAAGAGAATGAATTATGTATGTAACAATGCAATAAAGTAATGCTTGGAATTAGTTGAACATTTCGGTCCGATTTCGAAGGCGACACCTACACTTCCCTCACTACCGCTCGAGTCTCAGCGATCGAGTCGCCGAACAGCTGTGCCTCAGGAGCGTCGCTCTGTGAGAAACATGCTCGTATATCTTTCGCCTCAAACTGTCACTTAGATATCTTCTTTGCTAAATTATTTTTATTTTTATAAATAAACAAAACGTTAAATTTTCTATTATTAATATATTATATTGTGCTTTATTTATGGGTGTTTTTTTTTCAAACGTAATGTCAAATATCTCAAAAAATATAAAAGATATGAAAAAACATTTCAGATAAAAGTTTTATAGCTTTGAGGAGGAAAGATGATAACATTATCAATTTCATTGTAAATAGCGCCACTTTCGAGATTCTTTTATGATTGTCCATTTTTTAAATGAAATCATATACTTTTTGTCATGCAATATAATTCCTCTAATTATTCTGGATATAAAAATATATATATATATATATATATAAAATATAAATATAAAAATATTATATACATAATATTAAGGCATAAATCAAAAAGTTACTAATTTACGAAATATTTTGCTTTTTTAGTTACTTTTTCGTCGTATTTTGACATAAAACATAAAATAAATTAATTATTTTTTGGTAAACGTATCTTAATATTTTTCTGCACAGAATAATGAGATAAATCAATTGATGGAAAGTTTATAAAGTATATATATATATATATATATATATATATATATATATATAGAATTACATATTATTATGGGTGTTACAAATATGTAATATATATATATATATATATATATAAATAATGTACATATATATATATTACATATTTGTAACGTCCAATTATATATAAATTATTCATATTTTTTTAAAGATACTATGATAAAAATTCATAAATATACAGCACCATAACAATTTTGTAAATAAAATTTATGTTATTAAAAATTTTTTACTCTAATTAAATTTATCAATCGTATATTTCATATTGTAAGACAGATAAAAAAAGGAAGTAAGAGTAGATAGCATCTTCTAACGGAGAGTGGATGGGGATCGAACCCGGGCTCTTCGCATAGTAAGTCTAATACATTGCCATTCTATCAAGAATTCTGAGAATCGATGCCCCATCCAAGCGATTTCAAGATGTCTTTCACTGGTTTTGCTGTGTGAGACGGCGCATTGTCGTGTAACAAAATCACTTTGCCATCTTCTGGCCCATTCCGGTCGTCTTTCGATTAATGCGTGGTTTAAATTAATCATTTGTTGGCGATAGCGTTGTGTATTAACGGTTTCGCCGGGAGTTCATAATACACCATTCAAGAGTTCATAATACACAATTCCGCTCTAGTCCCACCAGACACAGAGCATGGTCTTCTTGCCGAAGCGATTTGGCCTTGGTGTTGATGGACTGGCTTCGCCAGGTGAAAGCCACGATTTTTTCCGCTTCGGGTTTTCAAAATAAATCCATTTTTCGTTACTCGTCACAATTCGATACAAAAATGATTTCCTTTCGTGGCGTTGAAGCAGCATTTCACAAGTGACTTTGCGATTTTCCATTTAACGTTCATTCAAATCGTGGGACCCATTTACCGAGTTTATTGATCTTTCCCATTGCTCGTAAACGTCTGCTGATTGTTTCTTGTGATACATGTAATGCTTCTACTAATTGCCGTTGAGTTGGGTCATCATCCAATAACTCCTGCAATGCTCGTCTTCGCATTTTTGTGGTCTACCAGAGCGCTCACTGTCTTTCACATTGAAATCACCACTTTTAAATTGTCGAAACCATGTCTCACATGTTCTAATCGATGGAGCGTGTTCACCATATGTTTCTACCAGCAAACGATGACTTTCAACAGCCTTTTTCTTTTGATTAAATAAAAAAAGCAATGCGTGCCGCAAATGTTCTTTTTCAGACACAAAACTCGACATGATCACCGAACGATAAAACAAAGACACTAGTTTTTGGCGGACTCAACTTGTGTGTGTTTGTAATTTTAAATGTCAGACGAACAAAATGATGTATGTGTCAAATTAATACGCTGCGTACTTTTCGCTGGCGACATCTCTTAATTAAACCGGAAAAAACTTATGCATACACCTGGTATATATAATCATTTTGTCCATACGGAACTGTAAACTTATATATATTAGGTGTACAAAAAAGTTCTGAGCTTTAGATTTCATACAATCGAAATAACAATTTAAATTTTATATATCTTCCCGCCCTTTTGCGGTTTTAAAGCGTTGACATTTGGCCTTCTAAAATGCCATACGGTTTGGCGTTTGATGCACATAACCTCAAAAATCAGTAGTGTTCATGATGGCAATAACAAAAGAGCATATTTGATTTTCCATCCACTTCGCATTTCATCTGAAGAAAAATGCTGATAAAGCCACTGCAATTTGTGCTGCATATGGAGAGAACGCTGTAAGTCATACTACATGTAAAAGATGGTATCAAAAATTTCGCCAAAGAGATTTCAGTCTTGAAGATGAACCGCGTGCTGGACGCCCTCAAAAGATTGAAACGGACGAATTGCAAGCACTGTTGGATATAAACTCTGCACAAACTGAAAAGGAGCTTGCAGAACAGCTTGGCGTTACGCAGCAAACCATTTCCGTACGTTTACATACGATGGGAAAGGTTCAGAAGGAAGGCAGATGGATTCCGCATGAATTGTCCGAAGACAACAAAAATCGTCGGCGTGACACTGCACTCACTTTGCTTTCAAAGTTCCGGAAAAAAGATTTTCTGCACAAAATCATTATAGGCGATGAAAAGTGGCTTCTTTATGATAACCCTAAACATAGAAAATCATGGATTGACCCTGGTCAACCTTCGACATCGACGCCAAAGCTCAATATCCACGCCAAGGAGGTTTTGCTCTGTATCTGGTGGGATTGGAAAGGTGTGTTGTATTACAAGTTGTTACAACCGGGTGAAACAATCACGGCAGACCGCTACCAACAACAATTGACCAATTTGAGCGATGCATTAGAAGAAAAGAGGCCATTTACTGGCCAAGGACGTCGTAAAGTGATCTTGCTTCATGACAATGCTCGACCACATGTTGCGAAAGCGACTCAGGATCATATCTTTGCGTTAGGCTGGGAACTTCTCCCGCACGCGGCGTATAGCTCAGACATGGCGCCTTTCGATTACTGCCTATTCCGGTCGCTGCAGCATCATTTGGCTGATACACATTTCGTGAGATTTGAAGAGATACGAAAATGCATTGATGACTTTATTGCTTCGAAGCCGGTGAGCTTCTATCGTCAAGGAATTCGCAAGCTACTCGAAAGATGGCAAAAGGTCGTTGATGTAAACGGGAAATATTTCGCTGATTAATATTTTTTTGTTTGTTTTTGAATAAAGATTGAATTTTAATATATATATATATTTTAATATATATATATATATATATATATATATATATATATATATCTAAAGTAAAAACACAAAGTTATATGTTGACTGTTGTTATTGAAAATCTGATGGGATTATCGACACATTACAGCCGGTATGAATCTTTGAATTGGCTTTACAGATTACATCCTCCTACAATCCTTTTGTGCAATTAAAACATAGCACAAAAAAGAAGTGCAGGATAGTAAATTTAACGAGAAAATCTATAAAAAATTAAATTCACTTTATTTTAGCAAGCAAGCTTATTAAACGTTTTATCGATCCCATAGATCGTTTGTTCTTGTTTTTCCTCTGCTATTGCAAGATCTGTCAACTACAATTACTCTACTTATCATTGTATACCTGTGCCAAGCATATATATATATATATATATATATATATATATATATATATATATATATATATACGCGTAAAATCATATACAATCTGTTCAAGTGTCAAACTTTTTTTCTGAGCTTTTAATCATAAATCCAAAAATATAATATTGTTTATTCCTCTAGTCCGAAGTGCGGGACGCACTCATTTTGTATATACGAGCTTTAGAATTTTTATATTAAAGAAACGAATATCTGATGTGACAGCTGTACGAACTTAAATTAAGTGAATTTTTTAATTTTTTTCTTATTTACTTGTTAAATCGATCGTCCCGCACATTCTTTGTGTGCGTATTTTAATTGCCTGAAAGGATTTTGCAATCTGTTAAGTCAATAAAAAGTTCTTTGGTGCACTGTAATATGTCGGTAATTCCCGTCTTTAGGATCTCCTTAACACAACAAAATAAATAATATCACAACAAACTTATTTTTATAAAAAAGCAAAAAAGTCGCCAAGTGTACGCGCAGTGTGTATGTGAAAGATTATTATATAATTATTATTAAAGATTATTATATAAAAGTGTATTAAAACTCAAACAAACATTTACTCTACTATATTATATTCTTATTGTATTACATTAGCATATCTTCTTGCATTAATTATATAAATATTATTTTTAAAAATCTATGCAGACAAATTTCTCAAATATATAAACAAATATATACTTAATAATTGTTTAATAAAAAATAGTAGTTTATTAATAAATATTAAAACATTTATATATACGTTTTTATTGTATTTTATTTCAATAAAATATGCTATTTATTCTTCGTATTGGAGTTCTGAAAACAACATATCTCCGATTTCGATGAAATTTTGTGAAAACTTTCCTTTTGGATCCAAATGAAAGTCCCTGAAAGAATTTTTGGCGACTAGCACGGGAAGACCATTTTTTACGGTGAAATGGTAAAAATATTAAATAAAACTTTACAATAATGAAGACAAGTGCTATGATTTTGACATTGACATATGTTATCAAGGTCATGATTCTGAATAATCCTAAAGAATAATCCTAAAAAGATTTTAGTCGTCCTTCATTATTTATTAAAAAGTTATTAATAGAAAATCTCGAAACATATAAGATTTATACTAATATTAACGAACTAGTACTACTTTGCAGATGTATAGATAGTAGACATGTGGACGAGGGAGAGTTTAAATAATACTCGTAGATCTCTAATAAATGTAATATAATATTTATTTAATTAATTATTAAACTTAATAATATTTTGTTTATTTTGAATTTAATATTAATTAATTGCCTGGGTAAAACGTTTTTGTATCTTTTATTTGATCGAATGGATCGATGTTTAATTTGCGTATGCGACGGCGTCACATGATTCGTACATATGATCGGTTAATTGAGCTGAATGCACACCTCTATGAGATAATTGGCGGCGTATCTAGCGCCAAGACGATTCGATATTTTGGATGTGTGCACCAGTTTTAGAATCAACGAATTCTTTAGAATGATTCACTGTTTTATGAATGTATCCGTGATCTTTGAGATTAATGTAGCTTTTCCAAGAATCAGTACGTATTTCAGTGCCAGGTGCTACGTGTTTTTTTATTAATGTAAGTAAAGTATTTTCGTCTCTTTTGTTTTCTGGACAAATTTCTAGACGATAATTGATTGGATGTCCGCGATGAATCATTTTGAGAATCCAGGAATCTTCTACGATACGTCCTCTGTGATATTTACGATGACCTATTTTATACTTGTCAATCTCTACTGTTTCGTTTGGCCCGCCAATTAATTTTTCCTGTTCAAATTCTGTATCTAATGCAAGCATGCAAACTTCTCTGCAATAAGATATTCGGTCTGCAACAGTTTCATGAGATGTTTGTATATCGGTAATGATGCTGCTTTCACGAATCATTTGTTCGAATGTTATATTCACGGAAAAGCAATATGTAATTATAATGCAAATTGTCGTCGGATACGAAACGGAGTTCCTGCATGCGGCGCGCAGTATCCCGATTAATGAACGAGATTTCGGACCCGGTATCTATCAGCGCGATTACTGATTGGTTGCAGATATTAATTTGAATGTGCAGTCGTGGTGTGAACGTTACTTGCGGGGCCGGGTTCGTTCGCGTTCGTCGGCCCCGGCGGCTTTTCCCGCCGGTGGGTGACATTCCCGGGTAAACACTCCGTCACGCCCGCATTGCAAGCAGAATTTACGCTGACAATTAAAACGTGTATATCCGCGTTGTTTGTAGCGCCAGCAATGTTCTGCTCAATTATACACGGCGGCCGCGATGAGTTTTATGGGCGCAGGGGAGTCGTGTTTCGCGGCTGCCGTTATCGTTTTCCGTTGCCGTAAGATGTCTTCAAAATCCGCCGCCAGATCTTGGAGCGTCTCGAGATCGGTAACGTCTTGTCGGATATATATTTTGTATTCTGGATGCATATTCTCGTAAATTTGTTCCGCCTGTGCGGCCGTTGAAAACCTCCCGGCGCGGCGCATCATGGTTTCTACTTCACTGGCATAGTTGTGAAATTTTTCATCTGGTTTTTGTGCGCGGCCGGCGATATCTTTTATCAATTGATTGCGGTAACGACGTGGACAATACTGCGTTCGAAAGGCATCGCAAAATTGTTCCCACGTACTCCACTTGTGTCGCCGATTTCGGTACCACGAGAGTGATTTTCCTTGTAGTACCGTAGTACCTCGTAGTAGACCAATTCTGGTAAACGAGCATGAGACGCTATCCGTACGAGAGACTTAATTCTTCAATCCGCTCTAGGAAAGCCCACGGATCCTTGCCATCGAAGTGCCCCCACTTTCCAATTTGATTAATGGTTTTCGCGATGGCTTGCCCTAAATCGTTCTCGGTCATTTTAAACGCGGTCGTGGGGGCCGGTATGTCGAAAGACTAAGCCACGCTGGCCGCGTTTCCGCCTTCACAAGCTCTCGTAATTGTTGACGCAAAATGTCTACTGTCCCATCGGTTTCGGCGTGACGGCGCGCGAGTTCGATCTCAAGCTCTTCTTTTTTAAGACGGTTCACCCAGTCAGTCGTTGGCATTTTTTCGATATTTTATCTCTCTGTCACGGTCCCTGTTCGGGCGTCATAAAACGTTTCCGGTTCTTCACGGCTCCTGGGTCGGCGTGTTTCGCGGGATAATGTCGGTCGGGTGTGGTCAGGATTATTCGGAGAGAAATAAAATATCGAGAAACGATTTCGTTATATACAAGTATTTATATTTAAAGCTACTCTGATCTATGTACAGTTTACTGATTAGATTTTCTGTATGTACAATATTTAAAGTGTATCTTTCCCGGCATCTGATCTCATGTTTTGCGAAAAGCGTAGCGGATTCCGGGAATCGTTACAATAGACTTCTCTCGCGGTTTGTTCCTTGAATCCGGCGCGTTCACGGTGATAGACATGGCACGGGCGCGACGGTGGGCGGGATCTCGGAGCGCGTGTTATAGTCGATCAGCTGTTCACACGTCTAATTTTCCGTTTTCGACAGACTGAGCTTGGGATGCTCGATTTGGCTTAAGATGCAGGAAGCTCCCTGCTTCTTGACCGTCAGCGGAAGATGGTGCGCACAAAGGCTTGCTTTTAGAGCTCAGGTTGAGAAACTCCTCAATCTGTGAAAAAGCTTGTGCGCTTTGGATGAGAGGAGCGATCGGTCAGAAGCTCCTGGCGCGATAGGAAGCACTCTAGATCGCTTGTGTTGGATTGGAATGGAAATGTCGAGAGCAGTACTGGATGCTTTACTGTCTCGCCGGTGATAGGTCCTGATCATCCACCAGAGTCGCTTAATATACCCGAGCCGTCGGTCGGGAGTAGTCAGGTACAGGTCGGCCGAGCTCGGGTCGGGGGCAATTCCGGGAATGATCTCGCCGGAAGATTTGAGATAATTCGTCGAATGCGCTCGGTGATTCCGCGAAGATGCTCGGTAGCAGGGCCGGCGGCGGTGGCCTAACTGGCGCGTCTGTTGTTTATCCACGCGCTGTGCACGTGAAGCCGTGCGATTTTGGTTTGGCTACGTCTAGTATTCGACGTGACTTTACCCGACGGTGGGATCGCGGAGGGATCGCCATGTCGGTACTCCGACGGTTGATCGATCGGGGGCCAAGAATATTGTTTAAATAATGCGGGTGAGTCGGGTGTCGTTACACACTGATAAAAATTAAATTTCAATAAAAAAAATATAATACATAAAGTAATACATAATACATAAAGTATGAATATCAAACTATTTTTTCTTTTAAAAACATAAATTCTCTGACTTAAAACACAAATTTCCTGCTTTAAAATACAAATTCTCTGCTTTAAAACACAAATTCTCTGATTTAAATTACAAATCTCACATTTTATATAAGAAAATAATTTTTGTTTTTAAAGCAGAGAATTTGTAATAAGGGTTGGATTAGGTTAGATCTTTCGGTAGTGGAGCCTCCCGTAGGGAGGGCGAAACTGATTCTACGTATACACTTTTCAACGCGAAGCGAGGTTCTACACGGCTGTACAATATTTTATGCAAAGTTCAACTGAAATTTATATGTTTTGTTGCCAGTGCCGCAACCTAAATGACACAAATCGATCTTGTAACCGCTGATCAGCCAGAATCCCAAAGATTCTGATGAACTCGAGATACAAAATAAATTAAAATAAGTTTAAAATAAGAGAACAATGCGCGCCCTTGCTGATTGCAACGAATTGATGTGCAATTCGGCAAGGACGCTGACTCGGATAACACCGTGTCGAAACGCTGACGTACCAAACAACGTTTCGACACGAAGACGCGCCGAGACCGCGTAACAGCAGACCGATAAAAGCGAAAAGAGCAATGAAGAGAACACTCAGAGGTTCAGAAGCTCAGAGTGACGCACAAGTACCGACGCGTAGATATTAAGAAAGTATAATAGTACGCGACAATTGTGGAGTATTCGGAAATAACGAACACCCAAATTAATTAAATAAAGTTCTTTATTCTACGACAAGAGTGAAGTTTGCGGCTCCCCTTCCTCCTCTTCCTCACTTTCCCTTAGTTGCGCCCGGAGCGGCAATTGATGGCAGCGATGGGATCTATAGTGCCGGAACCAGAGAAAGCCATCGCATCCCTTCTGAGACATCCTGGATTTTGGAAAGAAAAAAGGACACACAAAATTGAGAGCAAGTCGCGCTATCCAGCAAGGACACCCGATAGAGCAGCCAGCGAACATATCAGCGACACCGGAGAAGGCGCCGACCTACTGCAACAAGCGAGCAAGCACTACGCCGACAGCATACGAATTGCAACCGTAATGTAAGTCATAGAAAATTAAAGCGAGCGTAATAGATATTAAGAAAAGCGATAAAACAGATGTCGAATGAAGACATCAATCGAACTTCCGTTGAGAGAAATGTGTCATGGTTACATAGTAACATAGATCGTCGTGCACTTAATCCGAGCCCCCCGAATCCCGCGCAGGCGGAAAATACACGCGATCCACGCGATAACGTGCGTCATAATTTAAATGACTATTATTCCGACAATAGCTTAGAAAGTCAATCGAAATTACATCCGAATATTGTAATCAAATGCGTGTCCTCGCTTAGCGACATTGATAACAGTATATTACCGAGTAGCAAGAGACGTGACGACACTCTACTATGCCCGACAAACGCAAGATCTGACATAAGTGACGATACAAACACAAGTCGCGGAGAATTTTCGCTGACGTCCTACGACAACGTATTCGATCCAATCGAATTCCATTCCGCTTCGCGAGACGCAAGCTGGATAGAAATAACAAATCAGCCGTCAGGCACGCCGTTACGACCGATCGCAGAGTAACTAACATAGAGCTAGATGACGAAGTAAGGCAAATGAGAATCACTTTAAATCAGCCACATTGGAAAACTGAATCAGAAACTTTGCGTGACTCACAAAACATAATGCTAATAGAAATACTAGAGGGTATGCGAGCGCTACAGAACCATATGAGCCAATTAGAAATTACGAGTTACAATCGGGACGTCGACGCGGAAAATAATGAACCGATAGATATGATATACGGGCGTACGATGAACGACGTTCGGAATTCGCGAGATTCCGTAAACACATACATGAGGTTAAAAGAAGCTCGCGATATGATTCTGGAATTCGACGGAGCCTCGCACAAGTTGCCAGAATTCCTAAGCGCGGCATCGTATACTATGAAAATCCAAAGGAGGAAGGTACTAACTACTAGAAGCGATACTGTGTGCAAAATTAAAAGGAAGGGCCATGACCAATTTCCAAACGCGAGACATACGCGACTTCGCGCAATTGAAACGAGAATTGGAAGTGTGCTATCTCAACAAAAAGAATATCACACATTTGCAGTTGGAATTCAATACACTGAAACAAAAGCCGGGAGAATCGGCAAGAGCGTTTGGATTACGCACAGATAAATTAGCCATGGAATTATATAAATTAATAATTGAAGGGCGACAAAGCACGACAGAATCAAAAAGAGCGATCTTAGAAACCATACAGCAACAAGCACTATATAACTTTCAATTAGGATTACAAAATGACATAAAATTGTTAGTACGTGCGCAACACTATACGACGTTGTAAGACGTCATAGCGCGGAGGAAAAATTTAAGGGATCAACGGGGAATTTCGGGCGTCCGAAAGCGAGTACCCCCATCCACCCATCTGCGAGAATAGATTGCCGCAATGTCACAAATGCGGAAATACAGGACACTACGGCCGAGATTGCCCAAATAAATTTACCAATCGATTTCCCCTACCACAACCAGACAGGTAGCCGCGTATAAATACAATGAATAAATACTACACGCACTGTAAGAAGCAGAACATAATCGTGCGGAATGCTGGGCACTTCACGGCAAAATTGAAAAAGGGATCACTCACCAAACCAAAAATAATAATACAAATAAAACGCAAATAAATACAATGGTAAAGACGAGGCGAGATAAACCGCGAAAAGAGAGACTCAGCGTCAAGCAATCAGCGGTGATGAAAGCGAGAGACCGAAGGTCAGGGTTACGCGCGCGGCCGGACAGTATCAAGTAGCACAAGTAACACGAGAAGCGCGCAACGGGCTAGAATTAATAACATTACGAAAAGGCAAAAAAAGGGAAAGCAACTTTTCTCCTAGACACGGGCGCTACTCTTACCTTAATAAAAATCGGAAATTTCAAAAGCGAAATTCCAGTGCGTGAGAAACGCATTGCAGTGTGACGGGACATAAGATCTACACGCTAGGAAAAATAAAATTAATAATAAAGTTAAGAAAACAAGAAATTCACCACTCAATATACGTGGTCAGAGATGATTTCCCTATGGATTATGAGGGAATACTCGGAATTGATTTCTTGGCTAAACAAAAGACAAGATGCGACCACGGGAAAAAGATATTAAATATCGGCAATATAAATTTAAAACTCCAGCTATATCAAAAGGTACTGCTAAAACCATGCAGCGAAACAATTATCGAAGCAGTTACCAACAAAAATCAGGTAGGGATAATAAGACCAGAACAACCAAAGCCAGGAATATTTATCGAATGCTGCCTGGATCTCAAAGAATTCACCTGCCCGATAAGTATAATGAATACAACCGAAGAGTCCGTAGAAATAAGCACATTGATGGTAAACTTAGAAGAAATAGAAACAAAGAATGCCGAAGTACGGTGAAAAAAGACACCGACCATAGGCGAAAGGAGAAAACGAGAGCAATTACGCACAGATCATCGAACATAAAGAAACATCGAAGAAAAAGAAACATTAGAACAAATATGTAATGATTATTGAGATATTCCATTTGAAAAGTGACTCACTCTCACACACACGACCGCGATGTAACATGAGATCATCACGCGCGTGAATAGCACACCAGTCAACGTCCGATCGTACCGCCTGCCCGAGAAACACAAGGCGAAAATAAATAAGCAGATAAAGAAAAAGGGAGGAAAAAATTATCTGTCCAAGCTAGTGGAACGTTCCAATATTAGTTATCCCAAAGAAAGCCCATGCGTTCGGAGAATCTAAACTGCGCATTGTCGTAGATTTCCGAAAACTAAATGACTTTACGACTCGTTTCCTTTATCGAACATTACATTCTCGATCAGCAGGGAACGTAAAATACTTTTCGACGCTAGATCTCGCGTCGGATTACCATAAAATAGCAATGCACGACAAAGATAAAAGCAAAACGGCTTTCTCTACGTCGCGGGAATTACGAGTTCAATCGGATGCTCTTCGGTTTAAAAAATGCGCTCGCCACGTTTCAACGTTTAATGAATTCGGTGTTAGCGGCAATACAGGGCATAAGATGCTTTGTATATTTAGACGACATCGTCGTCTATGGACCAAACTTAAAAGAGCATAAAAGATTAATCGAGATATTCCAAAAATTAAGACACTATAATCTGAAATTACAACCAAACAAATGCGAGTTCCTAAGAAAAGAGGTGACATATTTAGGTCACATTATTTCTGAAAACGATATAATTCCGGATCTACCGAAAATAACAACCGTAACAAACTTTCCAGTACCCAAAAAGATAAAAGATGTGCAATTTTTCATAGGATTAACCGGATATTACAGAAAATAATAGGTATACTAGGCGGATTCTAATCCAGGAGCTTCGAGAGGGGTGCGGATGTGCGCGCCTCGTAAGCGCGAGGAGAGAGGGAAGGAGGAACGTTTCGTCCTTTGAAATGTGTCACCTAGTAAAGAAGATAAAATAATAGAATTTAGATAATAATAATAAATAAATTGAATGAAGCGTCGATACATGATGACACTTCCGGTTTAGACAAGGGACAAGGAAAAAAACACTGACGATTGTACGTGTCGCGACATGTTAAGAGAATCGTCAATAAATTCGGCTGCTATAAAATAAAATTTAAAGGAACAAGGAAAATTGCTGATGATATTGTGTTGAGACAGAGCGATGACAAGAGCGTGCGCGGGAGGGCCCGGGTCCGCCACAGCCGTTCTCATATCATTTTGTCTTTTTCTTTATCTATTATCTCTCTCCCCCGATGCGACTCTCTCTATTTTATATCTACTATCTCTCTTATTACAAATCTTCTTACTATTTCATTCATACAAATTCTTACTATTTTAAATATAGTAATTATTGTTTTAATATCATAAAGAATTATGGACAAGGGAATAGTAGAGAAGGGAAAAAATAATTTGAATTTAAATTTGAAAGAATGATACATATTTTTTTTCAATATACACATTTATTTATTATTTAATGCATTAGCGCACAATATTATTTATAGCATAAGATATTAACTCTATGAGTGAAGTTTTATCATAAATCTTGCGCAAAACTTGCGGCGCATTGCATTTATCAGCGGTACAATTTTAGCGTTACAAATTGTTTATATTTTTCATTTATGCTGTATATATTCTGACATAATCAGATATATGCATACTTGATGCAATGTTCTAATTCAAATAAAAAGAGTATGGTTGATGGCTTCATGTACAAGCAAGTATGTCAGTTTTACAATATTATTTTTATATATTTTAACGAGTTCTATAACCAAATCCTGAATTATGATGAAACCATAGTCGATTGCACAGGTTGATATCCGCGCGTTTTTCGATGAACATCTTCCATGTTGCATGAGACAATATTGTTGTGGCCAAGCGGTGGTCTGCTCGCTTTTAGCTCCCGAGTAATGTTGAAAAGTTGTTCGTTACCAACGTGCCGTTTATGTATTATTGTTTATGTTTATGTATTATTGATTTATTGATTGTGAAATTCGTGAGAGACGGTTTTGGGAGGTGACACGCGAGCGGATTGTATCACGAATAGTGTAGTTGATTGAGCTTATTAAAGTTCGTTCTTTATATACGGACTTTATTTATTTACGCGTGTCGCGTGAAGAAAGTATTGTGCGAGTAACCGCCGCGGAAGCACGACATAATCTGATTGCTTCGATTATCCAAGAATCAATTCCCCATGGGACATTGGTTCCACGTTGTTTCCAATATCCAGATATTTATATAATGTGGGTGTTAATCTTCTCCCCAAAATATGAGTTGTATAACAAGGTGATGAATTTTGAGAAGACGTAAGAAAAAATGTAAGAAAAAAAGATTACAAGTAAAAAATAAGCTGTAGAAAAAATTGTCTTAAAAAATCCTGCCGAATTGGGATGTAATAATTCTCACACATTTTTGAAAATTTTGTAGTAATAAGAGTTGTTCGTTTTTTTTCACAGAGCAACTAATATGCGACTAATATATAACGTGTTAGAACTTAACGAATGCTGTAGTAACATTGTTCAGAGTTTTTTATATATTATATTCCCCACTAATTTCTTTTACTGGATATTAATTTCAATGTTATCTTCAAAACATGTAATTTATTCATCTTTATGGATATCTTAGTTTTTAATGTAGGGTAGCCAATTAAACGTGTCACGACATGTTCGCACTTGCTAAAAGAAGCGCTAATCAGAGTGAGTTCCAGTTGCGCACAGAATAAATCGGGCACAGCAGGTTGAATGGATCGGACACAGGTCCAAACGGATACAATAAGGAACGGACACAAGGTAGTTGAAATCGGACACAGTGACAATCAGACACAGTAATAATCGGATACAGTAGCAATCGGACACAGTGCCAATCGGACACAGTAGGAAATGGACGCACGGATAGTTGCAATCATGACAGTTTTCCTAAAAAAGTATTAAAAGTGTTATTATATTCGAAGTGCAAAATGCAATCTTTCGCTTTACTAAAATGATAGATCCTAGAAAGATTGGCAAAGACTTCTACGCAAAGTTTGGAGGTGAAGACGTAATCTTTCGTCTTACTAAATTGATGAGTCTATCATATACTAAAATGATAGATCCTAAAAAGATTGGCAAAGACCCCAACGCAAGGATTGGGTGTGAAGTTTTTGCTGATCTTTTCATTTTGTTACAAATATAATTTTGTATTGTTTTCGTAATTAGTTCTGTGATAGTGGGAGGGAGCTTCGCCCCTTTCGACCCTTCCATCAGAGGACTTTGCCCCCTGGACTCCGACCAGGGGACATCGCTCCCCGAATCCCCTTATCATGCATACAGAGTCACAACGCATGCAGTTTGCTGCATTATGTCGCTATGACAGATTTTCTAACCAAAAAAGTCATCAACTTTAATGCTTAATATTTCGGTTCGCGAGGCAGACAGCCACGTTTTTTTGTCAGATTCTTTTATCTATTTATCTATTTAACTATCTGTGCGCCCAAATAAGAAGGGAGGGTGTGCGTCACGGCGGGGCCCGACCACGAACCAGTCGTGAAAACTCGTAATTATTTTGCGAAAAAATACCACCTCAGCCAGGAATCGAATCTGGATCTCCTGCTTACCGGGCAGGCATCTTATCCCTTTGACTACCGAGGCATGTGATGATATTTATCGCAAATAATGTGTTTAGAATAACACGTCAACAATACAATGATACACATATATACGTATATTACAATATACATATATATATGTATTCTCTCATTTCCTACTGTACCCGATTGACACTGTGTCCGATTGCTACTGTGTCCGATTGCTACTGTGTCCGATTGCTACTGTGTTCGATTGCTACTGTGTCTGATTGCAGCTATTGTTTGTTCATTTCCTACTGTGTCCGATTAGTACTGTGTCAGATTTTCAATGTGTCCGATTGTCATCGTGTCCAAAATTTCACTGTGTTCGATTTCAACCACCTTATATCTGTTCCTTATTGTATCCATTTGAACCTGTGTCCGATCCATTCAACTTGCTGTATCCGATTTATTCTGTGCGCAATCTGAGCGTGACTTCCTCGCTAAAATAACGTGTTTAAAAGAAAAAAAAGATAATGATTCAATTTTTTTTCTAGGAAGAGATGGCTCCATGAAAAGATGGCTCTTTGTAGAAATCGACGATTGTACATGTCATGACATATTAAGAGAAGTTTGGATACTTCGGCTGCTCTTTATTTTGGACAATTTTTATATTTTTATTTTTTAGACAAAGGGCATGGAAAAAACACTTACGAAAGCGCCGATAATTCGACTGCTATAAACAAATTGTGATTCGGAAGGCATATAATAATGTCTCCGGTTTAAATAAAAGGGATGGCCATGCTCCGATTTAGATAAAGGGACAAGGAAATTGTCGAGGATATATAATAGCTCATTGGACGCGCAGGATTACAGTAGATGCCTTGGAAAGCCCGTGTCAGTTCTGTTCTTACATATTACAAAATTCGAAAAGTCTGGCGCTTTCTGATTGATTGCATATCGCCATGGATTGCAATGGAAAGATGAGATGGTCTCATACAGCGAAAACGTCTGATTACAACAGCCGTGTTTGGTATGGAAGAGAATGACTATGAGGCACTCAAATACGTTAAGGGATACGAAAAATGAAAATGGTTGGAAGATATGCTCGACGACGGTACGAAGGATGATGCAATCATCGAAACCTTGGGTGTGGATTACGAAGACATTGAATCTTTGAATACTCTAGATATTAATAATACTTTATGATGTGGAAAACATTCGAAACATTGTGCATTACAGAATGTATTTAAAATATTTAACTGGTAGTCGCAACGACAGAAAGAATCGCAAGATTTTGAAAAATAAAAAATACATAAAATATTAATGTATTTTTTTTTTTATTTTTTTTCTTTCCTGTAATTAAGATCAAATGTAGTGTATTGAAGAAATATTCATTCAAATTAAAAATTTTTTTAAAATAAAATATAAGAATATCAATCCACAAAAATTAAGATTAATAATAAAAAATTTTTTAAGAATAATATTTTAAGAATAATATTTAAGAATAATATATCTTATAATATTCTTTAAAATCTGAAAAAAAACTTTATATAACATTCTACATGAGGAGAAAAGGATGATTTTACTATTAATCTTAATTATTTTGACTCAGAATTTTTTTTTTATTTAAGTATGCATTGTATAAGATTACACGCAATAGATTTGATTATAACCAAATAAGAATAGAATATTTATAATTATATATCGCCTCGCACTTGACTCGGGAATCATCATTGCTTCATCACCAATGCTCCAATTGTAACGAAGCGAATTGTTCCTCAAGTGTCTGTAATGTAAGAGAAAAAAAAATTAGGAAATGTTTCCATACTTTTTTCCACATACATAGAAAATTAATAAAATAAGTTATATATACCTGCCGCTTCAACCACCATTCGTACAGCTTACACACATTCTCCATCGCGCAATTTTTCGTATGGCGTTCACAGCGAAAGGCGCGAGTGTTGTCCAAAGTGGCGAGACGTCCGATGTCCTTGAAGTTGACGTCGATGGTCTCGACAATCGAGGTTCGTGATGGCGTCGCCGAGGGTCTCCTCCAATCATTTCTTCTTTTCTAA
Organism: Pogonomyrmex californicus; assembly: GCA_024349325.1. Classification (NCBI taxonomy): domain Eukaryota; kingdom Metazoa; phylum Arthropoda; class Insecta; order Hymenoptera; family Formicidae; genus Pogonomyrmex; species Pogonomyrmex californicus. Next base: position 197,046 of record JAECZD010000054.1, read on the forward strand.
TCCTTTCATGTACACTACGTCTCGCGTTAAGTCGCCGCACACACTGCTTCGAATCGTTGTCTCTGAGAACTCGTAAGCGATGTCGCCATCATTTCAATTCAATTCATGGTGATTGAACATGATCCAGCATGCTCTCGATTGTTCACTCCTCGTAAGGAGATTCCAGGGCATTCTTTAAAAACTCGATAAAGCAGCTCCTTCCCGTTCTTCAACATTGCCACCTCTTTCACTATGAACTTTTCTCGAACAATGAAACCTAGATCGACGAAGATCGATATGTTCGATATCGTGTAGGAAATTTTGGAAAAAAAATAAACAGGACCGACACGGACTTTCCAAGGCATCTACTGTAATCTGCGCATCCAATCAGCTATTACATATTCTCGACAATTTGAGTGGGGTCCATTTGACCACGTTGCAATTGATCCCACTAGCCACTTATAGCGTTTGAACAGAAGAAAACCTCTAGGTCATCGATCGCTATGAGTGGCTGTGGTCAATCACAACGTGGTCAAACGGGACGACAATTTCCTTGTCCCTTTATTTAAACCGGAACATGGTCAACCCTTTATCTAAACCGAAATATGATCATAAGTTCTGAATCACAATTTTTGTTTCCATTTGATTATGTCAGAATATACACAGCATAAATGAAAAATTTAAACAATCTGTAACCTTTTTACGCCAAAATTGTATCGTTGATAAGTGCGATGCAGTACAAGTTTTGCACAAGATTTATGATAAAAATTCACCCATAGAGTGCGAATTAATATCTTACGCTATAATATTGTGCGCTATGCATTAAATGATAAATAAATGTATATATTGAAAAAATATATATCATTCTTTTAAATTTAATAATTAAATTAAAATTATTTTTTTCCTTCTCTATCATTTCCTTCTCCACCATTCCTTATGATATTAGAACAATTACTATATTTAAAATCGTAAGAATAAGATTCGTAATAAAAGAGATAGTAGGTATAAAATAGAGAGAGCCGCATCGGGGGAGAATGATAGTAGATAAAGAAAAAGATAAGATGATATGAAAACATGGCTATGGCGGCGGGTAGCGGCGACGGCAGACCCGGGCTCTCCCGCGCGCCCCCGTTGTCATCGCTCCATTGCAACACGATATCATCAACAATTTTCCTTGTCCCTTTAAATTTTATTTTATAGCAGCCGAATTTATTGACGATTCTCTTAACATGTCACGTACAATCGTCAGTTTTTTTCCTTGTCTAAATCGGAAGCGTCATCATGTATCAACGCTTCACTCAATTTGTTTATTATTATTATTATTATTATCTAAATTCTATTATTTTATCTTCCTTACTGGGCGACACATTTCAAAGGACCGACGAAGCGTTCCCGCTTCCCTCTCCTCCCACGTCTACAAGTTCCCGCCGCACACCCGCACCCCCTTGGAGCTTCTGGATTAGAAGTACCCGCCTACTATACCTACTGAAGATTCATTGAAAATTTTTCAAAGATAGCAAAGTCATTGATAAAATTAACAAGAAAAGACGGAAAATTCAGTTGGACGACAAAACAACAAAATGCATTCGAAACGCTAAAAGAAAGTTTAATGACCGCGTCAATAAGTTATCCCGATTTTATGAAACAATTTATATTAATGACAAATGCATCCGACTACGCTATCCGAATCGGAGCGGTATTGTCGCAAGGGCCAGTGGGCCAAGACCGACCAATCGTTTACGCGAGCAGAATTTTGAATAAAGCGGAACAGAACTATTATACGACGGAAAAAGAATTGCTAGCCATAGTATGGGCCGTCAAACACTTTCGATCGTATCTATACGGAACAAAATTTCAAATAGTTACGGATTACAAGCTACTGATCTGGTTTAATATAACAGATCCTGGCTCAATATTAATCAGATGACAGAAAACTCAAATTAGAAGAAGATGATTATGAAGTAAAATAAGACCGGCAAAGGCAATACAAATGCTGACATGCTCAGCAGAAATCCGATCGCGCACGACACACAGATAAATAGCGTCGAGCGCGACAAGGAAAACTGCGAATACAGCAAAGAAGAAAAAAAAAACAAATATTGTACGAATACCACAATGCTCTCCTTGAAGGATATCAAGGTGTAACACAATAAATCGCGCACGATAAATCAAATAAAATTAACATATAACTGGCATGGATTAACGAAAGACGTGGAGAATTACATCACCAAATGCGAGTGTTGTCAGAAAAACAAGTTAAGCAAAAAAACTAAGATGCTCCTAGTATTAATGGAAACGGCAGAGAGACCGTTCGAAAAATGCGCTCTAGACATCGTGAGACTAATCATAGTTACTACGAAAGGAAATAAATAGCTGTTAACATTTCAGGATGACTTAACAAAATAAGGCGATACCGATGCCAGACCAAGAAGCAAATACAATTGCCAAAGAGTTCACTACGAAAATAATATGCGAATTTGGAATACCAGAAAAAATACTGACAGATCAAATAATTTCGTCAGAGATGTTCAAGGATGTATGCTTTTAAAGATTACAAAAATCCAAACTACCGCATACCATTTAAAAAGTAACAGCGTCTTAGAGAGATGACACAGGACTCTAGCCGAATATTTGAGACACTACATAGACGAAGATTAAACTTGTTTTGTTCACATATAATATAATTGTTCACATATAATACACCGCATACAGCAACGGATTATACGAATTGATGTACGGGCACCGAGCAAGTCTACCTATTGCACTGACGGCGCTGTCGAAACAGTACTACACGTATGATAACTATACACAAGAATTAAGAGAACGAGCCACACAGAAACTGGCGAAGGAACATATCCGCGAGGCGAAACAAAAAGTAAAAAACTATGCCGATAAAAATACAAATAGTTAAACTTTTAGAGTAGGAAATAAGGTCCTCTTGCACGACGAAGCTGCATCGAGGACGATCGAAGAAATTAGAAGCATCATGGATAGGTCCATATCAAATAGTAGAAAAAATTTCAGACGTTAATCATAAAATTAAACAAAAACGCAAAATTGTGACCGTACACGCGAACCGATTCAAACTATTTATCAAAAACTAGATATCAAAAACTAAAAAACAGACGCGCACAACCGAATAATCGCAAATAAAAGAAGAAAAAGCGTTAGCAAGAAAGGAAAATATAATAGGATTAGTAAATAAAATTAAACACATACCAATTGCGACAACGCACCATATGCACAATTCGCCGCCCAGTGGCAGTGCAAACCCACATTCGCAGGGAGTCGCGAGGATAGCACTCCTCAATCCAGCCCGATGACTCTTCTCGGGCCGCAACTTGCTGCGCTGCCGATAGCCAAGACGCGCGCACGCACTCACAACATACCGCGGGAGTATACTCCTCCTGGCAAACTAAACAGCGCATTTTGAAGCCGACTACATGAACTTTTGTAACGAAGTAAGTCGCAGTCAACGACAGACTAGCTTAAACAATTTATTATATGCGCTCCACAGAGAAAAAATGCACGGATAGGATTCACCGAAAAGCAATCCGAATCCCGATCCTCGCAGAACGCTCCTCGTGCGGAGAGGAGGAATATAGATAACTCGATTCCTGGCGAACGGATGACAAAGAACCACTTCGTTTCGAGGAACTTATACTGAGATTACTGCATGCACATGCAAAAGAAAAGGGAAGAAACAGAAAGGAAAGAAAAAATGTAAAAGCGACACACATGAAATAAAAAACATATGCTTACCTTAACATTATGGTGGTAACATCTCCATATGCCGTGCCCCGATAGTGTCACAGACGATGATCAAAATCCGATCCAGCGGGAATCGTCGGCTAATCCATGGCTCCCGCCTGGTGGTACGTATGTTTTGCCCCGTGGAATACATTTCGTCGCACAACACCGTTCATGTCACACGCACGGAGCCGCAACGCGACACGAAGCATTGGCGTCTATTGAGACGCGATCGCACGATGCGCAAAGGATAGGCATGTAAAAATGGGTACAGTCAATACGGTGCGTACGGAACATGACGATTATAAATGAAATAACAATTCGGCGCGAAAGCTGCTGGTGAACTGGCGTGCGCCAAGCAGCATAAGAAAAAAATTAAATAGAATAAGGAATGTAATATGAAATCCAATCTTACAGGGCACTAGTCGTACAATGACAATTGTGCAGCGCCGAAGCTGATGCCACACAGTGGATCGACGCTTAAGAAATAGCGGACATAGAGCAAAAACATGACCTGTCGAAATTATCTCTTCTGATAATAAATTAGTTGTAAATTATTCGTAATAACTAAATTATTAGTAATAACTTCAATCATTTGTAATATTTCCACAATTTGCATACAAATCTACCACAATGTAAATCAATCTGATATACGTAATTTCTTTGATATTTTCGCATTCAGTTTTTAAATTGCCATATCTCTATACAGTTTTCACGACCCAATAAAGATTTTTCTTACTTATAATATATGTTTAATATGTTTAATATGTTTAATATTATAATATATGTTTAAATAAACAGAAATGATCTTAAAAACAATTTCGCAATTTCTCTTAAATATAATGAAATATAATTAAATATAATTAAATAAGTACTTTCCAAAATAATTTAATTAATGGAAAAAAGTACATGTTGCTTAACTTGTCATTGAGTTTTAAAAAAATGTTTAACTTTGTTAGCATTTTTACTAATTGAACTATATACAATGAACATTGCATTAAAAGCTCAAAAAGGAACGAACTGCTGCTAAGTGCAGTTTTACAAAATATATAAAATTTTCTAAGCTGCGCATTATGTATCTAGATTCAGAATGAGAATATCAAAACAATAGATTGAAAATATAATAGACATTGCGATTTCAGGTAATAAATATACAATTTCTATATAACACTTTTTAAATAAAAATATTAATTTTTCAGCTTATATTAGATGTACAAAAAAGTTCTGAGCTTTAGATTTCATACAATCGAAATAACAATTTAAATTTTATATATCTTCTCGCCCTTTTGCGGTTTTAAAGCGTTGACATTTGGCCTTCTAAAATGCCATACGGTTTGGCGTTTGATGCACATAACCTCAAAAATCAGTAGTGTTCACGATGGCAATAACAAAAGAGCATTCGATTTTCCATCCACTTCGCGTTTCATCTGAAGAAAAATGCTGCTGAAGCTACTGCAATTTTTGCTGCATATGGAGAGAACGCTGTAAATCATACTACATGTAAAAGATGGTATCAAAAATTTCACCAAGGAGATTTCAGTCTTGAAGATGAACCGCGTGCTGGACGCTCTCAAAAGATTGAAACGGACGAATTGCAAGCACTGCTGGATATAAACTCTGCGCAAACTGAAAAGGAGCTTGCAGAACAGCTTGGCGTTACGCAGCAAACCATTTCCGTACGTTTACATACGATGGGAAAGGTTCAGAAGGAAGGCAAATGGGTTCCGCATGAATTGTCCGAAGACAACAAAAATCGTCGGCGTGACACTGCACTCACTTTACTTTCAAAGTTCCGGAAAAAAGATTTTCTGCACAAAATCATTACAGGCAATGAAAAGTGAATTCTTTATGATAACCCTAAACGTAGAAAATCATGGATTGACCCTGGTCAATTTTCGACATCGACGCCAAAGCCCAATATCCACGCCAAGAAGGTTTTGCTCTGTATCTGATGAGATTGGAAAGGTGTGTTCTATTACGAGTTGTTACAACCGGGTGAAACAACACGGCAGACCGCTACCAACAACAATTGACCAATTTGAGCGATGCATTAGAAGAAAAGATTTACTGGCCAAGGACGTCGTAAAGTGATTTTGCTTCATGACAATGCTCGACCACATGTTGCGAAAGCGACTCAGGACCATATCTTTGCGTTAGGCTGGGAACTTCTCCCGCAGCGTATAGCCCAGACATGATGCCTTCCAATTACTACCTATTCCGGTCGCTGCAGCATCATTTGGCTGATACACATTTCGTGAGATTTGAAGAGATACGAAAATGCATTGATGACTTTATCGTTTCGAAGCCGATGAGCTTCTATCGTCAAGGAATTCGCAAGCTACCCGAAAGATGGCAAAAGGTCGTTGATGCAAACGAGGAATATTTCGCTGATTAATATTTTTTTGTTTGTTTTTGAATAAAGATTGAATTTTACAAAAAAAAGCTCAGGACTTTTTTGTACACCTAATATTATTATTTTATATATTAATTAAATTATTTATAAAAAACTTTAAACAATTATTGTGAGGTTTTACCTGGCATTTGCTAGATATTTTATATCTACCCAAGATGCACCAAGTGGAGGTTGCCAGTCGGATTTGCATCTCATGTGTGTGTGTGTGTGTGTGTGTGTGTGTGTGTGTGTGTTTTGTGTGCGCGCGCATGCAGTCATACATGCGTGTATGGGTATACATACGTGTATACAACGTAAATAAATTACATTAGAAGTTCTAATGGAAATAGGTTTTGTTCTTTCTTTTTATTTAAATTAGGCCGTAAATTCGAAATAACAGAATCAGAAATGATTAAAAGGTGATGTAAAACATCTTCATTTGTAGCAATTCTATTGATTTTTCGTGAATGCATTTCTCTATTTTGAACTCTTTGTTACGAGCTTCACTTGCTTCTTCTGACTTATAGGAATTGAAAAATTTGCAATAATTTTTTCTCCATGTATGAGAAGTTTACGTATAGATGCAGGCATGTAATATTCACTTTCACTACAATTGTAATTATTCACAAACAATCTCGCTGTATCTAATGCATATTTGCCAAATTTCTTAGTGTCTATTGTTTCTCTGCTCTGAAATAGCTTGTAGAATAACTGCAAATTTTTGTATCAATTCCTTATTTAAACTGGTGATTTTTGCTGTTATATCTACTTAAATAAACAAACAAATCATTATTCGTTACTATCTTCATAATGATTCAAATTATTATCAAGTTATTATTTTCTATAGAAAATAAATCTTTGTGATTCAGATAAAGCCGATGTGTTATCTATGTAAGTCTATCTATGCTTATGTCTGTCAGATACATTATTGAAATCACTCCTTGAGGCTCTCTTTTGTTAATTATATTCACATTTAAACTCAAACTGACAAAAGACTATCTGGAATAACAGTCGCTGCTGGCAACAGATAATCGTCTTTTTTTTTAAACATTTCCACAAGTAGTCACAGTGTGACTACATAGCTCTGATGTGAACACATCGTATATTATCTGAAGTGTATTCGGCTTTATCTGAATCACAAAGATTTATTTTCTATAGAAAATAATAACTTGATAATAATTTGAATCATTATGACACTAACGAATAATGATTTGTTCATTTATTTAAGAAATTCGAGGGTTGGTTTTTATTATCAAGAAGAACTGTTTCAATTTATTATTGTGAAAAAATATGAATTACAATTACTAGAAGATGATGAAAAGAAACTGAAAGAGCTTTTGCGGATGTATTGCATAAACATATCTAAACGATGGCAAAAATGTAGTAGAATACTTCGAACATTTGCTGTAAAGTATAATACATGGCTGCAAGAAGAATTTAAAATCCCTGCAGGAATTTTTTCGAGAATTTTATCAACAGCAAATCCATCGATTAGTGACAACAAGTCTTCTGTTGCTTCATCGAAACAAAAAAGTTTCAATGATGTATCAGACAGACATAAGCATAGACTTACGGAAAATTTACGTGAACAATACAATTCAGACATTTTGCTTTTCGCAGCGAAGCAAAAACTTCAAATTGAAGGATCTACAAATTTAGCAGTGATAATAGATTATTTGATCAAAAATCCGAATGAGACCGGATTTAGGTATTAAAGACTTTTGCGAGAAGAAAATCCAGACATCTCTATTTTCTAAAGAAAAATGTTTAGCTATGCTTCTCATTTTAAATCCTTCAAAAACTCAATATATTCATTTGAGAGAAAATTGTATTGAAAATGAAACAAACCAGTAGCAATCGTATTATCAGATCCAAAAAGCAAAATCAGAGTGTTATCTACCAAAAGATACAATAACGATAACGGAAACTTTAGCTTCAATTGAACTACAAGCAATTTTAGACATAACTGCTATCAGATTGCTTTCATTATATGAAGATAAGCTAAGTTCATATACAAACGTAAAATTGATCTGTAACTGAGGATTTGGATGGAGTGATCCAATCAGAGCACATACAAGCAAAAGTTTGAAGACATCTCACAATCTGACAATTGTATTTTTATGACCAGTTTTGTCCCTATACAATTGGTAAGCAAATCTGGTATTTTGTAGATTAATGAAACACCATCTTCAACACGATATTGCCGTCCAATAAAATTCGAGTTTATTCATGAAACCACATTTCTAGAAATGAATACCGTACAATGGAAAACAAAATAAAAAATTTAAATTCTGTGCAATATAAAAATGTAACAGTGAATTATGAAATGTTATTTACCATGATTGATGGAAAAGCACAGCTTTTTTTAGCGAAACTTCTTGTTCAACTTGCCCTTTATGTGGTGCGGAACCAGCCAAATGAATGCGATAGACGAATTATTAAACAAAGACGTAGATAAGCCTATATATAATTTTGGAATATCGAGTCTGCAATATCGAGTCTAAAATTCGTTGCATGGAGTTTTTACTTCATGTTTCATATAACTTGCCCTTTAAGAAATCAGTACGTGATCCTATTCTAAAGAAACAACGGCAAAACACGAAAAAAAGAATTCAAGAAGATTTCAAGAGAGAATTAGGATTACTTATTAATATTGTAAAACATGATTCAGGATTATCCAATGATGGAAATACGGCCAGACGGTTCTTTTCTGAAGTAAATATAACAGCAAAAATCACCAGTTTAAATAAGAAATTGATACAAAAATTTGCAGTTATTCTACAAGCTATTTCAAGCGGAGAAACAATAGATACTAAGAAATTTGGCAAATATGCGTTAGATACAGCGAGATTGTTTGTGAATAATTACAATTGGTATTACATGTCTGCATTTATACATAAACTTCTCATACATGGAAAAAAAAATATTCTAAATTTTTCAATTCCTCTAGATCAGCTGTCAGAAGAAGCAAGTGAAGCTCGTAACAAAGAGTTCAAAATAGAGAAATGCATTCACGAAAAATCAATAGAATTGCTACAAATGAAGATGTTTTACATCACCTTTTAATCATTTCTGATTCTGTTATTTTGAATTTATGGTCTAATTTAAACAAAAAGAAAAAACAAGACCTATTTCCAGAAACGTTAAAACTTCTAATGTAATTTATTTACGTTGTATACACGTATGCATACTCATATACACGCATGTATAACTGCATGCGCGCGCCACACACACACACACACACACACACACACACACACACACACACACACACACACACACACACACACACACACACACACACACACACACACACACACACACACACACACACACACACACACACACACACACACACACACACACACACACACACACACACACACACATCCGACTGGCAATCTCCACATCGTGCATCTTGGGTAGATATAAAATATCTAGCAAATGCCAGCGGTTAAACATCACAATAATTGTTTACAGTTTTTTATAAATAATTTAATTAACATATAAAATATTAATAATATAAGATGAAAAATTAATATTTTTATTTAAAAAGTGTTATATAGAAATTGCATATTTATTACTTGAAATCGCAATGTCTATTATGTTTTCAATCTATTGTTTTGATATTCTCATTCTAAATCTAGATACATAATGCGCAGCTTAGAAAATTTTGTATATTTTGCAAAGCTGCACTTAGCAGCAGTTCATTCCTTTTTGAGCTTTTAATGCAATGTTCATTGTATATAGTTCAATTAGTAAAAATGCTAACAAATTTAAACATTTTTTTAAAACTCAATAACAAGTTAAACAACATGTACTTTTTTCCATTAATTAAATCATTTTGGAAAGTATTTAAAAAAAGCTGCGAAATTGTTTTTAAGATCATTTCCGTTTATTTAAACATATATTAAACATATGTTATAAGTAAGAAAAATCTTCATTGGATCATGAAAACTGTATAGAGATATGGCAATCTGGAACTGAATGCGAAAATATCAAAGAAATTATGTATATCAGATTGATTTACAGTGTGGTAGATTTGTATGCAAATTGTGGAAATTACAATTACAAATTATTAAAGTTATTACAATAATTTATAACTAATTTATTATCAGAATTTACTATCAGAAGAGATAATGTCGAGTCATGTTTTTGCTCTATGTCCGCTATTTCTTAATCGTCGATCCACTGTGCGCCGAACCGCCGTACGTGCTGAAAAAATTTTGCAACACGCCAGGAATATACTACGAAGAAATTCCAAATGAAGCAGGCCGAATCGGCATGGAAACTAGTGATAAAATTAGGCGCAAAGGAATTAGAGATCACCAACAACTGCAGGATTATATCGAGGAAACCGAGCGAGAATGCGGAAAAATTATAGGTAATGCGCAGCTAACATGCAGAAACGTTATGAGAATAATAGAAAAAGATAATATGAAATTGATCACGCTGCTAGAAACACTATACAAAACAACATACAGACGATGAGAACTGTTAAATGAGGTCGGGACGGTCAGCAAAATATTATTCTGGACAATGGACCCCGATGAACGGACACTAATAGACGAGAGTAGTATGTGGGTAGCCATGTGGGTGGCCCGTCAAAACAAACCCCCACCACTTCCTCACTGGTGCTAGGGGCGTGGCCTCCCGCTGTCAAAAAACTGTCAATCACGTGGGAATGGAGCGTTCTGATTGGTCGGTGGGTGTGGCAGATGATAATTATGTAATTAGTGGGGCCATTCTGATTGGCTGAAGCCAAAGCTGCCCGACGCGTGATTGGCTCTGCCCATAGTGCCCCATGGATGTGATTGGTTGTTGAAATGCCAGACGAAAAAGAAAAGAAAGGAGGAGAAAGTGTCTGGGACCGTTAGGGGTCCGAAAACAAAATGGCGTCTGCGAAAAAGAAAGATGGAGGGTGTGTGAAGGGAATATACTTGACGAGAATGAAATGTGATTTTTATGACACGAGGGATGGAGCGAGGAGAAGAAAATTGATTTTTTGCGATTTTTATTACGTGTATATGGGATATGTCGTTTTAGGACGGAAGGTTTCTCGGCGCCTCATAGCTAACTAATTTAAATAAATTTTCTCGAGTTGTTTGACATTTTTTGTATGGAGGAAATGTATAAACGTTTTGAAGACGAGAGGTTTTCGGAGTGTAATAATCATTAGAGTTATTTACCGAGTCGTATGGTATTTGGGGGAGAAAAATAGGAACGGACAGGTTCGCACTAGAAGTTTCTGACGTCGACTTTTATCCTATGACAAACATGTGGATTGAAAAAATTTTCTAGATGTAAGACTCTAGATTTTTCTAACATTTGGAGTTATACACTAGCGAGGTTATTTTCCTTAATTCTATGGCAAACAAACAAAAAATATCTGAAAAATGATTAGATATTTCTAGTCTGGAGTTATGTGGTTAAGATTGGTTTTAGATCGGTGGGAAAGGAAGTAAAATGGACAAAGATTGGATTTTATGTTACAAAAAAATTAAGTTTATTGTTATATCATTATACATATTATACCAATTTATAATAGTGTTTCTTTAATACTTAATTATTTTTAAAAGTACAAGTTTGTATATGACAATACGTTATGAGATTTTTCGCATTTCCTTTTTCTATGAAGAAAGATTTTACGAAATAATTGTACGATTAGCCTAGCATTATCTTTGTAATCTTCGCTGAATATTTTGAGAAACTGTTTAAGCTTATAACAGCGAGACAAATAATAAAGAAATACGCAGCAATATTGTCCGCAAGTCTGAGAAAATGTGCCCTGTAATCGCACGATGTTCCATTTATGAGTAGTAGAGTTTCGTCGGAGTCGTAGATTGAATCTGGAATCCAAGGGCGGTAGTTCATAGCTATCGAAATACGTGCCTTCTCCATGCTTGTCTATGTAGCAACCCAGTGTTGTCCAGGACGATCGTGATTATTGGTGTTCGCGACGATGGCCGTCCATCGACTTCGTCCATATCCTCGGGATTCTGTCGGCAGGATACACACCAGCATGTCCGACACTGAGATGATGTAACGCTCGTAAGATTTCGAATGAATTCATCTTTCGCGGTGAGGAATGATGTTTGAGTTGTTTCCTAGCTCGTCGGTATCATTATATGTTTATCTTCTTGTGAGGATTGTACGGTAGGAGGATCCTTTTTTTCATGCGTGAGTTTCGATAGATCTTCTTTCTCCGCTTTTATTCGCATCTCGTTTGTTCTGTTTCTAATCTCTTATTTCTCCACGTAACGAGATTCGAGAAATTTCGTTTTATCATAAAAATTCCGCTTTCTGCATCGCTGTCATCGGAGCTTTCATCGGTAAAAGAATTAATGCTGCTTATGTCCCAGTTTCTTTCTTGCGATTGCATCCAGTATCTCAATTTGCATGCATTGCGTAACGCGCAATGAAATTTGTCGGAATTTTGATGAAACCCATGATAACTGCAGCGTAATTCATGCTCTTCGCCTTCCGACAGATTTTTGAATGAGGGAGAGATTCCTTCTAGATTATATACGTTTCTCGCGAGTGTGTTTTGCAAATGTACCTTCTCTCGGTCTCTGGTGTATATGTAACAAGCTTGTCGTGCAATTTCACACAGTTCCGCCGTGAAATATTTGTAATGTTTGTAATTGGTTGTTCCGTCAAACCACTCGATTCCGTGGAAGTTTCGAGAGAGCCAATTGTTTTCTCGTCTGTATTTTTCGGGTAATTCGACAAATAGATATGGAGGCAACATAATGCAGTGGCTTATGAATGCTTCGTTAACGGCGACAATCGTCACTTCCTTCGGTATAAACTTCCTCTCAGCATCGCGGAAACCTTGTATATCGATAACTATATTCATGATGCGTAGAATGCACTTTCAATCTGTTTTGCTCGAAGTGACGACGTTCGCGTCTAAAGCAAAACTGCGGCTATTTTTCATTACGCATTTGGAGAAATAGAAATGAAAAGTAGATAGCGATGGGAGAGGGAGAAATTCGAGTATATTTTATCCACTAAAATCAACGATAATTTGACGCGAGGAATCGATTTCTAATACGTTATCGAACTCTGCGTAAACGATACAATTAATCGGTGTGGTAATAGCTTTTTCAAATCGCATCTCTAATCGTAAACTTCCATGTCTGACAAGATTCTAATCCCGCGCAATTTGCCGATAGATCGGGAGTGAGATCGAAAGCGAAAAGCGTGAAACCTTTGGCATAATCTTCTCTGCTTATAGAATTCCCCTCATTTAGAAAATGGATGCCGGTTCCCGAGAAGAGAGTATTATAAGCCTCGATGTAGAGCGGGTGATCTTTTGAGAAATTTGGTTGCAGTGGTCTGCTCGGAATTTGCCATCCGCATATAACAAGAAAAAATTTATACCGTAATTTTTGAAATTAAATGGATTTAGCTCTCTGTCACCATTAAACACTTTATTATCGACGAATCCGACTATTAGGCGTTTCGGAAGTTGCCCGAGTATCACGTTATCAATCGATTCTCCTACCACTTCGGCGTGAATCGTGAATGTTTTAACTTTAACTCGCGTCAGGGGATACTTGGCGGTTGTTTTACTCAACATTCTCGCATGTTCGAGTAATACTGCAGGACTTATTTTTGCTCTTCTTATGAGCAAACTAGCATCTAGAATGCGTATTTTCGACGTTTGCTTTCCATGAGGCAAAACGCATCTCTCGAGCGAACGAGTCTCATTCTAACCTCCACTCCGTTAATTAAAAATTTATCCTGATTAAAGACGTCACAATGAAGATGACCTATTAGATCTAGCGAACGTTCTCCTTGGATGTATCGTGCGCGTCTCACGAGAACTTGATTGGGGTTGTCCGATTCTAATAGCATGTCCATATAACCGGGTCCGTGTCCTATAGACAAGAAGTCAGATGCGAAGTTTTTGTCGGTGAAGAATAATTTAACAATGCTTCGATGTACGCGCGGTATGCGTAGGCGTTGTTTGGGGGTGATTTTGGGGGCGAGTTTTTGATTGAAGTACATGTCGATCTGGTTGAACATCGAATGTAGTAGGTGATTTACAGGACCTACTTTGTTTCCTCCTCCAGCCGATGTTCCAGGACCAGGTAAACTTTCTACTCGTATGCGAAGGCTTAACATGGTATGCGTGAGATCTAGATAATCATCGCCATGTCCAGGTACGACGAATTCTATAGGTGCGTCGTCCGCGAACGAGGTTACCGGTTTGTAGTAAACCCATTGTGAACTCTCGACTGGTTTGAGTAGAAGGTAAACTGAAAAGAGCTGGCTCTTTAAACACTCGCTCGAGTGAATATGAAGAAAGGACATATCTTTCAAATTTACGAATCGCACTCACGTCGGTTAAGTGAATATATCGGATATGGTGCGCTTTTTCCCGTTATTTCGTCGATATTTCGTTGCCTTTTTATTTTTTCCTGCTTTTCTCGATGATTTTTTTTTAATCGTTTTTTTTCACGCCGATTTTCGATGATTTCTTTTTTTTACCGACTTGTCTGCGTTTACGAACCGTGCTTTTCCCGGATTTACCGATGCGTGCGTCGTGCCCTCCGAAGGGAAACTGAGCGACTACTGAGCGTATTTTCGCGGATGTTATATCTCGACTTCCTCATCAAGTTACTTATATTTTCTTTGGCTTTTCTCTTGAGATTTCCCCCCGATTCCTTGAGTTTTGACTGCTTTCTTCTTGTTTTCAATACCCTCTATCACGCCAACTCCTGCGCGTAAAGCTTCTTTCCCGACTGCGCGCATTCCCCTGCTTAGATAAGGAAGTACTCTTCTAAATAATCCTTCGAGGAAACTTTCGATCCCATGACGTTGATAAGCTGAACCGACGAAAATTCGAGGAATTCCTCCTCCCCTACCTCCACTATCGTTCTGCATTTCGTAATACTCGTCGTATTCCATGCGGGATTAGTTTTTTCTCAAAGCTCCGTAGATTTTCCACCGCAAATGGTAATTAACGGACACGTCTAAAGTGTAATGTCAGTATCAGCGTTCTGGATACGAATGGTATTTTTTCTTCACGATGATCTTTTATATCTATTTCAATTTTACGGAATTTCGTTTGACGTAGTGGAATATATTGTAGAGTGGAGAAATATTTTATCAGATTCGTCCCGTACGTGTAATTACAGCCGGGTATTTCGACTGGAACGATTTGAAGAAGCGGACTTCGCCGGATATCGGCCGGTTATGTAAGGCTCGCAAATATTGCAATAAACGTACATTTTATCGGGGATACCGTGCCATAGATTGCAGGGTTCTATAGTCCAGGAAGATATAACGCGTCCTCCACTGCCGACGATAAAACCGAGTTTGAAAAATGGAATTAAATCGTTAGAATTAGATAATTTGTGATGGTAAAAAAGGCTGGCATCATTGATGTTGATTTTTCTCAATATTTGAAAAATATTAACAGGCAGATTTATATAATGAACGAGAGTGCAGTTTTCGTCATATTCGATGCTTATGAGGACCTTACCACCAGAGCCTTTTTGTACTTCGAAAATAAAATGCGAATCGACGTATCTACACTCTCTATTAATCGCTCTCTATTATCGATAAGATCCTCTTTATTTTCATAAGCACCTGGCCGTAAGTATGATTCTTTCACCTTAAACTTATCAGCATTCTTCTCATCCTTTACGCTCTTCAAATCGGCGAATCTAATCTTATTATCGTTTTGACGTACGTGAAAAAGACTGAAAGGAAATTGAATCTCGCTAAATGCGACTTCCCATTCTCCGAATAAATGTATACTGTGAGGTAATTGTGTGGTGAAAGAAGAGCATGTATTTCCTGGAAAATACTTCTTACTGTTATTACTCGAAAGAACCATGAAAAATTGTTCCTTCTCTATCTTGGAGAAAAGTTAAACTCGAAGCGGGAATCCAACTGTCGAATTTACTGGGATGTCCTTGCCAGCTAACTAGCAGCTGTTTATTAGCACCGCGTCCTCTGCTCTTTATTACGCATTCGACGATAAATTCTTCTTCCGCCAAATTTTTATTGACTCGTGCTAATTCTTATTCATAAAAAATCCCATCGATGTGTTCTCCCGATAAATCACACAATTCATATGCACGGGGTCTTCGCCAATGGAGAACGCGACAAACTCGAAATATCTCCTCGCTCCACCGCGCTTCGTATCCTTTCTCGAAAGTGGCTTTTGCTCTACTGACATGTACGAGATCGTTAACATCGAATTTAGCCTTTCGTTCTATTACTTTCGGCGCCCCCTTCTCTTTTCCCCTACGCCGCTCCATATTTTCGCGTGCGATGCGAGCATTTTCTCTCGTAACGGCCGCCGGTTGCATCCTGATGGACGAATGACGAGTGTGATTGTAAGCGCGCACGATATTTTGCAACACTTCGATGTAACGCCGCGTGTTTTTATGCGTAAAATAGCGCCACATTCGCTCCTTCAACGTTCTATTGAAGCGTTCGACGACGGCAGCTTTGATGTCCGGATTGTGAGCTACTCGATAACGTATGCCTCTTTCTTTCAGAAAATCTTGCAACGGCCGCGCGATAAATTCTTTGCTCTTGTCGGTTTGTAAGTACGGGTACTCGACTATCGCTTCTCGAGAGAATATTTTGGAAGGCCCTTGTCATGCAATTATTCGTTTTATCATGCAACGGTTCGACCCAGACAAATTTACTAAGTACGTCAATAATCACGAGAAGATAACAAAATCCGTCGTTGTAACTTTTGAGATTACGGAGTTCGATCAAATCTACCTCCCACAGATCGTCGATATTTGTCACGTTGTAACGTAATCGTGAAAATTTTCGTCTTGATGGACGGTGCAACGTGTACGCGTGTACGCGTCTTGCGATTCGAACCACCGAGCTACTTCTTTATGAGAGAAATTCGGTTTAGCTGCACGTGACAGGTTATCCGTTGCCGAATATCCCGCATAATGCGGGACCGTAGTACAAATTTTCAAGCCCGGTCATTTCAATTCACACCAATCGAGTAAGCGTTTCTTTCTCGCCTGTGGAGAATCTTTCATGAACGTTAAGGGGGTATCTTTACGAAAACGAGGCGAAAGAAACAATGCGTAGTTCGCTCGCTCTTCTTCACCGGTCTTGCGTTTTTGTCCCTTTCTCGTCGTACTCTCCTCCTTGTCGTCGATGGCGTCGAAAGTTTTCTCGGTACTTTCGGAGTGGAACTTGCTCGTGGTGATGATAATATCTCGACAAATGTGATTGCTAACAATTTCTTATTTCCTATGAGTACAGCCGGGGTGTTTGTCGTACGCAGTAATCGCGCAAACTGACCTCTTCCTATTGCTTTCATGGTTTTTCTCTCGCGCATCGCATCGTTTATCAGTGATATTCGAATCTTTTATAACGTTACCGTCGATAGTCGATTCCTTCCTCGTCCCAAGTAATTCTCGCGGGTACTGCTTTATCAATTAAATGTTTCAAAAGTAAACGCGCCTTGGCATGAAAACTTTTCAGCACATTTTCTAATATTTTTTCGATGCTTTGCCGTTCGCGCTTACGCAAAGAGTCGGCCCGTAATATATTACTTACGTACTCGTCGAGATGAGAAAGTTTGCTTGGCGTTTGATTCGCGCGCCAGTTCCGCTACGTCTCCCTCCCGTGCATCTGAATTGTTCTCATCGACGGTGTTACGCGTCGAATCTTCCTTTTGCGATTTATCAAAATGGAGATATCGCCAAAGTACTTCTTTATACAATTTCCATTTCTCACTTACATTGCGCGGGGTGGGTGAATTAAGAATCCTGCTCATATCGGAATCGAGTCGTGACAAAGTCCGGGTGTTTGTACGGAATTTAAATTTTCTCTGTGTATCGTCTCCGAATTCTGCCCCGTGGAATTTTCCCTCGTATCTATTATCGATTCCTGATGTTGTTGGAGACGGTGCTGCATTCTTTCGAGATTTGCCGTGAAAATCAAGACCATCTTCTTTGCCCTTTCCATAACTCAGTTTACCCCTCTCTCTCTCTCTCTCTCTCTCTCTCTCTCTCTCTCTCTCTCTCTCTCTTTCTCTCTCTCTCTCTCTCTGACTACCCACCGATAACTTTTGAAAATAGGAACGATAGTATAGGTCCGATGAGATACTAAAAATCCGCCGTGCTATAGTAATAGTCTTTTCTTACTTTTCCAATTATCGACTTTTCTCGCTATGCGACGCAAAGTTGTTTTATATTTGCTTAGACGATTTTTTTCAGCGTGTTTGAGCGGAACGTTACCCTTAAAAGTATTGAAAACGCAGATACAACGAATGAATTTTTCGTCCGCCTGGCGTAAGAAAGAGACACGCTGATTTTTGTTCAAATAACACAGCGCTTTGAGAAAACAGAAATTTTTCTTACCGATCGAACGTTCTGCGATTTTTCTCGCATTAATCGAAGACGTTCTCTTCTTCATCGCGAGGAAGTTGCGCGACTGTCGCGAGTACGATACTTTTATACGAAACTTCCGGAAAAGGATCTGCACGGTACGTAAACGTAGTTCGTCGTATCATCGGGAAATATGCACGTGTAAAAACGATACTCGTCGGGAGTCGATTGTTTCAGATCGAGCAATAAATATCCGTGAGGTTGAGACGTGCCATCGTGATACGCTTCCTCGAGGAACTTTGGGTCGTTCGGATAGACTTGACGAGCGAGATGACGAATTTGCGCGCGATCTTGTGGATTTTTGAAAACCACAAAGTAATTCGTGTTGAGAGATACTATATATCGCGTTGTCGACGCCCCTGATGAAAGATTTTGCATGATAAGAATTACGCTGAGATTCTTATGATGACTTCCCTTGGTAAACAGATCTACGATCGCTTCGCTCGAGGACGATTCCCTCATAAGATCGTCAATTATTATCAATTTCGCACGGGATGGATCGTTAGAATAATCTTCCGGACGTGGTAATCCCTCGTGAAATTCGATTGCGGAATCTCGAGTTTCGTTGAAGCTGCTGATAAGCATCCTACCACTCGGCGTAATAAAACAAAATTCTCTCAAATCAGACATCTGACATAACGGGTAAATGACGAAGAAATCTCTTTACAAAGATTGTTTTCCCGCATCCCGTCGGTCCGTACATGATCGATGTCCATGGATGTTCCCAGCGCACATCCATTTCGCGAAATGAACGTCTTGCGCGTCGTACTTAGTTTAATAAATAATGGGATGGGATGAGACATTTGAGATTCTTGATTTTTTTCTCAGAGAGATTTTTGAGATTAGCTTACTCGCGGAAGGGCCTCTCCGCGGCGAGGGTGTGCTCGCGCCAGCATCTTCGCGTAACGAGCTCACACTCGACCGCGACAAGCCTCGCTCGTACGCTCGTGCGAGCGTTCACCGCGAGAGCCGGCGCTAACGAGCTTGTACGCGGTGCTTCTCGAATGTTAAGCCGAAGAAACTTGCTCGAAGAAAAAGTGATTGAATACTTACTTGTATACGTAAAAATTCATACTTTTTTCTTTTACAAAGTATTTTATTCTTCATCGAAAATTCAAAATTTTTTCTATATAAAAAAATTAATTTTAAAAGAAAGTTATAATAATGTGGGGAAAAATTGGGAGTTTAAAAAATTTAATTTTACAAAAGGTTTATTATACTTTTTTACAATTAGAAAAATAAATATTTTTATTACATTTTCTCTTAATAACTAAAACTAAACACAAATTCGCATTTTTAATTTTACAAAACGTTTTCTAATCGAAATTTCGAATAATAAACATTTTTCGAATTACATTTTTCTCTTAAATTTAATAACTAAAATAAAATAAACTTAATTTTTACAAACGTATTTATTTGGCATACATATTTACATTCGCACGAGGACGGGGAAAATCCGAGCCTTAACCTAACTTATTTTAAGTAAATAATTTTAAGTAAATATTATATCACGTAAAACCGTACGGATAAGAAAGGCGATTGTCGATAAATTTACGTTTTAATAAAATTGGAGCACATGTTTTTACTTCGTTTCGCGTTATTATCTCGTGAAGCGCGGTGCGACGAATTGCTTTAAATCGCAAATTTATCTCTTCTCTCTCCTCTCTTTCCCTATTTAATAATAAATTATAAATATTGTTAAAATTAAGCAGCCGCGAGTTTTTAAAATTTAATTTGATCCCCTTTATCTTACATATTTCATATTTGTGTCCGTCCGTTGTGTACGTACCACGTACGCGTAAAATTTCGGTCCGCCAGATACAAACGCTTCGATGAAGCTACTACATCCGTAACTCTCGAGTTCGTCAGTCATATCACCCAAAAAATTACCTATACGCGGTACTGATTGGGATCACTGCTGCTCGTATATATACAAGAATCTGTATTATAATATAATACGCGCCGGTCTAATTTTTCTAAATATTCATATAATTTTAAACGCGCTTGTGCCATCGTGTACGTCGCTATCACCACATTAGTTATTGGTGAAGGTACCACCGCTTCGCTTTTTAACCGCCATGAAACATATATTGCATCCTCGTTGACGGGCAATATGCCGATTATTTCGTGTTCAGGGCTTGACAACAATTCGGCGAAACGTTGAGGGGTTCTTATTATTTCCGTATTCGGCAAGTTACTTCGCTGGCCGAATTTTCCCCAAAACGAATTGAGACAGAGTTTGGCGACGGAGCGTAAGCCGGAATTACGTACTATGTTGTTTTTATTAGAATGATACCTTCGGTTGCTTCGTACTCCCTCAGGTAACGTTCTTTAGCAACATCGTTATTCTCGCACTTGCTCGGCCACCCACTCGCCTCTTGCTTTAGTTGTAAAAAGGTGTTGAAATAATCCACCTTGTTGCGTTTCGGGATTATATCGCGTGGATTTGTATTGCCAAATCTCATCTACCCGTGTCACGAGATATCTTTTTTCGTTTTTCACCTTTGCGTAATTCACAGGACACCGGATGTGCCCTCGAACTCACGCTCCGCAGGATCGTCGTGAGAGCACGCATCGCGAGAAAATGTTTCACAGCATGTACGACAAAGAGCGAATAATAATTTATCGCGTACGCGATACGGCAGTACCGGATGGAAAAGATCACGCGGAGGGAGTACTCGACAACGTACGAGACCTTCGACTGGATTGAAATTAAAATTTGGCTCAATTCTAATTAAACTATTGCATTTCTCGCCTACATAAATATCTGGATGACCGATTGGAAAAACTCCAGTCTTGAGTACGTACGGGTACAGAGAACATACATCTACGTAGCGTATCTTCTCAGTAACCTCGTATCGGGTCACGATACTGCCGGTGCGTCCGCCAAAAAATGCGTCACGAGGATCGAGAGGTGAGATTTGTACATAGGGTGATTTTCAAGAAATTCGCGTATCTCTCGATTCTCGCATTTCTTCGTCAAAAACGCACTCCCATTTTTCCGTTAGGATATATCCTTGCTGACGTAACCGCCAAGATGTTGCAACCGTTCGTTCTGTTACGTCGTGACGACTGCACGATTCTTTTCTTTCGGGTATCAGTTATTAGAATTTAATTAAGCGGATAAACGAGAGACACATGTTCTGTTACTCTGTTAGATCGCGACGGTTACGCAACTGATTTCTTCCGGGAGTCGGTTTCTAGAATTCAGCTAAGCGGATAATCCCTATTATCCTAATCGCGGAAGTACACCGATGTTACATCTTGACGACTACACGATTCTTCTCTTTCGGATATCAGTTATTAGAATTTAGTTAAGCAGATAAACGGATGACACATGTTCTGTTACGCTGTTAGATCGCGACGGTTACGCAACTGATCTCTTCCGAGGGTTGGTTACTAGAATTTGGCTAAGCGGATAATTCCTATCATTCTAATTGCGGAAGAACAACATGTGTATGATGTTTTCCTCAACAAAATCATATACCATATATATAGTGCCCTTAAAGGCACGGAGCGCGCACTGCTACTTCCTTTTTTCACGCGGTCAGAACATTTTCAGTCCGTCAGTTGTCAGTAATTCAATCAGTCGGTGTCAGTCGAAATAAATCAATAATTTCACCAAGTACAAGTGACCAAGTTTTCTGGCGACACCGCTTCCACCTTCATCATCTCGCAGGTCCCAAGTCTTCGGCATTCCAGAGTAACAGTAAGTTCGATTACACATAGTAAAATTCCCTAATAATAGTTTTTGGGTCTCTTCTCCTTATATTTTCTCATTTCTCCCTTACATCCTTTTTATTCTCTGCCGTTCTCCTTACACTTCTACTCCCTTTTTCCTTTTCTTTTCTCTTTCTTTCTTTGCTTGGGCCGTCGAACCTCTCGGGCTTCCTATGCGTTGCGGAGCACTCAGCGGGTTCATGGCTGCCGAATAATTCGACAAAATCTGCTTCTTCTCTGGTTGCTTCGGCCGTCGAACTTCACTGACTCCCTATGTGTTGTGGAACACTCAGCAGGTCCATGGCCACCGAATAATTCGGGAAATCTATTCTTTTTTTCTCTCCCCTTTTACAATTTTTTCTTTCCCTTCTTAATTTCTCTCCTTCGCCGGATCTCTCGGTTTCCTGAAATATTTCAGAGATAGCCTTAAGGTTTACGACCAATGACATTTCCTTCATATTCCAAATCCATTTCTTCTAGTGAAATCTGCATCATCCTCTCTTTCCGACGCTCAGAGATGGAGGCGAGGAGCCCTGAAGAGGCTCCGTAATCGTCGCAACAAGCGAGCTCGTCGATCAGCCAACTACCCCTCGCCTAGAACATCCGAGGTTTTTACACATGCTGAAGAAACCACGAGTTGTTCCAGCAGAAGACCCTATTATTTGTGTATATCTTTTCCGTCCTATTCCCCGATTAGACCATCCGAATCTGGGTCACCCCCAGATTTCAGCGCACTCTTCCCAGAGCGCCATGACACAAATTTTCAATATCCAGATTTCCGCACCAAGAAATCCTTGGACGAGTTCTGCGAATTCCGGATTCCTTCCCCTCCTCCCCTAGACCTCACCATCAGAAATCCGACCTCCTCTCCGAAACAACCACACACAGATAACTAAATATAAATTTAAATAGATTAACAACGTAGGATAAAAATATCAAATATAGATTAAATATATTAAACCACGTAAGATAAGAATAATTAGAATGTAGACAAACATACAAATATAATCGAATTTGTACACGAAAATTAAATAATACATCCGTCAATTTTTAGAACATTTATATTATATGAATTTCCGTACGTAACACCTTTTTTTATTTTATCAAATGTAAATATACTTTCAATAAATGTACTTCAACACAAAAAATGATGACACGGATCTTGTAGTTAGTTAAACTTGTAATCGTTTTTAAAATTATTAATTACATGTAAAATTTAAATTATTTATCGTTTTAGTTATTTTCTCCCTCTTTCATTCTCCATTATCTCAAGATTCGCGCATGGTCCTGTCCCTGGCAAAAGAGATTAAATTCTCTTGCCTAAATTACGGACCGACGGACGCACGTCACGCAGCCGAAGTCATAGCGTCTTTTTCAAGACGTTGAGTCGCACTCGTGGCTCTCCACAGTGTGTCCGACTCGTAGGGACGCCTCAGCGCGCCCACCTGCGAGAGGATATTTGGAGCGTCCTTCCTAGCCTATCCATTTTCCAAAAAAAATATTTACCTCCGGGCTGGACGTAACAGTTCATAACGCGTGTCAATCGTATCTTTAAAATTCCCGAGCGTTTTATCGCGATTTATTAGATAATAAGATGGGCGTGAAAAAAGCATCCGTGAAATTGTAAGACATGACGTTGCGTCTCCATTCGCGCATTCGTAATACCCATCGACAAGCATGCCTTCCGCTAATCGATACTCACGTCCGTGTCCCGCGTGAATTATTCGATGACCGATCTCAAAATTAGCCATTGCACGACTTTGCGCGACTGATTATCTTTAAATCGGTGTTCACCCGATAGAATGATTTCTATTTCTCCTTCGCGCAAAAAGTTTTTCCGAAAAACTCTCATGCACGTTGAAGCGATAGTTACACATTCCTCGAATGGACACACGTTTCCCCGCTCTAAGAATATTTTTCTGAAGGCCATACATGCTCGTCAAAGGATATCAACGTCAGTGCGACAATATTCGAGTATTTCGCGTTGAAAATCAAATATGGTATATTTTTCTGTCATTTTCGCGTGCCATGCAAGAAAACGTTCGCGATCCTCTGTTTGCATTGTTTCGGGCGAGTATAATAATGAACATCCGGTAGTGACCCGACATATGTTTGATTATCAATAATATTAAATAAGTGAGGAAAAACACCTTTGTCACAAGTATCCGGTAACTCAAAGGCTTTCGGTAATTCTGACAAACGGCATATAATTGCATTGGCATATAATTAATACTATCGATAAATTTCGTACGATTTCCTGATAAGACCATAATTTTTGTTCCGTTCAAAATTATACGAGGTTCTAATCCGGAGTAATTTTCAACAATGTACCGCAGGATAAACTGTGTGTCGAACGATTTCGCGATATGCGCTATACAAATGATCCGAGTAAAATGTTTCGTAGGGCGTGTTACAAATTCGACAAATTGTTTTACAGGATCCTCCCGAAAAACAAATTTGCGTACTCCACACCAGTCGCAACGCACCGACAAATTATCTATCTCCGCGCACGAATCGCAAATCTGTTGTCTGCGACGCAGAGAGTCGGGACGTGAATTTTTATATCGGTTCCCTCGAGCGATTGATCTTGACGCGTCTCAAAATCGTAAAACACGAATGCCGTTCGTCCCTTTTCGCATTCCCGTTCATCCTCGTTATTCTGCTTGCTCTCTTTCGTAATTATAGAAGAATTCTCGTCGGGTCAACAGCGGAGGATCTGTCTTTACGAGAGAGAGGTTGCATGTAGCAAAGATGACTTATCGGTTTTGCGAGCTGCAAATTTTACAAAAAGAAACGCCATATTCGTATTTTTTTGTCGCTTTTATAACCCGTCCGCAACCTTCGCAAAGTCGAATGGTATCACACTCACCGAAGTTTTTCCTTCATATGACTTTGTCGCGAGATGATGCTCGAAGCATACGTTTCCAAAGAACGAACATTTGCAAGTTTCACATCTAACAAGTTCTACGATTTCGCGCTGATCACACGGCGGCACGTTGTTACATCGAGAACATTTATTTGAGCAGCTATTACCCCTTTCCTCGCGATATCCGATATTACATGATATGCAATAATTTCCTCTACTTCCACGGCCGCTTTTCAATTTAAAATAGGATTACAATGATGTTGACGTTCGTTAATATATAATATTTAATCGGTATAAGGGCTCGCGTTCTAAAGAGGCGAGTATCTCGGTTCCGTCGAATAAAGGTCTCTCACCGCGTCCGAAAGTGGCAAAATTATAAACAACAATTATAAACAACGATATCGGATGCGGCGAGAAAGCGTTGGAAACATTCTATTTCCCGAATCCCGCAACCCTCCGGTGGAATGGTGACGCCAGCCCTCCTCGTCAAATCCTGCTCGAGATCGCGTTGTAACGAGGAATTCTGACGTTTTACCGCATTCCATCGCTCGTGAAGTTCCCCCGCTCGCAACGTTCCGCGTTCATGATAAATTTGCGCGGCTACGAGAGAGCAGGGAAAACACAAATTATTCGAATTGGAGATTGTTAAAATCGAACGTTTCGCAACGTTTTTCCGTGTAAGTTTATTTGAAACGTTCCCGCGACCTCTGGGTGCCGTGACATTGAAAACGCGTACGTTAAAATTCTGCGCGATATCGAGACCATCGGCGCTTTGCGCTACTGAACTCACAAGACGCCAAATGTCCTCATGAGTTAAGTCGCGTGCCGGTCAAAACGATAATCCCACCGGACCGTGCGTTAAATCCTCCGAATCGAATGAAAATCCTACGTAATCATGTGGTTCGGAGGTATGCAACGCATAAACATGAATTTCAGCGAATGCGTTTTCAAGCTAATTATAAAGCTCGACTCCTTTGCGTAGCGGACGCAAACGGAATATCGCCTCCCTTCCTAATATTTCGAAATTTCTAAACCAGCGCGAATTTTCCCCGATTAATAGTAAATGGTTAAAATTTCTACCTCGTGCTTGTTTCCTTTCCTCTTCCTCCTCCTCTGTTTCCTCTTCCACTTGTTCCTCTCTCACCTCCTCCTCCTCCTCCCTTTCTTCGTCAGCTCTTTCTTGCTCCTGCTCCTCTTCCTCTTCTTCTTCCAAATTCTCCTGAGCAAGGAGTATTTGGTTTCCTCCGCACTGCGGCTTTTCGATGTTCGCTTCTGCACAAAAGTTACAAAAATTAGAATTTTACTTTATAGAAAATACTTTAATAATGCTTCGAATATTATGTCCGTATTTAATTTAATAAACGTGCATACATGATATTTTTCGCCGAGGTAACCCGCCTTTTAAAGTTCTCCTTCTCACATGAAGAATAGGGCTGAGAGGAATTCCTATTAAAAAAATTCGATAATTTAAAATTAAATACGAACATAAATACGAACATAAAAATTAAGAAAAAATTTATATACCAGCAGGCGATGTTTCTTCAATTTCCTCTTCGGTTTCTCGTTCTTCCTCGCGTTCCTCCTCCTCCTCCTCCTGCTCCTCCTCCTCCTCCTCTTTCTCTTCCTCTCCCTTTTCTTCCTCTTCCTGCTCTTCTTCCCGTTCTTCGTCCCCTCCCTCTTCTGGGATTACGGGAGAATACATATGATCGTATTCTAGGAAAAAAGTATATCATAAATTTTTATTCATGATATTAATATTATGCCCTTAATTAATATAATTATTATGTCTTTTAATTAATTTTTTCTCTTTATCTTACCAGGCGAAAACACACGTGGGTCGGGAGTACTTACTTCCGTATCTAAAAAACAAAGTTATATTAAGATTTTTTATCTTTTACTTTTGTTTTAGAGATTATTTATTTGAAAATGTAAACCTAACAGACGAGAGCTGGATAATTTCTAGAGGCGCTTCCTCCTCCTGTGTTAATTCAATACGTGCCCTTCCTAAAAGCATTTAATATTTTAATCTTAGAAAATTGTAAAAAATTATATTTTTAATATTACTCCTGTCTAGTTTTTTAGTGATATTACTTACGCGCTGGTCCTGCTTCTGGCTCTTCCTCCGCGCGTCGTCTCCGAATCTGCGTGAGAGGATACACCAACGCAGTGACCCTTTGACGAGCATTTCCTTCTACAATTTATTATTAAAAATTAGCTAAACCGAATTTGTTACTCGAATTACTTATATATAGAAATAATAGTGCGGTGCTTATCATTATGGAGATGCGAGAGAAGATTTTGAGTGTGTCCACCCATATCCTCCTCCTCGTGTCCAGCTGCACGTCGCGATTCAATTATTTCTCCGGCAATCCGGAGTAACCGCGCGTCGGTACCAAAGTATCGTAACTGATACAATACTCCCAATATTGTATCAGAACATTCGCATGAAAAACGTGTAAAAAGCAGATAATTAGCATCGAGCGAAACGTTGGATATTTTAGTTAAAAATTTCGCCGCGTTTATGCGAATATCAGCATCACTAACTTTACGCTTCTTCTAATTATTTCACTGCCTATTTTTCGCACTTTTATTCGCACAAAATAATCTGAAACTTTTAAAACTCGCTTGACAAAACTGAAGTGAAGCACGACAGAGTTCAACTCAGAAATAGTTTTAGATAGCGCAAAACGCACTATATATAGGAAAAATCCTAGCTTTTTCGTACGGAAAAGAGACTTATAAAAATTCTAGAACTATTCTGTAGTTTCAGGGAGAAAGGGAGGTAAGAATGTTATCTCAGCCCTAG
The DNA here is from genome assembly GCA_024349325.1 of Pogonomyrmex californicus. Classification (NCBI taxonomy): domain Eukaryota; kingdom Metazoa; phylum Arthropoda; class Insecta; order Hymenoptera; family Formicidae; genus Pogonomyrmex; species Pogonomyrmex californicus. Next base: position 224,948 of record JAECZD010000054.1, read on the forward strand.
TAATAAACCATTTTTTCTTGAAAATTTGTATTCCTTGTATCTAGACTTGACTCTTTTTCGATTTCCCTTTTTTTGTTTACTAACGCATAAATGACGCCAGACATATGTCACGTCCAAATGAATAGTTATTTAAGTTTGAGGAAAGTTCTCGCTTCTTCAAATTTAACATTTATAAAATATTTCTTACTCGTAATTCTTACTCGTTCTATTGTATATTTCGATAATTTCTTCTTCTTGAAATAGTTTTTGTATGATTTTTTCGATGATTTTTTTAATTTTCTCATCTAATATCCAAGCATGTTCGAACGTGATCGAACTTGCAATATTCACTTTATTCGAGAAAATTCTTTCCTTGTTGAAAAAAGAGCAGCGTCAAGTTATAATTTACTCGAATGTTTAATAATTTATTTATTTAAAAATTTTTCTCATCTAACATCCAAGACACACGCATGATTCGAACATGATCGAATCTGTAATAATTCTGTTATTCGAGAAAAGTTTTTCCTTGAAAAAGAGCAGAAGCAAAGCGAAGAGATGCGTTTCTTCTAGAATCTTCGGTTTGATTATTATTTATAAAATGTACTTTTTTATTTATTTCGAAGGGAGGGGAGATGCTATATAAGTAGGTATTGTACATACCGGTACATTGCTTCACTCGAGTATCGACATTCGAAGCGTCCACGAAAATATCTCTCCAAGTTTTCGTTTGTTAAAAGTGAACATTTATTCAAAATTCTCTCGTTTGTTAAAAGTAAACATTTATTCAAAATTCTCTCGTCAAGTAATATGGCCGGACCACAAGAAGCTGTGAATCCCGCTAAAGAAAATATTCGTAAGATATTCAAGAATTCTGTGCAAAATGTGCAACAAAATTTGCTACTTTCTACGACATACCCTCTCAATACCTTTCATACGAAGAAATTACACTGAGATTACAATTATCTAAGGAGAGTATCTTCGAACCTGTCGTCAAATTGAATATGTAATTCTGCAGAAGGAATCAGCTTCGATCCGGACACGTGGCAGCAATTTCAAAAGAGTATTCGGGACATGAACGCGTACTTTAATGGAAGCAACAAAAATAAAGTAAATCCTATCACATTTGCAAACATATTCATCAACTTCACTTCTGCCTACGGAGCGAAAGCTGTATTGGTGGTGGTATAAGGAAAATGAAAATTTTCCTAAAGAAAGCAGTACTAGAAATACGCAAGCAGACTCGAAAGCGAAGGAACAACCACCGTCGAAAAAAAGGAAAACTTACTCCGCAGTTGTAATGCAGCAAGCTACTTTTCAAGGAAAATATGATCAAATGTGTCAATGCTCGTATAAACCAGCTAGCATCTGTCGTCGATACTGTTAACGAATGCGCACGTTATTTGATCAAGGAGATAGAACTATGTCTACCTAACAATAACATCGACGCCGATATCATCAAACTCACTCTCCGAGGCAACCAAAAGGATATCGAAGTTGCTGTGAGAACGCAAATAAATAATTTACCATTTTTGGATACATATTTTAATATTGTATTTTTAGAATTAATTACACTAAAATTTAAAGAAATTACTAATACAATTTTAATGAATCGAGAGTTATAATTTTTATATAATAACTGAATCATGTATTTAATTTTGTAAAACAAAACATATTCATATATATATGAAAAATGTATAATAAATTTAGCTTATACTTGATAACATAAATTCAAATGTACGTCGTTTCTTATCTCCTTTATCCTAAATTTTTCACAACTCCTTCCCTTTTTTTTGAAAGCCATTTACGCGGACCTATACGAACGTGTTTTCCTATTGTCTCCTAGTATCTCTATATTTTCCTGACATGTCTCTCTCTCTCTCTCTCACCCTTCAATATTCCTGCAAAGTTATCATCGCGTCGAAAGAAAATTTTTTCAACCTAGGTTTGTCATAGGATAAAAGCTTTATATAACTCCAAATTCGTCGTCGTCATCATCGTCAGAAACTTCTAGTGCGAACCTGGCCGTTCCTGTTTTCCTCCTCCAAATACCATACGACACGGTAAATAACTCTATCGGTTATTACATTTCGAAAACCTCTCGTCTTCAAAACGTTTATTCATTTCCTCCATACAAAAAATGTCAAACAACTCGAGAAATTTATTTAAATTCGTTAGCTATGAGGCGCCGAGAAACCTTCCATCCTAGAAAGCGTGATTCATCATAGCCCATATACACATAATAAAAACTCGCAAAAAATCAATTTTTTTCTCCTCGCTCCATCCCTCATGTCATAAAAATCACATTCCATTCTCGTCAAGTATATTCCCTTCACACACTCCTCCTTCTTTCTTTTTCGCAGACGCCATTTTGTTTTCGGTCTCCGAACGGTCCCAGACACTTTCTCCCCCTTCCTCTTCTTTTTCGTCTGGCATTTCGACAACCAATCACACACATGGAGCATTATGGGCAGAGCCAATCATGCGCCGGGCAGCTTTGGCTTCAGCCAATCAGAACGGCCCCTGACACTAATTATGTAATTATCACCTGCCACGCCCACAGACCAATCAGAACGCTCCATTCCCACGTGGCTGACAGTTTTTTGACAGGGAGGCCATGTTCCTAGCACCAGTGGGGAAGTGGTGGGGGTTTGTTTTGACGAGCCATGGCTACCCACATACTACTGACGAGCAACTGCAAATGTTACGAACCAATGGCAAGACATTGCAGTATGCAATAAAAAATCAAATAAAGATAATCAACACCACAATAGCATACTTGGACGAATTAGAAAATACGCTAAATTATAATGAAAATTTGATAATGAACAAAACGACTAGAACAGCAATTAGCGACGTTCATACCAGTGGACGAACATTTATTAATCCTGACAACAATAATGAACGATTTAATAAAAGACACAGAAAATGAAAATAGACTATTTGTATGGAAAGAACGGAATAATACCGACACGACTATTACCTATCGAAAATATAATAATAACAGAAGAAGCTCTCAGAGAAGCGGCTGCACAAGGCTAATCAAGGGACTTTTCTTTTAAAATTCAGACAGAAAACTGGAATACAATACAAACATACATTACATTCAGCGCGTACTCGGACTATATGTATATACGATTCTGCGATTCCCAGTCGTAGCATACCTTATATATTTATAAATTATAAATTAGTTAAGGCGATATCATTACCTGTACACGATCATGCGAACATATTTATCTACATAAAAATAAATCTTTGTTAGCTATAGACAAAGAGAATCATTACTATAAATTATAGGAAGAGATAGAGTTAGAACACTGCATACGAGAAACAAACACGTACACATGCGAACAGAATTTCGCAATATATTATGCGAAAACAATAGCACGACTGCAAGGTGCAGATATACACACACACACACACACACACACACACACGGGGCAGCTTAATTACTGCGAAAAGAATTATATTTAAAACGGTCTCGCTTTCCCGCGCGGAGAGCGGTCAGTCGGTTGCCAGGAGGGGAAGCGAGGACGTTGGAGACAGAAAGGCGTTATTAAATCTTTAGATAGTTATAACAAATAACGATGTTTATTTGACTAATAATGGTGCGATGGAATGCACCGAGACTTCGCGTTAATGTTTGTGGCCGTGGATGGGCGAGACGGCGATCGGCGCGCGGATAGCGCGCGAATACAAAATAAGAGATCGCTCGGGCGGTCGGTGCGATACTGATCGCGGCGCGCAGTTTGGTGGCGCGGGGCGCGCGCGGCGGCGGCGGTGTCGCACGTGTTCGGTCGCGGGCTTTTAAATCGGCGCGGATTTACACGTGCACGCTGGTCGCGGGTGGTGTCGCGAGGGTGGATATTTCGCGAGTTCGGTGGATCGTTGAGATCGGAGAACGGGTGTGCCCGTTCCCTGCCGAGAGTGCTCGGCTGACGGGGGGTGTGCCCCTCGTCTGTTTGCGTGAACGCCGAGTGAACTCGGCCAGCCGGGGAGGGCCCCAGCTGCGTGCGGAGAAGAAAGTGGCGGTACCGAGTGTACTCGGCCGACCAGGGTGTACCCTGGTGCTCGGAGAGGTAGTATCGGGGAGAACCCCGATACTCGGCGGTGAAATCTCGGAACGGCAGAGTCGGGTCGAGCGAACTCGACGCGCTGGGGAGACCCCAGCAACTCTCGGCTTGCCGTGCGAGCTACGGAGACGGCTTTCGGCTAGGCCAAGCGAACTTGGCGCGTTGGGGAGAACCCCAACAAATCTCAGACTTGCTACCGGTTTTGGAAGATCGTTTCCTCGAGGCAAGCTCTCGGAAACGAGCTAGGAACAGAAGTAATCGGATCGTGAGTGTCTTTCCTGCGGAGAGCGATGCCTTTTTATACCCGAGATCGACCTCGGTATTTTCGGTCGGATCGGTCGGATTGGTCGATCTCGGGGTTAGCATCCCTCTCCCTAGGAACGGAAAAAAGGATCGGGGGATGATTGGTTTTTTTGGTAGGGAAGGAGTTCGGTGGCGCGGCGTCGGTGCGGCGCGGGACGCGTTCGCGCTCGGTGGTACGGTGCGTGGCGCGGTGCGGGGAAATACCACGAAAACATACGTGTTTTCGTGGTACTCTCCGACGCCTCGGAGTTCGCTTATAAATGTATTAAAAGAAGGAGGCATTGCTGCCTCTTTGCGGCCACTGCCACACTCCGCCTGATGTTCGGCGATCCCCGACGGATAGTCGGTCGGGGGAAATTTGGAGGAGGAATGGAGCGGACGGATGCGCTCCGTTACATATTTAACACACCGTTGTGGATAGCATTGACGGAGGAGCGTGGCTCTACTCGACATACAAACAGGAAATTAGTATTAAGTGCGAAAATCAGCTAGAAGAAAAAATTGTATTAGAAGAAACCGGAAAAATAAAACTAAAAGATAACTGTAAATTAATCATGTCGAATATTAAAAGCGCGAAAAACTGATGACATAAAATATATTCAAAATTATCTTCTCGAATATAATATAACGTTAGAGATAAAAAATAAAGACACTGATAAGAATGAAATAGCAAAAATCGATATCTTGCGACAGATAATTAGAAACCCTGTAGATTTAATCAAATTAAGTCTAGAGGAAAAAAGAGAAACGCTAGGAGATAGTGATAATGACTTATTCAAAAATAAACACTTTGTATATTCTATGGGAACAGGCACTTGCGTAATAATAATAATTGTATTAAGATTAATAGTATGGCGCACAAATAAAAACAAAAATAAGAAATAAAAGGAAAATGAAATAGTAACACAGAGTGTTACGACGATGTTATGTTATATTAGACAATAAGCACACGATTATACTATATTCATGCGAGAGTACATGTAAGCTAGTAGATAAGGTCACCTCACATTAGGGGAGGAGGGATGTCGTGAGCTCCAGGAAGAATCACATACATGAAATTGTATATTACGTCTTGAAATATCATTTTGTACTGTTAGCATAAGCGCTAAGCTAAAAGAAAACTCCCACCCTCGTTTCCTTTTTCCAAGGGGGAGGGATGTTTCGAGTGCCGCAATTTAATGATGCAAACCGATCTTGTAACACCGCTGATCAACCAGAATTCCAAGAATTCTAATGAACCTGAGATTTACAAAATAAATTAAAATAAGTTTAAAATAAGAGAACAATGCTCGTCCTTGCCGAGTACAACGAACTGATGTGCAATTCGACAAGGATATTCGCTGACTCGGACAACACCATGTCAAAACGCTAACGTACCAAACAACGTTTCGACACGAAGCCGCGTAATAGCGGACCGGTAAAAGCGAAGAAAGCAATCGAGAGAACGCTCAGAGGCTCAAAAGCTCAGACGCACAAGTACCGACGCGTAGATATTAAGAGTGTAATAGTGCGCGACAATTGTGGGATATTCGAAAATAACGAACACCCAAATTAATTAAATAAATTTCAATAATGATAATTACAGCCGATATATGTTTTAAACAAATAGACAGCTTCATCGGCAAACTGGATCTTCGTGTCAAATAATTTTTACTTTTCTTTATTTAGATATAGATATAGATATTTCTTTATTTAGAATTTAGATTTAGCTTTGAGTAGGCTACGTTGCAAGATCGTTGAATTAACGACACGTAGTTCACGATAAGCATTGTCTCAAAATTCGAAAAAGTAAAAATTATTCGACAGGAAGACCCAGTCTGCCGATGGAAGCCATCTATTGTCTATTTGTTTAAATAAATTTTTTTATTTTGTGACAAGAGTAAAGTTCGTGGTTGCTCTTCCCCTTCTTCCGCCACTTTCTCTTAGTTGCGCCCGGACACAACAGTTTAGTACAAGTTAAAATAAGCTGGTTGGATTTTTTGAGGCAGGTTTTTTTAGAATAAAGGTATATAGGAAGGGATGAAACCTCACCCCTGTTCACATATCGAGTATATCTATACATGCATTAAGAAATTAATACTGATTTGTTGATATTAGTAGAAACTGTTATATGTTTTGAAATTTTTTGTTAATAACTTTTTAATAAATAATGAGGGACGACTAAAATCTCTTTAGGATTATTCAGAATCATGACTTTGATAACATATGTCAAGGTCAAGATCATAGTACTTGTCTTCATTATTGTAAAGTTTTGTGTAACATTTTTACTATTTCATCGTAAAAAATGGTCTTCCCGTACTAGTCACCAAAAATCCTTTTAGTTTTCAATTTGATCCAAAAGGAAAGTTTCCATAAAGTTTTATCGAAATCGGAGGTATGTCGTTTTCGGAACTTTATCCTTGGTATTAACTATGTATTAGGTGTACAAAAAAGTTCTGAGCTTTTTTTTGTAAAATTCAATCTTTATTCAAAAACAAACAAAAAAATATTAATCAGCGAAATATTCCCGGTTTGCATCAACGACCTTTTGCCATCTTTCGGGTAGCTTGCGAATTCCTTGACGATAGAAGCTCACCGGCTTCGAAACGATAAAGTCATCAATGCATTTTCGTATCTCTTCAAATCTCACGAAATGTGTATCAGCCAAATGATGCTGTAGCGACCGGAATAGGTAGTAATCGGAAGGCGCCATGTCTGGGCTATACGCCGCGTGCGGGAGAAGCCTAACGCAAAGATATGGTCAGGACTCAGGAGTCGCTTTCGCAACATGTGGTCGAGCATTGTCATGAAGCAAGATCACTTTACGACGTCCTTGGCCTGTAAATGGCCTCTTTTCTTCTAATGCATCGCTCAAATTGGTCAATTGTTGTTGGTAGTGGTCTGCCGTGATTGTTTCACCCGGTTGTAACAACTCGTAATACAACACACCTTTCCAATCTCACCAGATACAGAGCAAAACCTTCTTGGCGTGGATATTGGACTTTGGCGTCGATGTCGAAGGTTGACCAAGGTCAACCCATGATTTTCTACGTTTAGGGTTATTATAAAGAATCCACTTTTCATCGCCTGTAATGATTTTGTGCAGAAAATCTTTTTTCCGGAACTTTGAAAGCAAAGTGAGTGCAGTGTCACGCCGACGATTTTTGTTGTCTTCGGACAATTCATGCGGAACCCATCTGCCTTCCTTCTAAACCTTTCCCATCGTATGTAAACGTACGGAAATGGTTTGCTGCGTAACGCCAAGCTGTTCTGCAAGCTCCTTTTCGGTTTGCGCAGAGTTTATATCCAGTAGTGCTTGCAATTCGTCCGTTTCAATCTTTTGAGGGCGTCCAGCATGCGGTTCATCTTCAAGACTGAAATCTCCTTGGCGAAATTTTTGATACCATCTTTTACATGTAATATGACTTACAGCGTTCTCTCCATGAGCATATGCAGCACAAATCATTGCAGTAGCTTCAGCAGCATTTTTCTTCAGATGAAACGCGAAGTGGATGGAAAATCGAATATGCTCTTTTGTTATTGCCATCGTGAACACTACTGATTTTTGAGGTTATGTGCATCAAACGCCAAACCGTATGGCATTTTAGAAGGCCAAATGTCAACGCTTTAAAACCGCAAAAGGGCGGGAAGATATATAAAATTTAAATTGTTATTTCGGTTGTATGAAATCTAAAGCTCAGAATTTTTTTGTACACCTAATAAATATTACTTTGCAAGTCAGAGTCAGAAACAAATATATTTACTATAAAATTAATTAATAATGAATAAATATATGCTACTAATTAATTGTTTAGAGCCATCAATTGAATTTAATCAGTATTGATAGAAAAGTGAGCTGTAAGGGTATAAATAAAAAAATATTAAAATTTATATTTTAATTTAAAAAACTGGTCTAGTCATCTAAGACTTTATTAAGTTTTAATGTGACCCGGGCGCGCTAAGTTTTTGTATGTCTGTTTGATTTTAAGGTCGCTCTATATTTAAAATATATTGCTCTATTTAAAACGTATAGCAAAATGCGTGGCAGAATAGTACAATTATATATATCGTGCAATATTTAAATTATTTTGGAATTGTAGTATTTATTAGTTAGAAAAATATGTGTTTAATGAAACGTTATTATTAATAAAACATCAAATCCTTTATAATATATAATTATTAGATCTTATTTTTTTAAACTTTGAAATTCTATCACTTCCGTTTTATTTTTTAAGAATAATTATTAATAAATAATTTGACATTTTTATATAATTTGACATTAATTATTGATATCAAATCTGTTATACAAATGGTATATATGGATATGTATCATTTGAGTTTTTTTTTAAACAGTTGTATATTGAACCTTTGAGATGATATAACTATAATTGGCGCCATTTTTTTATATCAAATCTTTTATACAAATGATATTTATTATTAGAGTTGAGTATTACATTACATATTATTTGAACATTAGACATAAGATTACGTAATTTTGTAATATAATACTTGAATTAGAGTAGAAAAATTCTTGGATGCAAAGATATGTGTCAAATTTTATTCTTATTTTTTCAAAAAGAATGAACTTTCCAAATAATGTAACTATAACTTGGCGCCACTTCTTTGATATCAAATCTTTTATACAAATATTAAAATTGAGTATTATATACTTTCGAACATTAGACATAAGATTGCGTAATTTTGTAAATATAAGCTTGAATAATGTATGCTTGAATAAAAATAAAAAGTTCTCTGGCAAAAATATGAATCTTGAATTTTATTTTAATTTTTTTAAGAAAATATAATTTGCGTCAGTAATTGAAAAACTTTTTTTTCAATCAAAAAGTAACACTTTTTTTTCAATCAAAAAGTAACACTTTTATATAATAATCTTTCACTTACACATTGCGCATACACTTGGCGACTTTTTTACTTTTTTATAAAAAATTATGATTACCTCGTATTTAATATTTTAAAAAAGGTAAAAAAATAACGCCAAGTTCACGCGCCCCTTTTCTTATTTATGTAAAAGAAAGAATTTATACAAAAATTTCCATCTACAAAAGTCTTTTTAGTAATAATTTTATATTGGTATAAAAGATGTGATATCAAGAATTGGTGCCAATTTCTAATAAAATAAAAAGAATTTTACAGTGAAATACGTTTTATTTTGTAATTCATTTTTATTTGAAAAATCGTTTCATTATTTCTACAAAACACATGATATTCAAAAATGGCGCAAACTTTTAATCCCTAAAGTAAAAAAGAAACATTGCAAAGATGAAAAAAGATGTTATCAATTCAAAATTAATGTCAATTTGTAATTGCCAATAAAATTTTATTGAATTATTGTACTTGTGTTTATATAAAAATAAAATATAAAAAATCTGATGTGTAAGAAAAAAAAACAACGTACAAAAACTTGGCGCGCCCAGGTCGCATTAAAACTACTTTTAATAAGAACATTGAACTATGTGACAGACAAATAGAAAATAATTTGAATTAAAATTTAATATATTTTAAGATTTTTTACTTATTCTTATAACTTATTTCTTTTTCAATATTAACTAAATGTTATAATATTAACTAAATAAAATTAATGAAATATATAATATTTTTGGATATCATGTGTTTTGTAGAAATAATGAAACGACTTTTCAAATAAAAATGAATTACAAAATAAAACGTATTTCACTGTAAAATTCTTTTTATTTTATTAGAAGTTGGCGTCTAGTTCTTGATATCACATTTTTTATACCAATATAAAATTACTAAAAAGATTTTTGTAGATGGAAATTTTTGTATAAATTCTTTCTTTTATATAAATAAGAACAGGGGCGCGTGAACTTGGCGTTATTTTTTACCTTTTTTAAAAAGTAATTTTGTTAGGACTCGTTGTTATCACTCATTTTTTTAATAACTAATAATATCTATTATTTAGCATATTTAAAATTATATATAGAAAGAACATACAATCAGTAATTATTTTTTAATAACCTTTTGTAAAAAAATATATATACACATTTTTTGCGCCTTTAGACCATTTTTTCTTGTTAATTTGCGCATCATCAATCTATCCATCCATTAGACGTTTCATCTCTACATATATATATTTGTATAATGACTATCTTCAATAGATGATCCATGATGAAAACTGGCATTCATTACCTTATAAAATTGTCCTCCTACTGATTGTGTAGTCATTGATATTGTACGCACATTAAATTGATCTATTTTTATTAATTTATTTTGTAATATTATTTTGTAATATTAAATAATAGTAAATAATAGTAAATAATAGTAAATAGTAATAATATGTACGAAACCTGTTCTTAGAATATTTAAATTTTGAAAGAATTGTTTTTAGTTCTTGTAGAAATTGAATTTTATGCAATCTTAGAATCAATTTTATTTATTTTTTTTTATAATATACAATATTAAAGTTACAATTAAAAATAATTTGTATTAAGGAACGTAATATGGAAAATTTAAAAATTTTCTATATATAATTTTTTCCGTAAAATTTCTGCAAGATTTTTAAAAAATTATAAGACTTTTTTAATTGACATTTTTAGAAATAACATTATTATACTTCTTATAAATCATAATTGTGTAATAATACTATTATTTAAGTAAATATATTTATATAATTGGGTACATTTTGATATAAATTAATTTTAGTCAATATTTTCTTACAATTTAATGTAAAATTATTTATTTTGGTGGATCGATGTGACTATTTCTTCAATGTATTATATATTACAGTATTAATTACTATTATATATGACACACATTATATCTTCTATTTTATTAATCAATACATATAACTTCATACGAAGGACATCTGTCAAAGACACATTAAATTAAAAAAATGATTTATTTCATATACTCGTAGATACTTAGCAACCAAGATTCTACTCGCCGAGAAATTAGCTTTGTCTCTCTCTTTGATATATTATCATTATATTATTATTATTATTTTATTATTATATTATATTATATTATTTATTTATTTATTTATTTATTTATTTATTATTTAAACTTATATAATTAGAAAATCTCGCAGTCTCGTGTAATAATGACAGTCATGGGTATCTCGCTGCCGTTCTACAACTTCGCTCCGCGTGAACTTGGCCTCGAAAATAGGAATGCTGTCTCCTAGTGTTGAAATTAAGAAAGTTACATTGAGTTAATGATAGAAAAAAGGATAATGAGAGAGAAAAAGACAGAGAGATGTCTGACGACGATGACGTGGACGTTTCTTAAAATTTGAATATTTTGACTTTGCGTTGCAATATCTCTATTCATAAGGCACATAGAAAAAAATTAAAAACACTTTTATTATATAATTTGATGCTTCGCTTCGATTAAGCCTAGTTAGAACTCATTCGGTTTAACCGTTGCTGAGATATGAAAATATAAGCCGAGTTCTCTCATCTCGGAGTCTCGCATAATGATAGCCATGGGCGTCTCGCCGCCATTCTAACGCATTTCTACGCGACTTCACTGCGTGTAAATTTGGCATCGAGACACTACCCGTGTCTCTTGAAGTCTTAAAGTAATGCGTGCGTCGTGAGCATTTTTGAAAAAAAATTATTGATTTTAAAATTAAATAGAGAAGTTGAACAGTTAGAGCTGATTCTTAGTGCTTAATATTTTTTGTGGAAATTTACATACATATATTACTGATTTTAAATATTTACAATTATTATTATATTATTTACAGTTATTATTGCACATTATAAAATACAGTGAATATCGTTTTTACACACAATTCTTTATTTTTTTCTGAGGAAATATATTTATATTATATTTATATTCTGAGGAAATATTATATAATATTTTATCACATCTCTCTTATGTATTACCAACATTCTTTTATAAATAGAAAATTGATATAATTTTATATAATAATAAAGGATGTTAGTAATACATAATAATTATAACAAAAAATGATTTTTAATATAATAAATTCTATATGCCAGACTTGATTGAGGAATTTCTTAAATTGAAGACATATATTATCCTACGATTTATCTTTTGAATACGAAATGAATGTATGTATGAATAAGTATGAATGTGATTACAGAGTATTGATTTTTCAGAATATCATACATCGAGAATATCATAACTTCAGTATATTATAAATCGATCTCGAATCAATTGTTTTAATATAACCGAGTTACCGATTTCAAAATCAGTTGTTTCAGTGTAACGATTACTTGAACTGATTTTACGTACCGAGTTCGAAACCGAATTCGAACCTTTCTCGTACAGCTCTAGTATTGATTGTATTTTTCGTACCGCGAGTAAATTGTGACAACGTTACAACGAGAATTAGTTATTACAAAGAGAGGAGTGCGAGAGGAGGAGAGGGAGAAAGGAAGAGAGGGAGAGAAGAGAGGGAAATAGTTAAAAAACGGATAGGAGGGGAGAGGAGAGAAGAGAGGAGAAGATGAGTGGAGAGGAGAAGAGTGAAGAAGAGAGGGGGGAGGGGAGGAGAACGGAAAGGGAGGGGAATGGTGCAGGGATAGATGAGCGGGGAGAGGAGAGTGATGAGATGGAACGAGAGGGAGGGAAGGAGAAGAGGAGATGAGAGGACAGGATGGAAGGGGAGAGGATGGAGAGGGAGGGAGGGAGGAAGGGGAAGAGAAGAGAGAGAGGAGAAGAAAGAAGAGGAGAGGAGAGGAATAGGAAGGATAAGTGAGAAAACAAAACTGTGTTATAAGAATGCACAAACATCAGGAAACACTCTAAGCAAACAGGACGTATGATTTGCATAACGTGAACTACTTTACATTATTCTAACTTGACAGAAGTAACTGTGAGCGAAGACATACAACGCATAGCTCAGAAGAAAACAAACGTCGCTAGAAAGATGCAATGATGCTTAAAGTAGAGAAATCTGTTGAGAGAATAGAAATCATTGGATTTAATTTTAATTCGTATTTATAAAATTGTGAGTGTAAAACGAATGAGTTATTCGGAACATACTTTACTTTCTTATTTAAAGTGCACATTTCCATGTAAAACATGCATGCGCAGAAATTCATTCATTTCGGAAAGTCAAATTTTCCCTTTCGACAAAACTGAAACTTGAAGTAATCGCGTGATTCCAACGAGTATTCGAACCAGTTGCTGAAAGTCAACTATCGGTTGACAATTATGTAATTAATATTAATTCTGTCTCATTCGCCGTCGCGGTATGTGAAATAAGTAATAAAAGAGAATATGTTCTTAGGAACGTGCAACGTCGTAATATTATAAGAAGCATGAAGTACTTTAGCTCATGGAACTTCTTCTTCTCGTGATAGTGTCAAAGTTTCTTCTCTCGGAAGTACGGAAGACGCAAACTCGAAGATCCGTATGGACCTCCTCCCACTCTCACGAATATTGTGCAAGTTTTGGAGATATTGCGCGAGTGGGCGCAAGTTACGCGTTAGCGCAAATTCCATAGAACACGCAATTAACGTTGTGCCTTTCAAGAGATATCATCCCCACGCATCTCCTAACTCAACTTTGTCAATTACTATCATAAAAGAGATATACTTACAAATTCAATTTTTATGATATAAAAATGTAAAATGCACGCAAAAATGGCTCTTTTTCTAAAAAGAAAGAAATTTCTTCCTATTATATCATCGACTGTTTATAATACTATAGTTTATTTAATTTTTTTAATAAAATATGTTATGAAATATGTTGTATAAATCTTTAATTCGAATTCTCTTAGAATATTTTTCTAGCTTAAATAGAAATGAAATAATTATAATTCCCCTATATTTTTTATATTTCATAATAAATAATATCTTCATGTTTTGATGTAAGAAACTCATTATTTTATTTAAATTAATAATAATTATAATTTATTATTAATAATTATAATTTAAAAAAGTATGTCTATATGTGCACCATCTAGCGCCTAGAAATAAGGTCTTATCACGAACATTTACAATCATCATTTGAGTCATAAATAAATTATAAATAAATGTATAAAGCTAATTTGGAAACGTAATCTTTTATTATCTTAATACTTAAAGATGGCTTTTTTACTTTTATTACCCGGGAAAAAAAGTTTATATCTATAATTATATATATCTAATATGATAGATCTATTAATATTATAAATTATATGCAATTATACAATATATCAAAATATTTATAATTGTAAAATATAAATGTAATGTATAATTGTAAAATGTAAAATTATATTGAAATTCTTTTCGAAGAAGAAGTTTACATCTAATTAGAAATGATGATATAAAAATGCTTACAACTTCAAGTTGAATTATACAAAACTATATTTCTTTTTCAAATAGAAAGATATACATTAAATTATATAAAAATATATATATATATATATTTATATAATTTAATGTATATCTTTCTATTTGAAAAAGAAATATAGTTTTGTATAATTCAACTTGAAGTTGTATATAAATTTATACATAATATATTATGATGTATCAACCTAGATGCATCAAATTATAAATAATAACATCTAAACGAGAGACATTTCCGAAATATTACGAGTTTAGTTGATATTATACGATTTATACGTACATACATATATACGAATATACATATTTTACGAACACATAATTTCAATCAAATATAAAGGATCCTTAAAGAAAATTTTAAGTTTATTATAATTACACTGGTTTACTTCGTTTATTTTATGAAAAATTTAATATTTTATATTTAATATTTTAATATTTTATATATGAGATAGTTTTTATAAATACAAGTATTATAAATAAATATACTTATAAAAATATATTAGATTTTCATATTTATCACAAAAATAGACCCATTAAAAATTTGATCTAATTGTATTTAAAAATATATATAATTATATCTAATTATATATATACCTAAGTAGCAAGATGACATTATTATTATCACAATAATTTAATAAGGTCCTTTTTCGTCATTCGACGTCAGTGTACTAAATAATGGCGTAAAATAAATGTAACATTTATCACAAAATAGTATCATCATAAATATATCGTCATTTAATCATCATTTTTAATCAATAAATAATGAAATAACATTATTAATTATCTTTCTTAATTAACTATAATATAACTGTAATATATAACTAAATAAATAAGAAAAATATTTCCCATATTTAATGCAGTTATTAACAAATTCATTAACAAGTAAATAAAATATATACAACAATTTATTAACATTTTCATAAGAATAATGATTCTTATTAAACATAATATAAGTTCACGGCTCTATATATGTAATTAAATTATCTACAAGAATTACATATGCAATCGAGATTTTAAAATTGAGACTATTTATACAATATAGTAACATTCATTAACCTATTCTATCATATTTTAAGCAGAGATCCCGCACTTCACTTATTTGGTCATCACTTTTTCAATCACATTTGGCAATCACTTATTTGGTCATTTCAGTAGCAGGTTTTATCCCATACCGAGGTTAAGCAGCATCGAGCAGGATCTCCAAATGGATGGGTGACCGGTTTTAGAAACATGCGATGATACGAGATAAAAAATGTTTCATTACTTTCTCTCATTTTTTTTCATTTTTTCATTTTTTTCACTTATTTTTTTATAAGGATATTTTATGTCATACTCTAATAGCATAATGTATTGGCTTAACGTTGGCGATACATTGGTTATGTTGGGAGTACATTGGCCGTTATTTCTCAATGAAAAGTCAATATTGATTATGGAATAAATGCAAATGTATTACTAATGTTACAATGCCCAATAATTACACAGTATTGCGTTTACATTGGAAGTGCATTAACCAAGGTCCTCTAGTCTTATGTGAATATTGATTACAGAAGAAATAGTAATGTGCTGCCAATATATGTACTCCAATTTATATTTGAAGTGCCTACAGGATAAACGTGTAATAATTATTACATGTCAATTCAAGATTTCTTTTTAACATAAAATGTAATAAAATGCAATTTACTTAAAAAATAAAAGAAATCTTTGTAATATTTATATTTTACATATATAAAATATTATCAATAAATATGTATTTACCATACATATATGTACATTTATATATATATATATTTTAAAATTGAGACTTATATGACAATATAACATTCATTAATCAGATCTATCATATTTTATGCCAAAATTCTATATTCACGTATATCATCATTTGCATCAGTAGCAGGTTTCATCCCAATATAGAAGTTAAGCTATCGAGCATAAATAGGATGAATGGCCGTTATAGAAACACGCGGTGATAAAAGATAATCATACAGGATAAAAGTGTTTCATCACTTTCTCTCATCTTTTTTTTCATTTTTTTCATTTATATAAATAGAAGACATATATTATATATTATGTAATAATTATTCCACATTAAGATACAATTTATGTCTAATATGAAAAATTGAATAAATATTATGGCTTAATATTAATGTTATTGGACCAATATTGTGGCTTTGACATATTAGCTAAATAAAAACAGGCGTCCACCTCGCAATGTTGGACCAATGTTGAAAATCAATTCACACCCAATATATAATATTGGATTTACATTATTTCCCAATATTGCGCCAGTAGTGTGCTACTAAAGTATATTATAGATTTTCAGTACTAACAGTCAATATCGGAACGCAACCGTCGTAATTTTGTCGTCATAAGTATGCATAATTTTATCTGTTCATACATAATCATAAACAATTTTATTTATTTATATATACCAGGTGTATGCATAAGTTTTTTCCGGTTTTTTAGTAAAAAAAGACACGTAATTTTCAAGGGAAATTAATTTTTTTTTTATTCAAAATATTGGCCATCAACTTCTACACATTTCGCCCATCTTTCAAGTAATTTATGAATACCATGCCAGAAAAACTGCTTGTCTTTTGCGGCAAACCATTCGTCGAGCCATTTTCCAACTTCCTCGAAATTGCTGAAGTGCTGCTCTGCGAGCGCGTGCCCCATTGATGTGAAGAGGTGATAGTCAGATGGCGCCAGGTCTGGGGAGTACGGCGGGCGCGGAAGGATGTCCCATCCAAGCGATTTCAAGGTGTCTTTCACTGATTTTGCTGTGTGAGATGGCGCATTGTCATGTAACAAAATCACTTTGCCATGTCTTCTGGCCCATTCCGGTCGTCTTTCGATTAATGCGTGGTTTAAATTAATCATTTGTTGGCGATAGCGTTGTGTATTAACGGTTTCGCCGGGCTTCAAGAGTTCATAATACACAATACCGCTCTGGTCCCACCAGACACAGAGCATGATCTTCTTGCCGAAGCGATTTGGCCTTGGTGTTGATGGACCAGCTTCGCCAGGTGAAAGCCACGATTTTTTCCGCTTCGAGTTTTCAAAATAAATCCATTTTTCCTTTCGTGGCGTTGAAGCAGCATTCCACAAGTGACTTTGCGATTTTCCATTTGACGTTCATTCAAATCGTGTGGGACCCATTTACCGAGTTTATTGATCTTTCCCATTGCTCGTAAACGTCTGCTGATTGTTTCTTGTGATACATGTAATGCTTCTGCTAATTGCCGTTGAGTTTGAGTTGGGTCATCATCCAATAACTCCTGCAATTGCTCGTCTTCGCATTTTTGTGGTCTACCAGAGCGCTCACTGTCTTTCACATTGAAATCACCACTTTTAAATTGTCGAAACCATGTCTCACATGTTCTAATCGATGGAGCGTGTTCACCATATGTTTCTACCAGCAAACGATGACTTTCAACAACCTTTTTCTTTTGATTAAATAAAAAAAGCAATGCGTGCCGCAAATGTTCTTTTTCAGGCATAAAACTCGACATGATCACTGAACGATAAAACAAAGACGCTAGTTTTTGGCGGACTCAACTTGTGTGTGTTTGTAGTTTTAAATGTCAGACGAACAAAATGATGTATGTGTCAAATTAATAGGCTGCGTACTTTTCGCTGGCGACATCTCTTAGTTAAACCGGAAAAAACTTATGCATACACCTGGTAATTAGATCAGGTCAAAATCCATACATAATTAGATCTACAAAATTATATATAATTATATATAATTAGATATAAACTTTTTTTCCCGGGTAGCATTTGTTTTTAATAAAAAAAGTTATGTATTTTTGCGCGAGAAAAAGTCTTCGTATAAAAATCGAGGAGAATTCAAAGGTAACTGTATGAAAAGACATTTGCAACTTTTTTTTCCATGTAGGAAAAATTGCAAGTGAAATATCCTCACTTTTACTCTATTTATACATGAAATAGGAGATAGTATTAGCCATACGATTGGTTATACTGATGACTGGTTGTAATGATTATTCTTATTTCATGAATAATTCATTATTTTTGCTTTGCAATAATATATGTAAATAATTATTTGGATCTGTCATTTGTATGAAAAAATATATCATTTATATCACTTATGTAACAATTTCTGGAACGTGTGTTATATTATACAACATAATTCACCTTCAAATTTTAATTGTTCAGATATTTAAGAAAAATATTTTATCTACCACCTAGTAAAATTTTTTTATTTTAAAAATATATAATAAAATTTAAATGTAAGCATGCATTCTTCCAATTTGTCAAATTACTGAAAAGAACAATCAAAGCAACAAAATATTTAACATCCCAATACATTATCAACAGAATGTATTGCCTCGATAAAAGAAGACATTATATGAATAACTTTATTGAGCGTTTAATTCACAGCCAGTCTGCGTCTTTATGAAATTCAAGCTGAAATTTGTGAAGGATATCCTGGTCTAAGGTCTTTCTCGAATGTGTGACTTCGAGGATTATGATGGAGTTACCTCTTTAAGAATCTACTGTCGTTCTTGAAATTCGAGCAAAGTGGATATAATTTATGGAAATAGTTCGGCTCCATGCAGTAGCCAGAACAAGCTCGAGTTGTCGAACTGAGAGTAAGCTGCTTTTTGTTGAAAGCTCGGAGAGTTTGGTATTTAAAGGATGTGACCTTGACAACACGCTAACTTTGAAAAGTATTTCATAAAAATATTATACGTATATTTACTATACATATTCGTGATTCAGGATAGCAAAAGAAATTTTACATTATCTGATGTGAGCACGAAAAACATTACTTTTAGAGAATTAAACGTATCTTAACTATGACAAGCGGATGAATTTTATTTTTATTATGACGAGCGTTTAACTCTGAAAGATACAAACTTTAACGAGTGACTCAAGTAGTTGATATAAGAACGTACATAATAAAAAAAAAGACGAATAAAATCATCGTGCCAGAATGATGATACAATGCACAGTAATTACTGAAAGTCACGACAAGATACGAGTATACACCATATTTGAAATATAGATTGCAAAAATATAATATTGCTTAAATTAACCGATAGACATTTGGCCGGCAATACGGTGGATTACGTTCCAGCTGAAACCCCTCCCTAGGGAGGTGTGCTACATTTTATGAATACTAATTGCTATTGGAGAAGACATTTACCCCATAAATTTATCAACTTTATCGGAATCGGATACACTCCCGTATCCCAGAGGGTCTCATTGAAAAGAAATATCTCCATCAGGAAGATATGGATAATACGCAAATAAACTCGTGTTAATTGATTATGTGTTTCTATCTTCTAATTAAGTGGCATATGTAAATCCGTGTATATACATAATGTGTCAAGTGTAGAAAATGTCCAAATTCAAATGTTCAAATCAAATTTTATTTATTTGTTTTCGATAATTAGATTTTCAAAGTGCATGTTATTTTACACGGAACTTTCGATTTAACATATTTGATGCACATTATGCATCTTATACAATCACGTATACGAGCATTGTGATTGCAACTAAACTGTTTAACAACCTGGGCTTTTGAATAGGTTTTTATCTTCACAGTTACGAGCATTGCGAATATAACAACTCTCATAGAACATATTTGCAGTCAGCTTGGAAATGTGAATGTTGTTGAATTTATGTTGTCGAAATCCGCGGTTTTGCAAAATGTGAAAGAACAAAGTGCATGGAATGTATATGTAAAGTAAAAAGTACGCATTATTTTCTTTTTATACTTAGGAAATAAAATTATGATATTTTCAAAAAAACTATTTATATGATATAATTTTTTATTATTATAACATAATTGAGTAGATATTCCCCATGTAAATCTAAAAAATTAAACAATAACCATTAAAAAATCATGCAAGGTAATGTAATATACTCAATTGTAAGCTGCTACTTTATAAAAATTGTAAACCTTCAAATTTTATTTTCTTGAAATAAAAGATTTATCTACTTACAATTATCCAACTTTTCAACTCGTCGTACTTGTAATTTTATTAATGCTTATATTACTTTTAATAGAATATTTATATTCATATATTTAATCTATCTCCCTTCCTGTAATAATCCTGTAATAATCTTTTTTGACTTTTTCTGTTTCAAACTATAAATGACTACTGTTTATATAAAAGAACAAAATTTATTAGAAAGGAACATGATTACCTTATATTCTTACTTATTGTTTTAAAAAAGTCTCATTAAATGTAGAATTGAGAAAATTACTTTTTAGAACTCATTACTTGAGTCAAAAAGCAACTATTATTAGTTACTAATTCTGAGAAATCATTTGTTATCAAAATTACTAAAAAATAATTTGTTACCGTTATTTAAAAAGGAACGATTCGTTACAGCATTCGTTATCTTTTTAATACTAAAACGAGATCAGATCAAATGAAAAATTTACTTTTCTAATATTTTTTGTTAAACTTTCAATAAAAATAATAAAAATAAGTTTTACCGTAAATTTGCAAGATCACAAAAAATTTAAGAAAACAGATTTTCCTCAAGATGCAAATAAAAAATTATGATTTTTATTAAATTCATAGATACAACCAAATTTATATTTCTTTCGTTAATTTTATATTTACAAATTTTTAAAAGCCAGTGTTCATAAAGTTTGTTCTTATGCCAATGCTCTATGATTGATTTATGATATCGTAAAACTATTCTTAAGACGGACTTAAATATAACAATGGATCAGTCGAAGATTGGATATTGAATATGCAAAAATTATATCATAAACAGATTCAAAATTTTTTTAAAAAGTAATGATAAAAATAACTATCAAATTCCTCGCTGTTACTGAAATCCGAGGGGTAAACTGCTACACAAAATCATGTACACGAACGTCTATTAATGCCTAACTGTTGAATTTTTTATGTAATGCCCTCGTAATGTCCATTAATGCGCTAATAACGCTCACTAATGCTCATTAATATCTTAATAATATTCTACAATGCTCGTAACACATAATAATACCTCATATCGCTTATTGTACAATAAACATTATTACAATAACAGTATAATAAAATAATATAGTATATTTATATTTGCATAAAAAAATAAACATGCATATTTGTGTGACTATATGTATGACAATGTAAATTAGAGCTGTGCGAGAAAGTATTCGGTTTCGAACTCGGTACATAAAATCAGTTCAAGTAACACCGAAACAATTTCAAAATCGATACGTAACTCAGTTGAAGTAATCGTTATATTGAAACAACTGTTTCGATATCGTTACTCGATTCATGATATTCTGAAAAATACTCTATAATCGCATTCATATCTATTCATACATACTAGAGCTATCAATATGCAGATATCCGGGTAACTTGAATATTACCCAGGTACCCGAGTATATCGAGTATTGCCCGGAATGTTGAGTATTATCCGGGTTCCTGTGTAATATATCGAGTATTTCTCGAATATCCAGATACTCGGGTAATTCATTATCTCGAGTACTACTTGAGTATTCAGATATATTAAAATTTTTAAAATTTTTAAGAAAAAAATTTTTAATATCAAATATCTACACTATGAATACATATATACATGTAGGTGAATGAAATTAAAAATTGCGTCAATTAAAAATAAAATATTATAGATAAAAATTATGAATAATAGAAAAAGAAGTTGGGTGTGGGAGTTCGCAACGGTTTCAGGGAATGGCCATAATGTCCAATGTAATATCTGTGACACTTTATTGTGACAGTATAACGAATCATCATCGGCAATAAATAAACATTTAAAATTAAAACATTCATTAAAAAAAGATGATGAAAATATAACTAGGTAAAAATTATTATTTTCTCATTAAATCAAATCAAATCTCATCAAATTTATAATATCCTTTATGCTGTTTAGTTTTAGAAAATTAGTACAATTAATCTCTAACTGAAGAAATTTAGAATACCTTGAAAAGATATTTTTTTTTTATGTCTTCTCATTATTACTTTTATTTTTTTAAACAAAAATTTGATGAAAGAAAAGATAAAGAATATATATTATTTCTGAGAAGTAAAATAATTAAAAAAAGTAATTAAAAGTAAATAATTAAATTACAAATAACAAATAATAATTCTAAATTATAATATTATATAAAATGTTTATAAATAATAATTAATAATTATAAAATTATAAATAATAAATAATAAATAATAATTAATAAATAATAAATAATAATTACAAATCTTGAAAAAAAATTTTATTATATTTTTATTATTCAATTTTAGTGCTGAAGTACAGGAAATGCATAAAACCGAGATTGCCATTTCTTATGAGCAGCGATTAATTAATAAATAAAAATAAAAATAAAAGCAGTATAAATCCATGTAATCTGCAAAGACAAGAGGATATTTCGCAAGCTGTTACACGTATAATAGCCATAAATCAATTGCCTATTTCTTTTGTATCTAGTGAAGGTTTCAAAAATTTTATGAAAGTGGTAGAGCCTGGTTATTCTATCCCATATAGAGGAAGTACATACAATCGATTAAAAATAGCATATAATGAAGTACGAGAAAAATTATCTTTTGAAATATCAAAAGTCTCTCAGAATTTTGCTCTTACCACAGACGCTTGGACATCAGTTGCTGTAGTGTCTTATTTAACGGTTAATGCCCATTTTATTAACGATGATTAGATTCTTAAATGTTAGGATTGTACACAATTGAAGATGATGAAAGACATACTGCTGAACATAGCTATTATATTGGATATGGTGCAGCAAGACTGGAAATGAAAAAGTATGTGCTGTAGTAAGAGATAATGCAATTAATATTAAAGCGACTATTTTATTTTTGGATGACATAGAATAATGTACTTTATGCGCAATGAAAAAAATGAGAAAAAGTAATGAAACATTTTTTATCTCGTATCATCGCATGTTTCTAAAACCGAATACCCATCCATTTGAAGATCCTGCTCCATGTCGCTTAACCTCTATATTAGGATGAAATCTGCTACTGAAATGAAATAAGTGATCACAGGATCAGGATCGGCTTAAAATATGATCTGGTTAATGAATATTACTATATTGTCATATAAATAGTCTTAATTTTAAAATCTCGATTGCATATGTAATTTTTGTAGGTAATTTAATTACATATATAGAACCGTGAACCTATTATGTTTAATAAGAATCATTAATCTTATGAAAATGTTTATAAATTGTTGTATATGTTTTATTTACTTGTTAATAAATTTGTTAATAACTATATTAAATATGGGAAATATTTTTCTTATTTAATTATAGTTAATATTAATATTAATATTAATATTAATATTATAGTTATACTATACAGTTACATTACAGTTAATTAAGAAAGATAATAATATTATTTTATTATTTATACATTAAAAATGACTTAAAAATGACGATTAAATGACGATTAAATGACGATAATATTTCGTGACAAATGTAACATATATTTTATGTCATTATTTATACTGACGTCAAATGATGAGAAATGACCTTAAATCATCGTCATAATGACGTCACTTGCTACTTGGGTATATAATTAGATATATTTTTAAATACAATTAGATCAAGTTTTTAATGGGTCCATTTTTGTGGTAAATATAAAAAACTAATATATTTTTATAAATATATTTATTTATAATACTTATATTTATATGAACAACCTTATGTATAAAATATTAAGTTTTTCATAAGATAAACGAAGTAAATCAGTGTAATTATATTAAACTTAAACTTTTTCTTAAGGATCCTTTATTCTTTATATTTGATTGAAATTATGTGTTCGTAAATTGTGCATATTCGTATATATGTAAGTACGTATAAATCGTACAATATCAACTAAATTTATAATATCTCAGAAATGTCTTTTGTTTAGATGTTATTATTTATACCTAATTTGACGCATCATAAAATATTATATATAAAGTTTTATATAATTTAATGTATATTTTTCTATTTGAAAAAGAAATATAGTTTTGTATAATTCAATTTGAAGTTGCAAACATTTTGATATAATCATTTCTAATTAGATATAAACTTCTTCTTCAAAAAAAATTTCAATATAATTTTACATAATTGTACATAGAATTATTAATATTTTGATATAATTACATATAATCAGATAAACTTTTTACTTGAAAAACATTTTAATATAATTGTATATAATTTGATATGAAATTATAAATATTTTGATATAATTGCATATAATTTGTAATATTTATAGATTTCATTTTATATAATTATATATAATTATATCTAATATGATATAATTATATATAATTATATAAAATAAGATCTATTATAATATTACAAATTATATGCAATTATATCAAAATATTTATAACTCCAAATCAAATTATATAAAACTATATTAAAATATTTTTCGAGTAAAAAGTTTATATCTGATTATATGTAATTTTTTCTAATATGATATAATTATATATAATTGGATATAAACTTTTTTTGCCGGGAATTTCAATCAAATATAAAGGATAAAGGATCCTTAAGGAAAATTTTAAGTTTAATATAATTATACTGGTTTACTTTGTTTATTTTATGAAAAATTTAATATTTTATATATGAGATTATTTATATAAATACAAGTATTATAAATAAATATACTTATAGAAATATATTAGTTGTTCATATTTACCACAAAAATGGATCCATTAAAAACTTGATCTAATAATATTTAAAAATATACAATTATATCTAATTATATATATATATATATATATATATATATATATATATATATATATAGACAATAGAGGCTTCCATCGGCAGACTGAGTCTTCGTGTCGAACAATTTTTTACTTTTCTAAATTTCAAGACAATGCTTATCGCGAACTACGTGTCGCTAATTTTTAACGATCTTGCAACGTAGTCTACTCAAAGCTAAATCTAAATTTTACCCCTTCCCTATTAAATTGATAATCAATTTGAAATCGATTAATCCTCGATTATTGGAAATTATTTTTATTGCGAAAAATATTATCCCAGCCAGAACCTGGATCGCTCGCTTAACGCACGAGTGTCTTATCCATTCGACCACTGAGGCATGTGCTAATATTTATCGCAATAACCGGATAAATAATTTTGAAAGAACGCTTAAGTGCCGCATGAAGAATAACAATAATGATAATTATAGCTGATATATGTTTCAACAAATAGACAATAGAGGCTTTCATCGGCAGACTGAGTCTTCGTGTCGAAATGAATAAGACACTTTTAATGAATAAATAATGAAATAACATTATTAATTTATTTTTTTAATTAACTATAATATAACTGTTATATAACTATAATATAACTAAATAAGAAAAATATTTCCCATATTTAGTACAGTTATTAACAAATTCATTAACAAGTAAACAAAATATATACAACAATGTATAAACATTTTCATAAAAATAATTTTTATTAAACATAATATAGGTTCACGGCTCTATATATGTAATTAAATTATCTACAAGAATTACATATGCAATCGAAAATTGAGACTATATTTATACAATATACATTACCCAGGTAACATTCATTAACCAGATCCATCATATTTTAAGCAGAGACCCTGTAATCACTTATTCGATCATTTCAGTAGCAGGTTTCATCTCAATACCGAGATTAAGCAGCATCGAGCAGGATCTCCAAATGGATGGGTGATATATCGGTTTTAGAAACATGCGATGATACGAGATAAAAAATGTTTAATCACTTTCTCTTATTTTTTTTTCATTTTTTCATTTTTTTCACTTATTTTCTGTAAAGATATTTTATGTCACATATATTATAGATTTTCAGTACTAACAGTCAATATCGGAACGCAACCGTAATATTTTGTCGTCATAAGTATACATAATTTGATCTGTTCATATATAATCATAAACAATTTTATCTATTTATATACAATTAGATTAGGTCAAAATCCATACATAATTAGATCTACAAAATTATGTATAATTATATGTAATTAGATATAAACTTTTTTTCCCAGGTATAAATTATGGCAAAAGTAACAAATCATTATAAAAATTTTTATAATAATGGAAACAACATCATGAGTAATGAATTTGGATGTACACTTTTTATATATTTTTGCGTATCTTTGTTTTAAAGATATTGCGTTCAGCAGGAGAAACGGAAAAGACTGCTTTACAACTGTTGCAAGATTCTTCAATATGATAGGTTTATATTTAGATCCATAACAACAGAAAGGTAAAAACTATTCATATTGAAGAATTTTATAACAGTTGCAAAACCATTTTTTCTGCTGAATGTAGCCATTGTTTCACAACTTTGATTGGGATATTAATGACTATATGTATTTTCAGAATTTGTTTTACTTCTTTTTTTCTTAATTTTTAATATCACCAAAATGTATATCGGCACAACACAAAAGTATTCGTTTAAAGTATTCGTTTTTTGTAAATTTTTGTGATATGAATTTAGAGTCGATTTGCATGATCTTGCGTAAGTGAAATAGGTGTTTGAAATCGTGCATAACATAAAAGATATTGTTACTGTTGTTGAATCGAAAAGAAATTTGATCGTTGATGTTGGTCGAAAAGAAATTTGATCGTTGATGTTGCTTCGAATATTAATTGTATATTTCATTTGGACTGTATAAATTCCTGTTATGAAAAGCTTGCTCTCTTGACGTGTTATTCGCTCGCTTGTCTAGACTCGACTGACTAAAGATATACATTTTTGAACTTATAAGACACGGTATATGTATTTGTTATCAATTATTAGTTATTATCCTTCTAATATGTTATTATATTTCAAATCGTCAAGGTTTTGATCGCAGGTGTTTGTTTCGTTCGCAAATAACTCGGATGATCGTTTCTTATTTCTTATTTCAATACATGAATTCTATACATGCCGCCCATCAATTAATGTCAATTAATTGTTATACTATTAATCGCAAATTGATAATGGATCGGTCGTCGGAAGCTTACACAGTTTAATGATTGCTCGCTTACAATTTCCGCTCATAGTTTTTAATGTTACTACTCGCACTTTGCCGTCTGTTCCCGCATGCGTCTTAACAACTCTTCCCAATTTCCATCTTAACGGGGACAAATTTGAGTCTTGTATTAAAACGATATCGTCAATTGTTAAGTTGGTTTTTTCACCATTTAGTTCTACCTTGCAGTGATGTTAAATATTCCGTACTCTAGCGACGCCAGAAATCTTGCGTGATTCTTTGGATTAATTACCAACGGTTAAGTCTATTAATCGATACATCGCTCAAATCTACCTCCGCGATACTCGTTAATGCTTCACCAATGATGAAATGACCTGGCGTCAGTGGTTGAAGATCTATGGGAGTAGATGGCAGTTGACAGATCGGACGTGAATTTATGCTTTGATCTGTGTCAAAACGATAGCTAATTCTTCGAAAGTTAAAAGATTCTGACCGACGATACGTTTCAAATGAAATTTACAAGATTTTACGCCTGCTTCCCATAATCCCCCCATGTAAGATGATGATGATGGAATGAATTTCCAATCGATGGAATTGGGGACGAGAAATTCGTTATCTTCCCTGATCCTTTCTTTAATAAATTGTGATATTTCTCGAAGCTCGTTTCGTGCTCCGACGAAATTAGTGGCATTGTCGCAAAAGATACGCCGCGGACAACCTCGACGTCCTATGAAACATTTAAGTGCGGCTATAAATGAACTTGAACTGAGATCGTTTACTTCAATATGTATTGCCTTCGTGGAAAGGCAGATAAATAATGCTATGTATGACGTGTTAATTTTCCTACCGCGGCCTCGATTAACCAATGTCATTATGGACCCGGCAAAGTCTATTCCGGTCACAAAAAATGGACGTCGAAGAACGACTCGATTCTCTGGCAATTGTCCCATTACTTGTGACAATGGCTTCGGATTGTTGCGAAAACAAATCATACATGCATGTACGATCTTTCTTGCTAGATTTTTTCCCTTGATCAGCCAATATCTTTCACGAATTGTGACAACAGCGCCTGGGGACCAGCGTGTACAATCTGCGATGTTCTTGCTCGAATAATAATTGTGTGAATTTGCTATTATGCGGCAACAGAATCGGATGTTTAATGTCGAATGTTGCTGCAGCATTCTGAATTCTGCCGTCCACCCTGACGATTTCGTCTAGAAATGAATTGAGTGATAATAATTTATTGTTTGATTTGATATCTCTCCCTGTTTTTAAATCTGACATTTCGCTTTCAAAGTAAATCTTCTGCGTTTCTAAGATTAATAATTGAATTGTTCTATGCATCTCGTCAGCTGAAATATTGTCGTAATTACGTTTTGCTCGAGTTAACTTGCAATTATGCGCGAATAGAAGCACCCATACTAAAACGCGTTGAAGTTTTGTTAATGACGAATAATTGTTTAATAATGTTAAAATTAATTGATTCGAGTTGTCAATATTTAAAAATACTCGCGATTCTGTTTTTTGCTCCGAATCAATAATGTCTCTTTCCTTTGGCGAGATGTCGATTGATTTTGTATTTTGCAAATAATTGTCAAATTTTGATAGCCAGTCAGGCCCCTCCTACCAGAGCTTGCACTGTTGTAAATTTTTTGGATTAACGCTCGTGAAATCAAATCGGCAGGATTATCTTCGCTCTTAACTAATATCTTGACGGAAAACTCGTTTGGATTTCCGCAAAACAAAGGTTTTTTGATGGATCACTTGATATCCACGCTAGCACAATCGTGGAATCGCTCCAAGCGTGTATTTCTTCAAATTCGATTTTTAGCGCTTCCTCCACATTCTTTAACAATCTAACTAAAGTGACGGCGCCGCAAAGCTCGAGTCTCGGTAATGTGACTGTTTTATTTTTTATTGGCGCAACTCGTGATTTTGAACATAACAGCGCGGAATTAATGTTATTGTCTCGATCTACGATTTGTATGTAAATACATGCGCCATATGCCTTTATTGATGCATCACAAAACGCGTGTAAGCGAACTCAATTTATGTTTATATTTAGAATAACTCTACGAAGAATTATAATCACATCTCTCAAATCTTCCGCGTATTTATTCCATGCCTGTTGCAAAGCAATTGTCAACGGTTCATCCCAATCTAAATTGACTGCCCATGTTTCATAATTAGCTTCGCTCGTATTAGAATGGGACTAATGATTAGAATGGGATTAATTCTAACGAGTCAAATAATCTTGAAATAGCCGATAAAATTTCTTTGTTTTACTCGTGTTTGTTATTGATCGACCTCAAACATGTCCTGCTCCGGACGCCAATTCAAACCTAATGTTTTTTTGATTTGTTTCATCGTCATTGATCGCGATAGTCAACGATTCATTTGATCGATCGATTAATTCTAGATCGTTTCTAGATGGTTTAAAATCTTTGTAGAGTTTGAGCGCCATGTGAAACTCGAATCCACCATTGTTCAATAATAAATTTAATTGAGAAATTAAGTTAATCGCGTCATTTTTACAATCGACTTCGGTCAAGACGTCATCAACATACAGATCATTTAATAAAACCCTTGATGCTTGTTTAAATTGATCACTTGCGTTACTTGCTAAATGTTTAACACAGCGTATTACTAAGAACGGAGCGCACGATAATCCATATGTGTATCCATATCCATGTTTAGTTTATATTCTTGGATAGGCTCGTTTATAGAAAATCGCCACAGAATTCGTTGATAATCTCGATCTTTTTCGTGAACTAAAATCTGTCGATACATTTTCTTTAAACCGGCAATAATTGCAATCGCGTGCAGTCTAAATTGTAAGATTATGTTTATTATATTGTCTTGTAGATTTGCTCCCGTCATTAATGTATTGTTCAGTGAAATGCCTGACGCGGTTCTTGCCGTCAAATACTACTCGCAGTTTCGTTGTCGTGCTAGACTCGCAATACGCTGTGATGCGACAAATATATTGGATCTCTAAGGCTCATTTCTTCGACTACTCTCGACATGTGATTTAATTAAATGTATTTCCGTATGAAATTTGAATATTGATCGAAAAATTCTCTATTTGTTTTAAATTTTCGTTCTAAATATATTAATCTTTTCGTTGCTAGTTTTTTAATCTACCGAGCTCTGTTTTATTTTCGCGAAAGGGCGACCTAACGATAAATCGTCCCGACGAATCTCGAGAGACCATTTACAAAATGAGATTCACATCGTTCCTCTTCCGACATGACGATACGTTTATTTACCGGATATTTCTCTAATTCCCTAAGAATCTTGATATTATATCGTTAACAGATATTTGTATCAGTAAGCGTATGGACGTTTGAATTTGAACGATCGCTCGATTGATTCGCAATTAAATGTGCCGGTACCGAACTTGCGACTATCTAGTCTAGTTTGCTATTTTGTAAAATTGATAAATCGTCGCCAAGTTTGATTTTTTCACCCTCTAATAATTGAAGAAAGAACTCTCCGCTTACAAGTACGTCTATATTGCTGGGATTGTGAAACAATGGGTCAGCCAACTTAAGATTTTCCGGGATCGGCAATCGAAATATTCGAATTGAAAACGACGGTAATTCTTTCGTTATTCTTGGAACGACTAAACAATACAAATTCAAACAATTGATTTGAAGTTCGCGATTTCAATTGCAACCGACAGCTTTGTGCAACCGCGCACTTCATGTTGTTCAAACCGCTAACAGATTCGCAAACCTCGTCTAATTTCAAACCTAGCCTTTTGCATGCTGTTAAAGTTATAAAATTAGTTTTACTCGTCCTATCTAATAGTCTATCTAATAGTATTCGCAACTGACAATCGCGGTCATTACTCCCCTTGGCGTTAACAATAGCAGTCGACAAAAGAACGCGTTTATGCTTCGTTTGTCCCTGCACATGACATACCGCTGGATTACTTGATGCCTCGCTGGAGATGACCGATGTACTGTGCATCGAATCTGTTGCAGATCTGGTGCCACTGGATATTTCGGTGGTGGCATCTACTACTCCTCCGCTCGAGATCTTCTTCGATATTGTTGATTTTTTCGGTTGATGGCAAAGCGTATTGTGCTGCTCCCCACATTCTTGGTAAGAGCTGGATTTGCAGCTTGAAACAAAATGATCGTTGCGAAGACAATTAATACATAATTTTAATCGTTTAACTATCTGAATTTTATTCTCGACAGTTGAATCCAAGAATTAGTTGCAAAAATAGATTGTGTTGCCCTTGACATAAGTAACATCACCCTGGTTGAATCATTGTCGCTAATGATGTTTTGTTTTGCGTCTTTAAATAAAACGGTTGGTTTTTCTTATCGTCGCCTTTCTCGATAGTATTCGTTCTCGACTTGCCACTTATACCTCCAGAGCCTTCGCTTATGGATGTACGTTCTAAAATTTGGCACCGTCGTTGTAGAAACTCGATCATCGTGTCTGTTGTTACCTCCTCCAATGCCTCGGCGTGTTCCTCCTAACATCTCCTCATAGTGTTGTCCAGATTCCTCTTGGTGAGGTGAACGATCAGTTCTTCCCAGGATTCCGTGGGAAAGTTCATGGAATGCAAAATTCGTAGATGTTTCTGAACATGATCCACGAGTTCATGAATCTCCTCGGCAGACTCTCGAGGCACTCGGGACAGTTCAAATAAGCACTGAACGTTTTGCTTCCGATGGCCCTCTCGTCGTCGTAATGCTTCCTCAACAACTCCCAGGCAATCGTGTAATTCCGATCGGAGATCTCGATTGATTCGATCTCCCGAGCGGCTGGGCTGGTTAATGATCCCATTAAATATTAATGTTTTTGCACGTTTGACAGATCACTATCGTGGATCAACGTTTTAAATGTGTCGGCGTATCGTCTCCATTTCTCAATTTTCGCTGAACGTCGGTAACTTGATGACCGGTAACTTGATCACGTGATGTGCGAACCCAATGCATTTCCAGCATTCGACCCTGCTGCTCCAACATTCACAACAGAGCATCGCCGTCACTAGTATCGGTTGATCGCTCAGATAATCGTTGCATAAGCACTACTTGCTGCAAAACTTGTGCCAGGACACTTTCACTAACCTAACCTCCGTTGCTAGTCGAAGCTTGACTTGGTTTCAACTTTTCTAGACACTGTAACAATGATGCCCTTGTCGCAAAATATCGATCCTCGAATTTCTCTTCTTCCGCCGCGTCTCGCTATTCGTAATCTTCCTCGAACAGTGCCGTCAATAGTTGTTGCGAGATCGCTTGAAATTTGTTATGTGCTTCAGCCAGAGCTTGAATCCACAATTCGATTTCTTCCTTGGAAGTGCTTCTCAAATCGTCACTTACTCGATTTACAAATTTCTCGCCGACGTTACTTTGCCCTTGATGGCTCCTCTTTGTCTTCTTAACGATTCAATGCTCATCGTGCTTGTTAATTGCTATCCGGCTTAAAGGACTAAAAATGTTGTTGAATCGAAAAGAAATTTGATCGTTGGCTTGGATGTTGGCTTCGAATATTAATTGTATATTTCAATTGAGTGGACTGTATAAATTCCTGTTATAAAAACCCCTGTTATCCCACCCTATAGTTTCTACGCGAGAGACGGCTCGTGTCGCTGTAATGCCGCTGCAACCCACCGTTGCAAATGTAAGCGCGGAACTTATCGCAGTAATCGACGAAATGGAAGATATCATAGAAAGGTTACTTCTCTACGTTCTCGGAACGAATGAGAATATGTTCTATAGACTGCATCACGTTGCCATTGCCGGAAATTTTATGATTATAGCCATTGCGCCAGTTTGAACACCATATCGCCGCTGCGAATAAGATGTATCTTGAAAGGCGCTGGGATAAGATATGTCTTGAAACTGTCAGACTGTTAATGCGGTTAGCGCAACGCTTTAGATGATGAGTTATATATTAGTTATTATCGCGGTGACGAAGTTAATATCGCGCATCTCGAGTGAAACATCATGATCGCGTAGTGGTGACAATGTAATTTAACCCAGGCTAGGAAATATCACATATCCAAGCTCGAAAATATCCACAGATCTGGAAACTAGAATGTCTATCTTTCAAATTCTGAGAAAGAATAATTGGATTTTTCGATGAATTTATTGAACTTGATGATATCAACATTGATTATTGTAATTACATATCATTCGAAGTACAGCCGATATTACATAACAAACTCCGGGAAAAAAAGTTTATATCTAATTATATATAATTATATCATATCAAATATAATTATATATAATTATATATAATGATATCTGTTAATATTACAAATTATATGCAATTATGTCAAAATATTTATAACTCCATATGAAATTATATTGAAATTTTTTTCAGATAAAAACTTTATATTTAATTATGTGTAATTATATCAAAATATTAAATATTCTATGTACAATTATGCAAAGTTATCTTGAAATTTTTTTTCGAAGAAAAAATTTATATCTAATTAGAAATAATTATATCAAAATGCTTACAATCAAATTGAATTATACAAAACTATATTTCTTTTTTAAATAGAAAGATATACATTAAATAACATAAAAATAACATAAAAAATATTAAATAACATAAAAATTTATATATAATATATTATGATGCATTAAACTAGGTATAAGTAATAACATCTAAACGAGAGACATTTCCGAGATATTACGAGTTTAGTTGATATTATACGATTTATACGTACATACATATATATGAGTATACGTTACACAATTTACGAACATATAATTTCAATCAAATATAAAGGATAAAGGATCCTTAAAGAAAATTTTAAGTTTAATATAATTACACTGATTTACTTCGTTTATTTTATGAAAAACTTAATATTTTATATGAGACTGTTCATATAAATACAAGTATTATAAATAAATATACTTATAAAAATATGTTAGTTTTTCATATTTATCACAAAAATGGACTCATTAAAAACTTGATCTAATTATATTTAAAAATGTATAATTATATCTAATTATATATATATATATATATATATATATATATATATATATATATATATATTGTACAAAATGAAAAGTACAAAATGAAAAAAAATTTAATTTAAATAAAAAATTTTTATGTAAAAAAACTTGGCACTACTAGATCTTGATCGAAATAATAACAAAAAATGACAAATTTTTATTTAAAAAAGTAATGACAAGATTTAAGGAATATATTATTACTTTAAATAGTTTTATTTTTTTATCTAGCGCCAAAGCGTTTTTTCACATAAAAATTTTTTTATTTAAATTAAATTTTTTTTTGTATTATTATTTCTTTAATTATTTGTAATTAAATTTTCCATTCGATTCAAATATACATGTATTTAAAAATTCTTTACAGAAAGATATGCCAGAATATTATGTATATTGAGATAGAATGAAACCTACTATCACTTATGTTAGATACATATCATTTGAGTTAAATTAGGTTAAACGCAATTTTATGATATCATTTTGAAAAAGAATTAAAGCTATCATTTGGGTTTTAGAATAAGAAGACCAATGAGAATACAAAAATATGAATTATTGATTGATTTACATTTTTTAAAAGCAATTCTACATTTAATTTTCGAAATAATGGGACTATAACTTTGCGCCACTTTTTTTATATCAAATCTTTTATATAGATGATATACATATTAATTAAAGGAGTTCCGTTTCCGATAAGCGAGATATTAGACACGTGAGAGAGGAGTGTGAATTAAGGTGAGATAAGGAGTGATTTAGAGCGGAGGAGGAAAGGAGAGAGTGAGAGGGGCAGTGAGAGGAGGGGGAAGAGCAAAGGGGAGAGTGAAGGGGGAGGCAAGAAGTGGAGAAGTTAGAGGGGGAGGGGCAGGGAAAAGGTCAAGAGAAACGGGCAGGCGGTGGACATAGACTGTGATGTGTAAGAGAGGAGAAGGAGGGTGCGTGAGTGTGCGGTGAGACGGCAACGCCGGCATAGAGTAGGCAAAGAGTAGAGAGGAAGGATGGAGGAGATGAAAAGAGAGCCAGGGCGACCAAGTAAGGCAGTGGGAATATTGGGAAGGGAAAGAAGCGCAAGTGTGAGTAGCGTGAGAGGTATGGAAGATTTCGTCAAAAGGAAGAGAGAGAAGATAGGAGAAGAGGAGACAGGAAACAGATATAAGATGACGAAGAGAGCACAGGCGGAGGGGGAGGATATAAAAGGAATGCTGAGAGAGATTATGGAGGAGGTGAGGGAATTGAAGAAGGAGATGAGAGATCAGAGAGAGGGGCTGAAGGAAGAGATGAGAGAGATGAAGAAAAAGGAGGAGAATTGGAAGAGAGAGAGTGAGGAGTTGAGACGGGAAATAAGAGATATGAGAGGAAAGATGGAAAGGATGGAGATGCAAGAGGGAGGGAAGAAAGAAAAGGAAGGGAGGAGAGGGAGAGGAGAGAGGAAAAAAGAAGAAGCGGAATTAGAGGGGAAGATAAGGAACTTGGAAAGATGAAGGGAAATGGAGGAAAGAGAGAGAAGGAGGAGAAATGTTTTGGTAAAAGGAGTGGAGGTGAAAGAAGGAGGGATAAGGAAGGCAATAGAGAAGATATGGGAGAGGATGGAGATAGAGGCAAGGATTGAAGACATCAGGGAGACATAGGAAAGGAAATAGGGAAGGAGAGAGAAATGGCGATAGTAAGGATGGAGGACAGAAAAGGAAAAATCGAAGTGATGAAGAAGAAAGCAATGGTAAGAGACGAAATGGTGAGAATAGAAGATGATTGGACGAGGAAGGAGAGAGCGATGCAGTGGAGATTGGAGGAACTGGCAAGAAGGGAGAGAAGGAATAATAGGATATGGGTAAGGTATGGGAGGATATGGATGGAGGGAAAATGGTGGAGATGGGATGAGAAGAAAGAAAAATTATTGGATGGGAGGGGACAGGTGAAAGGGTGGAGGGAGGAAGAAGGGAGGAAGGGGAGAAGGGGAGGAAGGAAAAGGAAGAGGAGAAAGAAAGGGCGGGAAATTAAAGGGAGTGGGTAGAGAGGAGAGCGAGGGAAGGGGGGGATGGGGAGGAGTGGGAGGAAGAGAAGGTGAGGGAAAGAGGAAGAGGAGCAGGAAGGGAGAAGGGATAAAAATAGGTTTTTGGAACGTAACGGAGATAAAGGGGAAGGATGAAGAGTTTTGAGAAAGAATTAAGGAATGGGATGTGATTGGGTTGGTGGAAATATGGGTGGAGGGAACGGAATGGAAATTTTGGAAGGAGAGAGTTCCAAGAGAGTTTGGGTGGTCGGTACAAGGAGCAAAAAAAGAGGGTAAGAAAGGGAGGGCGAAAGGAGGTATATGGATGGGAATAAGAAGGGAATTGGAAAGAGAGAAAGAAGGGATGGAAGAAGAAGGTTTGATGATAAAGGAAATAAAGTGGGAAGGGGAGAGATGGAGGATGGGGACGGTATACGTGAGAGAGAGGATGAAGAAGGTGTTGGAGAGGATAAGAATGGAGGAGGAGGGGAAAAGAGAGAAGGGATGGATAGTGGGAGAGGACTTCAATGCGCGGACGGGGGAAAGGGGGGCGATAGAGGAGGGAGAGGAAGGAGGAGATAGAGTATCAAAGGACAAGCTGACAAATAAACAGGGAGAAGAATTGGTGAGATGGGCGGAAGAAGGAAGATAGAGCATAATGAATGGAGTGATAGAAGGAGATGAGGAAGGAGAGATAACATTTACTGGAGGGAGGGGAGGAACAGTTATCGATTATGTGATAGGGGATAGAAAGGCGTGGGAAAAGGTAGAGAGGATGGAGGTAGGGAGTGAGGTGAAGTCGGATCACCAATCGGTGTCGGTTTGGTTAGGGAGAGAGTGGGGGAGGGAAGAAAAGAAGAAGAAAGAGGAGTGGATAGAGAGAGAAGTATGGTCAGAGAAGGCAAGGGAGGAATTTAAAAGAAGAACAGAAGGGATAGAGATAGGGAAGGAAGGGGTGAACGAGGAATTGGAAGAGCTGACAAGAAGAATTAAGAAGGAGGCGAGGGTAGAGAAAAAAAGAAAGTGGAAGGAAGAAAGGAGGGGATGGTGGGACGGGGAGTGCAAAAAGAAAAAAAGAGAGGTGGAAAGGAGATTAAAGGAATGGAGGAGAGGGACGGGAAGTGGGGAGGATTACAGGAGGGAAAAGAGGGAGTATAGGGAGGTATGTGGGAGGAAGAGGAAAGAGGAGAACGAGAGATGGATGAAGAAGGTAAGGGAGGCGAAATCACAAAAGCAGGTGTGAGAGATAATTAATAGGGAGAGAAGGAGAAGGGTGGAGGTGAATAGGGAAAGAAAGGGATAGAAGATCTAAATAGGGATAGAAGAGATGGGATAGGAGGTCAGGGGGAGAAGAGGGGAGGAAAGGAAGGAGGTGGGAAGGGAGGTAAGGGGAGAAGGAGAAGAAGGGAAGGAAGAACTAGAGGAGGAGGAAGTAAGTAGGGTCATAAAAAGATTGAAAAAAAGTAAAGCAACAGGGGAGGACGGGATAAGAAATGAGGTGTGGTTATGGGGAGGGGAAGGAGTGAGAAGGGCAATAGGAGAAATATGTAGAAGGGTGTGGAGGGGGGAGGGTTTCTCAGAGAGATGGAAGGAGGACCATAGCGAGGAAGGTAGAGGACCATAGAGGGATCGTTGATACCATTTGCGTATAAGATATATGCGATAGTGCTAGCAGAAAAATTAAAGAAGGAAATAGAGGAAGAGGGTATGATACCAGACGGGCAGGCGGGGTTTAGAAAAGGAAAGAGGATGATAGATAATATATATACGCTAAACTATGTGGTGGAGAGGGAGGCAGGAAGAGGTAAGAGTTTAATAGCAATGTTTATTGACCTGAAGACGGCATTTGACTCAGTGGACAGGAGGGTACTGGGAAGGAGTTTAGAGGAAAGAGGGAGTAGAAGAGTGAGTAGAAGGTTGAGAGAGAGGATTATGGAAATTTATGAGGAAACGAGGAGTGTGGTGAGAGTAGGGGGAACAAGTGGAAAGAGGTTCTGGACGGAGAAGGGGGTCAGACAGAGGTGTCCACTGAGCCCGATGCTTTTTAACCTAATGATAGCGGACATAGAGGGTTTGGGAAAAGATGGAATAGGGGGAGTGAGGTTGGGGGGGGACTGAAGGTGTTGGGGTATGCGGATGACTTGGTGATCTTAGCAGAAAATGAGGAAGGATTGAGATGGCTGATGAGAAGGTTAGAGAGATACTTAAATGGGAAAGGGTTAGTGCTTAACACAAAAAAAAAACGAAGATAGTGAGGTTTGGGAAGAGGAGAAGTGGGAGGAGAAGGAAGGTGAGTTGGAGATGGAAAGGAGAAAAGATAGAGGAAGTAAAAGAGGTGGTGTATCTGGGGAGTTTCTTTCTATAGTTTCAGAAGGAGTGGAGGGCAGGAGGCACAGGTGGAGGGGAGAGTGAAGAAGACGATGGGTGTGTTGGGACAAGTATGGGGAATAGGGAAGAGAAGATTTGGAGGGGATTGGGAGAGAAGGATAAAACTATTCGACTGGTTAGTGAGGAGTGTGGTAGCGTTTGGGGCGGAGATATGGGGGTGGAAAGAATGGGAGAAAATA
Organism: Pogonomyrmex californicus; assembly: GCA_024349325.1. NCBI lineage: Eukaryota > Metazoa > Arthropoda > Insecta > Hymenoptera > Formicidae > Pogonomyrmex > Pogonomyrmex californicus. The sequence goes on from JAECZD010000054.1 coordinate 264,022, forward strand.
GAGAGAATACAGGAAAGGTACATGAGATGGGTGTTGAGGGGGGAGAACACCAGGCTACATGGTGAAAGAGGAAGGGAAAAAAGAGAAGATGAGGACAAGATTAGGAAGGAGAACGATGGATTAGTTGGAAGGAGAAGTTGGAGGAAGGAGGAGGAAGCGAATGGGCGAGAAAATGTTGGGAGGAAATAAAGGGTAAGAGGGAGGGAGAGAAGTCGAATGGGAAAGGCAGAGAAGGGATTTTTATAGAGAGAGAAGGGTGTCGGTGGAATGGATAAGAAGACAAAGGGAGGGAGGCATGGAGTGGAGAGGAGAGATAGAGAGGAGAGACGTGGAGGTGCAGCAGCAGGAGAGATTTGAGAAGGTACAGAGATCGAGATGGAATGTATGGTATAAGGAGATAAGAGTGTTGGGGGTACCGAGATATCTAAAGAAGAAGGGAAAGGAGAAAAGAATGATGAGGGTAGCGAGGTTCAGACTAGGGAGTGAGATGAAGGGAGAGAGATATTGGGAGAAGGAGGAAAATAGGAGATGTAGGATTTGTGACTGGGCAGAGGAGACATAGGAGCACGTGGTGGAGGTGTGTATGAGGGAGGAGAGGAAGGGAGGAAGGAAAAGGATTTTAGAAATTTTAGAGGAGGACGGAAGGGGGGAAGGTTGGATGAAGAGATTGCAGATAAGGAGGGGGAGGAGGGAGAAGAGAGGGAAGGGGAGACTGAAGACGGACGGATGGAAGGCAAGTATGAGAGGGAGAGAGAGGAGGAATGGGGAAGAGGGGAGTGAGAGGAAGAGAGTGAGAGTGAAGGAAAGTGAGGATGCAGAGAAGGAGAGTGGTGAAAAGGATGGGAAGGCGTGGAATGTGCGAGTGTGACGAACGGCGGTGGCGGGTGGCGGTGGCGTGCGGCGGCGGCGTGCGGCGGCGATGTGCGGCGGAGGCGAGCGGCGTAGTGTGCGGAGTTCATGTATGGCGTGTATGAGAAGTTTGTAAGAGGAACGGGGGTCCTCTTGTACCCCGTAAAGGGCAAGAAATAAAATTACTACTACTACATATTAATTAAGTTGACTATCATTTGGGTTTTAGAATAAGAAGATTTTAATGGGAATACAAAGATACGAATCATTAATTAATTAATTTACATTATTTAAAAGCAATTGTTTATTTAACTTTCGAGGTAATAAGACTATACTTGGCGCCACATTTTTTATATCAAATCTTTTATATGATTAATCTTTTAAATGATATACACATTAGGGTTGAATATTAGATACTATTTGAATTTAATAAAATTGTGATGTAACACTTAGATTTAAATAAGATCTTATTATATTTGATACTTTCTTTTTTATCTTTTTGTAAAAAGATAATTTTATAGTGATATCAAACATTTTGTGTTTGATATCACTATAATATTAACCATATTAATATTTTATACTGGTAGAAAAACTAATAAAATATGTAGCTGTTAAAACCTGTAATAAAAAATTAATTTAATAAATTTTGTGTGTTAAATGGATGATATTTTAGTAACTGTATACAAGAAATAATTTAAGTAATCTTTTTATCTGTGTGATTATATATAGTTGTAATTTTACACATAACTTTTTATAAATAGAAGAATTATTACGTAATCATAATTAAATAATTAATTAAATCAATAATTAGATAATCATTAAATAATCAATAATTAATTTAATTATTGATTTAATTGATTATTTAATTTTGATTGCGTAGTAATTCTTCTATTATACATTTTAAAAAGAAGTTACGTGTAAAATTATTACTATCGTAGCAGATAATTTGGAGACTCATGTAACGCGGATTTTTAAATTTACAAGGTGCAAATAAACTTCTTGTGTTATAAGATTTACAATTAAATATAAGTATATAGAAATGATACGATATAATGTAATGTGAAATAATACTTTTATGTATAGAAATAATACTTTATATAATTACATTATTGCAAATTCAAATTTTAAATTTATAACATAATATTCATTTGAAAAATTTATTTGAAAAATTTATTTTGATTTTCACATTTTTATTTACTAACTTTTTATTATTATTGAATATAATCTTCCTTATTTTTGAATACAGTTTTGCGAATTCATTATTTTTTAAAATAATTTTTAATATCGGCTGTTTGAGATAGCTGTAAAACATTCAATGTCCAAAACCGCAATGATAATTGTAATTTTACACGTAACTTTTTTTAAAATATATAAAGAAAATATATAAAAAAATTATTACGCGATAATTAAATAATTAATACTCATATTTAAATAATCAATTAAATAAATAAATAATCTTACTATATTTAATAAATAATCTTACTATACCTTTTTTTACCTTTTTGTAAAAAGATAATTTTATAGCGATATCAGACATTTTGTAGCATTAACCATCTTTTTATATTCGAAAAGCACATCTTGTCACTTTTATACTTGACATTTTTTTTCTATAATAAGCACAACGAGAATAAATAGGATAGAGAACAAAAAAACGAGCGATATAATGTAACATGAAAGAATACTTTTACGTATAGAAATAATATTTTATATAATTAGATTATTGCAAATTTTTATATAATTTGATTATTCAAATTTTAAATTTACAACATAATATTCATTTAAAAAAATACTTATTTTGATTTTCACATTTTTATTTACTAATAACTTTTTTATTATTATTGAATATATAATCTTCCTTATTTTTGAATACAGTTTGATACAGTTTTTGAATACAGATAAGATATTCGATGTCCAAATCCGCAATGATAGTTGTAATTTTACACGTAACTTTTTTTTTTAATATATAATAAAAGAATTATTACGCGATAATTAAATAATTAATAATTATATTTAAATAATCAATTAAATAAATAAATAATTATTGATTAATCAATAATTAATCAGAACGAGAGGGAAAGATAGAAAAGCGCAACGTATAGAGACACCGCGGTTTCTCACTCGCGTTAGCGTCGAGTGTGTGAGACAGCAAAGAGACACCGAAATCGGTATCACGTTCGATTATGCTTTCTCTCTCGATCGTGCGTCTCGTGTTAAGAATGCAACATTGAATTGCCTCCACATTTTTTCCCTCCGCTCCGCGATCTCCTTCGCGCTCCGCGGAGCACGGACTTCGCAACTTCGTGTGTATGTGTAGCAGCCGCACGCCGAGCGCACAGACACTATTCCAGCCGGTGCGTGTACACGGTTGCACAGCTTTTTTTAACTATATTTTATTCGCAATGACAACATAACAATAACAGTATTGTTAAGAATTATAGAAAGCAGGCAACACCGTGTCTTACGTCTTGCTCGCACTCCTATTCAAATTTTGAATGCCTTCTTATCTCAAGCAGCCGATATTAAAAATAATTTTAAAAAATAATAAATTCGCGAAATATGTATTGAAAAATAAGACAGATTATATTCAATAACAATAAAAAGTTATTAAATATAAATAAAAATTAAAATAAAAATTAAAATAAATATGTTCGAAATGAATACTACCTATATTGTAAGTTTAAAATTTAAATTTGTAATAATATAATTATAAAACGTATTATTTCCAGAGGTAAAAGTATTATTTCATGTTACATTATATCATTTCTACATATTTACATTTAATTGTAAATGTAATCCTACAATCTTATAGCACAAGAGTTTATTTGCACGTTGCAAATTTAAAAATGCACGTTACAAAAACTGTTACATGAGTCTTCAAATTAGCAATGATAGTTGTAATATTACGTATAACTTCTTTTTAAAATGTATAATAGAAGAATTACTACGCAATCATAATTAAATAATTAATTAAATCAATAATTAAATAATTATTAAATAATTAATTATAGATTACTTAATGATTATCTAATTATTGATTTAATTGATTATTTAATTATAGTTGCGTAATAATTCTTCTATTATACATTTAAAAAAAAGTTATATATAAAATTACAACTGTCATTGTGAGTTTGAAGATTCGTTGTAATAGTTTTCCGCGCATTTATAAATTTGTAGTGTTGAAATAAAGCTAACTTCTTGTGTAAATAAGATTATAGAATTACATTTACAATTAAAAGTATGTATAAAAATGATATAATTGAACGTGAAATAACGTATAAAAATAATACTTTTTATAATCACATTGTCACGCCCAACAATTCGTTGCAGGCACGTTTGTAGACGGGAGGTTGCCCCGAATACTATTTTTGAATATATTATTCTCACACGGCAATGATCGAGGACTCGGCCTCGCGTAATACAGAACTGATTGAGGACTCGGCCTCGCTTGATACTAAAATGTCTGAGAACTCGGCCTCGCGGACTATCTCTTATCGCACGGATCCGTGTACCACGCTCGTCAAACTCGATCCCTCGTATTCAGATACGAGCTTATATATATAACAAAATCGGGAGCTGCAATCCAGCCAATCACAGCCCGATCCTGTGGCGGCGTTCTGTCCTTGTCGCGAAGTTCCTCGATCCGCGAAACGTAGTGGCTCGATGATATAAACAAGGGCAAGAACAAAGAGAGCCACGACATGTGTATTTTTGAGATACGTCTGCGGCGGCGTTTTGTGATATGATTCTAGTCACTATTCCGTCGCAACATACTCCCCCCGTTGAGAGGATACCGATCAAATACATTCAATCGTGAAACGTTCGTGATTCGCGACAGTCATGATCTTATGATTCGATAGGAAGTGGACACAGACACTTCACGGTTCTCTTCATTGTTCCAGTTGTCGTTTTCACAGTAGCGGCTCGGGTTATTCTGTCTTCGCCGGGGTGGACTTGTATGATTCGTCCCAGTGCCCACTGTGTGCACGGGAGGCCTTTGTCTTTGATGAGTACAATCGCTCTGACGTCGATTTTGTTGCCGTCTTTAGTCCATTTGTGACGGATCTGGAGCTCGTTGAGATATTCTAAACTCCAACGTGCCCAAAAGTCCTGACGAACCTTGGTGATGTGTTGCCAGGTAGACAAATGATTTGCTGGGACATGAATTAGCTCAAGCTCGGGCATACTGATTAATGGTCCACCGATCAAGCAATGAGCGGGTATCAGGACAAGGAGGTCATTTGGGTCCGAGGATAGAGCGGAAATAGGTCTCGAATTCAATATTCCTTCTACTTCGATAGCGAACGTGTTTAGTTCTTCAAAAGTAAATAGAAGCTCACCAACAACGCGCCTAAAGTGATGCTTAAACGATTTTACAGTGGCTTCCCATAATCCGCCGAAATGTGGGGCCACAGGAGGAATAAAGTGCCACGTGATGCGATGGTCTGTCGAAAATCGATTTATCATATTTTTGTGTTCGTCTGAATTAAAAAGCATGTATAGTTCTCGGAATTGGTTGTTGGCGCCTCTGAAATTGGTTCCGTTGTCGGAGTAAATATGCGACGGAATACCCCGTCTAGCGATAAAGCGTCGCAAAGCCGCGAGAAATCCGTCGGTACTTAAATCGCTTACAATTTCCAAATGAACCGCCTTCACAGCCATGCATACGAATACGCATAGGTATACCTTAACTCGTTTTCGATTTCGATGCCTTTTTTCCTTAATGTGGAACGGACCGCAGAAATCTATCCAGACATTGGTGAAAGGAATCGCATTGCTCACTCGTATCCTTGGCAAGTTACCCATTTTGTATTCGACTGCATTCGCACGAAATCGAAAGTAGCGGACACACGAACGCACGATTTTGCGGACCTGATTGCTACCGTCAAGTGGCCAGAATTTCTGTTTAATTGTATATAAAGTCATTTGACTACCGGCGTGGTAGTATCTTTCATGTGTTTCTCTGATGATAAGATCTGTCAAGAAATGTCGACTCGGCAATAGAATGGGATGTTTTTGTGAAAATTTTAATTCTGACATTTTGAGTCGCCCTCCCACGCGGATTAATCCTGCTTCGTCGATAAAAGGATTCAGAGCTGCCATACTATCTCCCTTTACCGATTACCTCCTTGTGAGCCTCGTTAGCTCATCTGAGAAACAATCCGCTTGTATGATAGTTATTATTTTTGTTTCCGCTTCGTCTATTTCCTTAATACACAGAGGCCCGCGATAAGCATTTTTCGGTCTCATCCGTAAGCAAAACGCTATTACTAATAGTTTAGAATATGATGAATATTTTTTAAAGATATTACAATCACGATTCGCCGTTATTAAGCAGATGCCCTTTTTTACCTCTGGTATCTCGTCCAAGACCATGACCCTGTTGGGCCATCTGTCCTCGGACATTGCCAATCATGAAGAACCAGAGAACCACGATTGGTTTTTCAAGAATGTTGGGTAGCTGACCCCTTGATAGCGCGTCGGCTGGGTTGTCCTCGGAATTAACGTGTCGCCAAATCTTTGGATTGGTGATCTCTTGAATCTGGGCTACGCGATTTGATATGTACGTTTTTAAAAGATGCGGCGAGGTCTTTGGCCAATGCAACGCGATAGTGGAATCGCACCATAATACAGTCTTAACCGGGGAGAATTCCATTGCTTGACGTACTTCGTGATAGAATTTGGCCAGCAAAAGCGCTCCGGATAATTCAAGACGAGGTATGGTTATGGATTTCAATGGCGCGACGCGAGATTTCGCACATAATAATTTACAACATACGTTATTATATCGATCAGTCGAACGGATATATAGACAGGCGCCGTAACCACTATTACTTGCGTCATAGAATCCGTGGATTTGAACATTGGTGTGGTCTGCGATTAATACTTGACGATCAATAGACAGGGTCCGAATTGAACCCATCTGAGTTGTTAATTCTATCCATGTGGTGTATATGCTAGAAGGAACAGATTCGTCCTACTCTAATTTGCATTGCCACAGGGTTTACATTAATTTTTTTGCATGTAGAATGATTGGACCGAGGAGACCTAATGGAGATCCTTGCTATTTCTGAAAGAATGTGACGTTTCGTGACTCTCTTGCTGTGTTCAACGGAACGTATGGAATAACGCAGCATGTCATTGGATGCGTACCAGGACAAACCTAAGGTATGCAACGGGCCATCTTTATCTAATATAAACCTTAGGTTTATTGCTTCGGGTGGTAAATCTTCGATAACTCGTTTATCGTTCGAAGCCCATTGACGTATATTGAAACCGCCTCGCGCTAATAAGGTAGTTACTTCGTCGCGCAACGTAGGAGCCTCAGATATCGTATCAACGCCGGTCAGTAAGTCCACGTATAAGTGTTTTTCAAGAACTCTTGCAGCTCGAGGGTACGCATAGCCCTCGTCGATCGCGAGTTTTTTAATTGTTCGTGTGGCAAGATATGGCGCTGAAGAAACGCCGAACGTTAGAGTGTTCAGTTGAAAGGTTTTAATTTGATCGTCTTGACGCCAAAGTATGCGTTGATATATCCGATCTTCATCATGTAATAAAATTTATCTGTACATTTTTTCGATATCGGCGGTGAAGACGCATCTATACGGAATCGCACTAGATGCGCAAATAACGGTTCCTGAATAGTAGGCCCTATCATTAATATATCATTCAATGACGAGCCAGTACTCGTTTTAGCCGACGCGTCGAATACTACGCGGACTTTGTTGTGTTGCTCGAAGGTTTTACTATTGCGTGATGTGGCATATAAAACCCGTCCTCTAATGGATCATCGACCAAAGACATCTGATTTAAATTTAAATATTCTTGTATAACACGCGAATAAGTAATTTTTAACGTCGGATCTGATTCGAGTTTCCGCTCGAGAGAATGCAAACGTCTGAGAGCCGTGTTTCGCGAATCGCCAAGTCGCTTGCCGCCCTTCCGAAAAGGTAACCGTACCACATAGCGGCCGTTTTCATCACGCTCGGTATTCTTTACGAAATGTGCTTCGCATTCAGCATCCTCAGTCGCTTTCGACACGTCCGTGTTCATTTCTTCGATTGTCCAGAAATTGGCAATTTGTTGATCTAAGTTAGTCAACCGACATGACGCGCCCCTTAAACCCTTTCGTGTTGGCACTCCGCCTGCGACAACCCAACCAAGTCGCGTTTTTTGTAAATAGAGATCATGACCCTCTCGGGACAAATCGATCTGCCCGATCGAAAACATCGACAGCGTTGATCCTGCCCCAATTAATATATCAACCGGACGCGGCAAATGAAATTCTGGGTCTGCTAATTGGACATGAGATGGGATTTTGATGAAATCTCGCGGAAACATTTCCGATGGAATCGAATCTACGATTGTTGGAATCAATAAACATGTCAAAGGCTTGCTAAGTTGTATACAGATCGTTGTATACAGATTTGATAATAATTTGAACAAGTCCTTTCGATACTGTGCCCATTGAATTGATCGCGTCGATCGATAATGTGCATGATACGATAGGAAGCTCTAAACGTTTTGCAAAGTTTTCAGAAATAAAGTTAATGGTAGCACAAGTATCTAATAATGCTCGACATTTAATTAATTTGCCTTCACGATTTCTCACAAATATCGTTGTGGTTGTCATTAATTGCGGCTCGTGTATTGGTAACGTCTCTGCGGAGTGTCGCGCGCTGGCGCGTCCGTCGCCCTTTAATCATTCGTTTCTCGTTATTCCAGCGTCCCCTGCTTCGGTGACTGTTGACATTGTCAGTCGCTTGTCGAAATGTAAAAGAGTATTGTGTCTTCTTTGGCAAATAGTGCAATTGCTATAATTACAGATTTTCCCTCGATGGAAACGTAGGCAATTACAACACAATTTCGCACGCTTCACGACCTCCACGCGCTTGGACACGTCTAGTTGTTTGAATTTGTCACATTGGAATAATGGATGTTTTTTATTCTTACATGCTACGCAATTATTTGTCGTGTTCACCAACAAAACCTTGTTAAGAATTCGCCCCCTTTTGGCAGGAGGAAAATACTTGTTGTCGTCTCGTTTATGGTCTTCTATTCGCGATCGTTTAGATACTCGGACTGCAGTACGGTATAGAAATTCATATAATTCGTCTATCTTTGGAAACTCGTTGCGATCGAAAGTTTCCTCCCATTTTTCGGCGGTAATTTTCGGTAATTTGCCTTCTATCAAATTTACTAATATCTCAGAATTTACGACGACGCCTAACGCGTTCAAGGATGCCACGTGTTGTTGCGCGTCATCAGCTAACTTCGACAAGCTGTCGGTGGTTTCCCTTTCCAATGCAGGTAAATTTATCAACAAGGAAAGATGACGCGATATCAAAATTCGCTTTACTTCGTAAGCACGCTTTAACAGCTCCCAGGCCTTATAATAATTCGATCCTTCAATCGATAGAATTTTTAATTTGTTAGCTGCGTCGCCGATTAATGCCGATTTTAAATATTGAAGTTTTTCTACATCACTCAGGTCTGTACGGGTATCTATCATAGCGAGAAATGAATTCTTGAATGACAGCCAGTTCTCGTAACGGCCATCAAAACAAGGCAAAGACGCTATCGGCAGGTTCATCTGCCGCTTCGCAACGACCATCGTCCCGGAATCGCTGGAGATTGTTGCGACGCTCGAAGTACTAGCACTCGCGGCGGGCCTATTGGGATTAATTATATCTTCGACCTTTCCCGCGAGGGAATAAAATTTCTCTTGCACATTATTAAATTCGTCTCTATGATTATCGTCTGGATTTAATACTGTAAGCTCGTTGTTAAATTCCTCGTACGCGTGATAAAGACTCGTGACACGATCCATTCGCATTTTCAATGTGACTCTATCATATTTATCCCTTTCCACGAGATTCGTTAAATTGGTAATTTGAGCCTTTAAAGAAGTACGTTTTTGGATAAGAAGTTTAACTCTATCTGTCATGATGTATTTGGAGAGGGACTAGGATGAAAGGAATTGTTCGATCGGCCACCAAATATACTCAAAGGTTCTACTTGCCGTTAGTCCGCCCTCACTCGTCCCGTCGAGCCAATCCCGCCGTCCGCGATCTCGTCCCGCCGCAAACGTAGTTGTATTACTCGCCGAGCCTGAAGCCGTGATCGTCCAGGCAGATTCTCAATTGTCTCACGTTGACTTGCCGCAGATGCTCGCTCGTGGCAATCGCCGATGGCCGCGTCTTGCACGACCTCACAGGAGGCACCAAAATGTCGTGCCCAACAATTCGTTGCAAACACGTTTGTAGACGGGAGGTTGCCCCGAATACTATTTTTGAATATATTATTCTCACACGGCAATGATCGAGGACTCGGCCTCGCGTAATACAGAACTGATTGAGGACTCGGCCTCGCTTGATACTGAAATGTCTGAGAACTTGGCCTCGCGGACTATCTCTTATCGCACGGATCCGTGTACCACGCTCGTCAAACTCGATCCCTCGTATTCAGATACGAGCTTATATATATAACAAAATCGGGAGCTGCAATCCAGCCAATCACAGCCCGATCCTGTGGCGGCGTTCTGTCCTTGTCGCGAAGTTCCTCGAGCCGCGAAACGTAGTGGCTCGACGATATAAACAAGGGCAAGAACAAAGAGAGCCGCGACATGTGTATTTTTGAGATACGTCTGCGGCGGCGTTTTGTGATATGATTCTAGCCGCTATTCCGTCGCAACACACATTATTGCAAATTCAAATTTTAAATTTACAATATAATATTCATTTCAAAAATATTTATTTTAATAATTATTTATATATATATTATTTTCACATTTTTATTTATAATAACTTTTTATTATTATTGAATATAATCTTCCTTATTTTTTAATACAATTTCGCGAATTCATTACTTTATTAAATAATTTTTAATGTCGGCTGCTTAAGATAGCTGTAAGACATTCAATGTCCAAACCCGCAATGATAATTGTAATTTTACACATAACTTTTTTTAAAATATATTTAAAATATATTTAAAATATGAAAAAATTATTATTTTATAAAAATTATAAAAGAATTATTACGCGATATTTAAATTAATAATCATATTTAAATAATCAATTAAATAAATAAATAATCATTAAATAATCAATAATTAATCAAAACGAGAGAGAAAGAAAGGAAAGCGTGACGTATAGAGACACCGCGGTCTCTCACTCGCACTAGTGTCGAGTGTATGAGACAGCAATGGGATACCGAAATTCGATATCACGTCCGATTATGCTTTCTCTCGATCGCGCGTCTTGCGTTAAAAATGGAACATCGAATTGCCCCCACTATTTTTTCTTCCCGCTCCGCGCTCTGCGAAGATACTGACGTACGCGCTTCGCGTGTATGTGTAACGGCCACGCGCCGAGCGCAGGACTATTCCTGCCGGTGCGTATACATTAGACAGTGACGCCTCCGTGACAGAAATTGTAACCATAGATGAGAACGATAATGACGACGTTAATGGGATGCCTTTTTAATGGGAGACGACGATAATGACGACGTTTCTTAAAGTAAAAATTTCCAAATCGGATTTTGCGTAGCAATATCTCCGCTTGTGAGGCACGTAGCAGAAAAATAAAAATACTTTTATTATGCAAGTCGAACTCAAGCTATCGATCAAGCCTACTTAGAACTTGATCGGTTTAACCATTATTCAGATCCCATAATTTTGGATGCTCGCATCTTGCCGACTCGAAAGTCACACGGTAGTGTTCTTGTTGACTTGACACCCGACACTACCGTGTCTCCTGATGTAACATTTGTCACGAAATATTATCGTCATAAATATGTCATTAAAACGGTCTCGCTTTCCCGCGCGGATAGCGGTCAGTCGATTACCAGGTGGGGAAGTAAGGACATTGGAGACAGAATTTTGGTGTCAAAAACATGATAATAAAATTCAAATTAGATCGTAGGCGAAATTGTATTATAACAACAGTTTATTAGAATAAAGAAAGAAATAATAATGTATAGTGCCGGATGGAAATGCACAAATAGCCAAAAAAACGGAATAGAATTTGCCATAAACGGTGATCGGCGCGTGTTTACAAGTTTTTATATATAGTTTTTATATAACTGAAATATCGCTCCGGCGGTCGGCGCGATACTGATATCGCTGCGCGTAACTTGGTGACGCGGGGCGTGCGCAGTGGGCGGCGGTGTCATACGTGTGTCGCGGATCTTTAATTTCGGCGATTTAAATCGCGTACACGGGTCTACGATTACGGACGTTGACGCGAGAGGATTTTCTGACCGTTCAGGTCGGAGAACGGGTGTACCCGTTCCCTACCGAGTGTACTCGGCTGGCGGGAGGTGCCGAGTGAACTCGGCCAGCCGAGGAAAGCCCCAGCTGTGGCGGCAGGTTTCGATGGTTCTGCGAGTGTGCTCGGCAGACTGGGGTGTACTTCGATGCTCGGAATCGGTCGGACGGGGAGTGCGGTATCGGAGAGCACGGCGGCGGAATTCGGAAACGGCGGAGTCGGATCGAACGAACTTGATACGCTGGGAGACCCGAGCAGCTCTCGGCTTGCCGTGAAAAGTTTCGGAGACGGTTTTCGACCAGGCTAAGCGAACTTGGCGCGTTGGGGAAGGCCCCAACAGATCTCAGGTTTTCTACCGGAATCATTCGGATACTCGCTTTCCGTAAAACGTGCTCTCAGAAGGCAAGCGCGGAACAGGATGATTTTCTGGAGAGTGATGCCTTTTTATACCCGAGATCGATCTCGGTATTTTCGATCAGATCGATTGGATTGGTCGATCTCGAGGGTAGTATCCCCTTTCACATGAGTAGAAAAAAGAAATGGATATAATTGGTTTTTTGGGATGATAAGGAATCGGAGCGGGAATGTGTAAGAGTAGGAAGAGAAGTTTGATGGCGAGGTAATGGCGCGGCGCGGGATCGGTTATAGCACTTCTGTACGCGGTCGTGGTGCGGTGCGGTGCGGGACGCTCGCACGCTTGTGTGACGCGGTGCAGCGCGGAGCGCGCTAGCGCTTACGCTTTCGCGCTTGCTGGTACGGTGCGTGGTGCAGTGCGGGACGCGCTAGCGCTTGCTGGCGCGGCGCGGAAGGAATACCATCGCGGATTAGCGGTATTCCCAGGTCTATTCTCTGACGCTTCGGAGTTTTCGCGCATTTATACAAGATTAAAAGAGGCGTAAACCTTTTGCGGCCACTGCCGCACTCCGCCTACTGGTCGGCGGTCCCCGACGGATGGTCGGTCGAGGGAAAATCGGAGGAGAAAAGGAGGGGTGCGCTTTGTTACATTATTATACAAAACTATATTTCTCTTTTAAATAGAAAGATATATATTAAATAACATAAAAATTTATATATAATATATTATGATGCATCAAACTAGATATATCATAAATAATCATAATTTTTAAGTCATTTTTAATGAATAAATAATGAAATAACATTATTAGTTATCTTTATTAATTGACTGCAATATAACTATAATATAACAAAATAAGAAAAATATTTTCCATATTTAATACAGTTATTAACAAATTCATTAACAAGTAAATAAAATACCCGGGAAAAAAAGTTTATATCTAATTATATATAATTATATATAATTTTGTAGATGTAATTATGTATGGATTTTGACCTAATCTAATTGTATATAAATTGTATATAAATAGATAAAATTGTTTATGATTATATATGAACAGATCAAATTATGCATACTTATGACGACACAATTACGGTTGCGTTCCGATATTGACTGTTAGTACTGAAAATCTATAATATATGTGACATAAAATATCCTTACAGAAAATAAGTAAAAAAAATTGAAAAAATGAAAAAAAAATGAGAGAAAGTGATGAAACATTTTTTATCTTGTATTATCATGTTTCTAAAACCGGTTACCCATCCATTTGGAGATTCTGCTCGATGTCGCTTTACCTGAGTATTGGGATGAAACCTGCTACTGAAATGATGAAATGAGTGATTACAGGATCTCGGCTTAAAATATGATAGATCTGGTTAATGAATGTTACTATATTGTATAAATAATTTCAATTTTAAAATCTCGATTGCATATATAATTCTTGTAGATAATTTAATTACATATTTAGAGTGAACTTATATTATGTTTAATAAGAATCATTATTTTTATAAAAGTGTTTATAAATTGTATATATTTTATTTACTTGTTAATGAATTTGTTAATAACTGTATTAAATATGGAAAATATTTTTCTTATTTAGTTATATTATAGTTATATTACAGTTATATTATAGTTAATTAAGAAAGATAATTAATATTATTTCATTATTTATTCATTAAAACTGATTTAAAAATGACGATATATTTATGAAATTTATAAATGACGATAATATTAGGTGTACAAAAAAGTTCTGAGCTTTTTTTTGTAAAATTCAATCTTTATTCAAAAACAAACAAAAAAATATTAATCAGCGAAATATTCCCCGTTTGCATCAACGACCTTTTGCCATCTTTCGGATAGCTTGCGAATTCCTTGACGATAGAAGCTCACCGGCTTCGAAACGATAAAGTCATCAATGCATTTTCGTATCTCTTCAAATCTCACGAAATGTGTATCAGCCAAATGATGCTGCAGCGACCGGAATAGGTAGTAATCGGAAGGCGCCATGTCTGAGCTATACGCCGCGTGCGGGAGAAGTTCCCAGCCTAACGCAAAGATATGGTCCTGAGTCGCTTTCGCAACATGTGGTCGAGCATTGTCATGAAGCAAGATCACTTTACGACATTCTTGGCCTGTAAATGGCCTCTTTTCTTCTAATGCATCGCTCAAATTGGTCAATTGTTGTTGGTAGCGGTCTGCCGTGATTGTTTCGTCCGGTTGTAACAACTCGTAATACAACACACCTTTCCACCAATCCCATCAGATACAGAGCAAAACCTTCTTGGCGTGGATATTGGGCTTTGACGTCGATGTCGAAGGTTGACCAGGGTCAACCCATGATTTTCTACGTTTAGAGTTATCATAAAGAATCCACTTTTCACCATAAAGAATTTTTTCATCCATTTTCATCATAAAGAATCCACTTTTCGCCTGTAATGATTTTGTGCAGAAAATCTTTTTTCCGGAACTTTGAAAGCAAAGTGAGTGCAATGTCACGCCGATGATTTTTGTTGTCTTCGGACAATTCATGCGGAAACCCATCTGCCTTCCTTCTGAACCTTTCCCATCGTTCCCATGTAAACGTACGGAAATGGTTTGCTGCGTAACGCCAAGCTGTTCTGCAAGCTCCTTTTCAGTTTGCGCAGAGTTTATATCCAGCAATGCTTGCAATTCGTCCGTTTCAATCTTTTGAGGGCGTCCAGCACGCGGTTCAGCTTCAAGACTGAAATCTTCTTGGCGAAATTTTTGATACCATCTTTTACATGTAGTATGACTTACAGCGTTCTCTCCATATGCAGCACAAATCATTGCAGTGGCTTCAGCAGCATTTTTCTTCAGATGAAACGCGAAGTGGATGGAAAATCGAATATGCTCTTTTGTTATTGCCATCGTGAACACTATTGATTTTTGAGGTTATGTGCATCAAACGCCAAACTGTATGGCATTTTAGAAGGCCAAATGTCAACGCTTTAAAACCGCAAAAGGGCGAGAAGATATATAAAATTTAAATTGTTATTTCGATTGTATGAAATCTAGAGCTCAGAACTTTTTTTTACACCTAATATTTCGTGATAAATGTTACATTTATTTTATGTTATTATTTAGTACATTGATGTCGAATGATGAGAAATGACCTTAAATTATCGTCATAATGACGTCATCTTGCTACTTGAGTATATGTATATATATATATATATATATATATATATATTATATATAAAATTAGATATAATTATACATTTTTAAATACAATTAGATCAAGTTTTTAATGGGTCCATTTTTGTGGTAAATATGAAAAACTAATATATTTTTATAAGTATATTTATTTATAATACTTGTATTTATATGAACAACTTTATATATAAAATATTAAGTTTTTCATAAAATAAACGAAGTAAACCAGTGTAATTATCTTAAACTTAAAATTTTTCTTAAGGATCCTTTATTCTTTATATTTGATTGAAATTATGTGTTCGTAAATTGTATTCATATATATATAAGTATGTATAAATCGTACAATATCAACTAAACTCGTAATATCACGGAAATGTCTCTCGTTTAGATGTTATTATTTATACCTAGTTTGACGCATCATAATATATTATGTATAAATTTTTATATAATTTAATGTATATCTTTCTAATTGAAAAAGAAATATAGTTTTGTATAATTTAATTTGAAGTTGTAAGCATTTTTATATAATCATTTCTAATTAGATATAAACTTTTTCTTCGAAAAAAATTTTAATATAATTGTACATAATTGTACATAGAATTATCAATATTTTGATATAATTACATATAATCAGATATAAAATTTTTACCCGAAAAGAATTTCAATATAATTTCATATAATTTGTAATATTAATAGATGTCATTACATATAATTATATATAATTTTATCAAATATGATATAATTATATATAATTAGATATAAACTTTTTTCCCGGGTATATACAAGAATTTATAAACATTTTCATAAGAATAATGATTCTTATTAATAAACATAATATAGGTTCACGGCTCTATATATGTAATTAAATTATCTACAAGAATTACATATGCAATCGAGATTTTAATAATTATTAATAATTATTAACAGATTCATTAACAAGTAAATAAAATATATACCACAATTTATAAATATTTTCATAAGAATAATGATTCTTATTAAACATAATAAGTTCACTGTTCTATGTATGTAATTAAATGTAATTAAATCTACAAGAATTACATATGCAATCGAGATTTTAAAATTGAGACTATTTGTACGACAATATAGTAATATTCATTAATCAAATCATATTTTAAGCTGAGGTCCTGTGATCACTTATTTCATCATTTCAATAACAGGTTTCATCCCAATACGCAGATTAAGGGACATCGAGCAGGATCTTCAAACGGGTGAGTGACCGGTTTTAGAAACATGCGGTGATATGAGATAAAAAATGTTTCATTATTTTTGTTACATCCAGTGGACTCCACAATTCTTTTCTTTCCAAAAAAACGAATAATATAATTTTCTTCATATAAAAATATTAATTTTTTCTTCCATTGATGAGATACTGAATTATATTAAATTTCAAGAAACAAGAGAAAAATTTGCAACTGCTCTGATTATTATAATAATACGCTTAATTTTAAAAGGAAATTTAAAAGAATTTTAAAAAGAATACACGAAGAATTATTACTATTATTTGTCCAGAGTTAGAGCAGTCGCAAGTCCGAATACTGTCACCTTGACATGTGCCAAGCACAAGAGGAAGGAGATATCTAATGTAAACATCCTACTCTCTCATTCCTCACTCACACACACACACACACACACACACACGCGCGCGCGCGCGCGCACATCTCAGAATTCTTGCTGCCACTGTCCTTGCCTCAATCAAGATTTAGATCCTGATCATTCCATATAAGTAGAGTTGCTTCCGAACCACGGCAGAATTATTAAGTAATTTTTCATTAGTGTCACTTCTATCCAATCAGCCAACCATTCGAACCATTCGAACACTTCGATTTAGTGCACGAAGATCCCAATTCTTTGAAAAGTCAAAACTTGTTCTTTCGACATAACTGCTCCAGCTAATCAACAGTGAGTTCGTTTATTAATTATAAATTTCAGATTTTTATTTCTTTTCTCTGCTCTATGACACTCTAATCTATTTTTTCTTTTGTATTTACTGGTCTGAGCTATGCGAGGCTCCCAATTGTTCTTTCTTTTCCTCTCTCTTTCTTACTAACTAGTTACCGTTATGCGATGCTTCCGGTTGTTCTTTTCTTTTCTTTCTCTCTCTCATTAAACTGGTCTGAGTTATGCTCCCGGTTGCAGTTCCTTTTTTCTCCCCCTCTCATTAAATTGGTTAGAATTTTACAAGGCTCCCGGTTTCTTTTCTCTCTCTCTCTCTATTTTAATCGGTCTGAGCTATATAAGGCTACTGGTTGATCTTTCTCTCTCTCTCATACGCATTCACACCTCTCTTCATTGATCAATCCTTTTCCTCCTAGTGAATCAAACGGAAGTCCCAACTTCTAAAATTCGACAACGCGATACTAAAAAATCTCGATCTCATCGTCATCGTAGTTGCGCTTGGAGTCGCCGGAAATGTCAGGCCCGAAACAAGAAATCTAATCAGATATTGAATGAGCCGATCGAATCGTTACCATTAACTACTATGAGAATTGAATAAGTTAGGAAAGAAAGAGCTGCTCTCTCGGGAGTCAGGCATGGAAATGTGATCTCGAGTCGAACGCACTGTTTATGTCTCAGCACTGGATCAATGATAAAGAATCGCTATGACGCCTCGTTGTAGACGTACGTTCGTCGGTCGTTTTAAAAGTCGGTAAAGAAACTTAATTCTTATTATCAGGAAAAAGTCTCGTGCAATCAATAGGATGGGGAAAAGAGATCGAAGGTTTTAAAAAAAAGTAAAAATTAAAATTTAAACATTGATTTTAATTAATAAAATAAAAGTATACATATATATATATATATATAAAAATATAAATAAAAATAAAAATATAAAAAAAAAATATCCTGAATCCTCCCTAAACCAACCTTTATCATCTTCATCTAACTCTATTCTTCCTCCACCCCCTTCTTCCCGATACAACGTCAGTATCAACCAATCGCACCTAGTTATTCTCTCGTGCATCCATCCGATGTAGAATACCTTTTAGACTTTTACGTCTTATCGCCAAGTCCTCTATTCCGAAATGGTAAATCTCTCTTTGAAAATTTAGATTTAGAAGAATCCCATCCTATCGACCTGATCACTCCATCTCCCGAGGAACATCAAGAATACTCCTCTCCTTAACCCTCATGCATTAATCTTCTATCATCATACACATATTATATACAATTTTTATTATTTTTCTTATTATATTTTTGTAATGTTCCTTCATTTTGCTTATTTAATTACTAGTTAATCAAAGAATATTAATTGTATTACCAGGTAGGATTATTATACCAAAGATTCACTCACACATTCACACTCTCCCTCCCTATGAATCCTACCCGATGGCCTCCGCACTTATGTAACACCCGCGATATCACACATACATACACACACTTATACAAATATTTTTTCTCTTGTTTTTTCCGCCTTTTTATATAGACATTTTTTTTTATATTTTTATTTTTATTTATATATATATATGTATACTTTTATTTTATTAATTAAAATCAATGTGTAAATTTTAATTTTTACTTTTTTTTAAAACCTTCGATCTCTTTTCCCCATCCTATTGATTGCACGAGACTTTTTCCTTATAATAAGAATTAAGTTTCTTTACCAAAAAACGACCGACGAACGTATATCTACAACGAGGCGTCATAGCGATTCTTTATCATTGATCCAGTGCTGAGACATAAACAGTGCGTTCGACTCGAGATCACATTTCCATGCCTGACTCCCGAGAGAGCAGCTCTTTCGTCTTTCCTAGCTTATTCAATTCTCATTCATTTAAATCCTTAATTCTTAATTTTACAATTTATTCTGGACTGAACGTAACACTTTCTCTCATTTTTTTTTTTATTTTTTCATTTTTTTCACTTATATTCTGTAAGGGGTTTCACATATATTATAGATTTTCAGTACTAGCAATCAGTATCGGAACGCAACCGTAATTTTGTCGTCATAAGTATGCATAATTCTATCTGTTCGTATAATCATAAACAATTTTATCTATTTATATATAATTAGATCAGATCAAAATCCATACATAATTAGATCTTGCAAAATTATATATAATTATATATAATTAGATATAAATTTTTTTTCCGGGATATTAGACTTACGAAACGAAAGTTAGTGCCAAGTTTCAACTGACAAAGTTGACAGTATTTAACAGCATTGAAATAATATGAACATGTATGTCTAAAAAATGATTATTGGTCGTTTTAAAAGAGACATCTTTAAGATTTGACTAACCAGACGTCTATAAAGACGTTTTTTTAGTCAAGTATTACAAATATCTCTTTCAGAACGTCTTTAAGATTAATACATGCGGCATTATCGTCAGATGCACGCAACAAATTTTTATTTCTTACGTAAAAATTACTAAAACTTTATCATTTATTTTGTACTGTTACTCTAATTCTTTGTGATAAAAACTTAAGTTGAGTAAAGCAATTTTGTGATATAATAATATTTTAAAGCTAAATAATAACTATCATTTGAGTTAGAAAAAGAAGAGTTTTGAATGGATAAAAAGATATACATATTATTTGGCTTTTATTATTTTTTTTTTTTAATTAAGGATACTACTACTTGAGTTTTATTTTTTTTAAATAGTGGTATATCAAATTTTTTATTCAATTGAAATATACAATTTGAAATATATAATTTTTCAAGGTAAACTTGTAGCTCAATGTTTATAAGATTATAACTTGACACCAATTATTAATATCAAATTTTTTATAGAAATGTTATATATGATGTAGTAAATGGACAAATAAGAATCAGCGCTGTTTACGGTGCGCAATTGACATTTGTTATTACAACTTAAAAAAAATATATAACATACGTTTCGACTCTAGTTTGAGTTATTCTCAGTGTATACAAAGATAAGATATCGTGTTCATCCAGTGTACTCCCTAACGTTAATTTCGCTAGCTAGAACAATTATGACCGCACAGCCATGTCATCCTTAAAGAGATAGGACAGTCAGTAGGTAAACAAGGGGGGCCCTAAGCTCCCCGGGGCGAGAGAGGGGGTGGGGGGAGGGGAGGGTCATAGGATCCCCGGGGGGGTTCGCATCCGGGGGGGAGAAGAATCTCTCTGGCGGTCACTGAGGTAAATTTTTCCTTCTCGGTCGGTAAGGATGGTTTCTTCCCCCCTAGCGATCGCGGGGTGGTTTTCCCCGGGCGATCGCGGCGTCTTCCGCGGGACCTAGCGCGTCCCGTTTTTTTTCGCGGCGACGGGAAGGCGCGCTTCCTATGTCTAGGCGTTTTCCGCGGGATCTAGCGCGTCCTGTTTTGTAGGATGCCGCGGTTTGGCGCGTTTTTGACGCTGCCTTAGAGTATATATTTAACTAAGGGTATCAATGTATCGTTAATTTGCGAGATAGAGAGTCAGTCTAATGTTCCGGAGAGTCAATTGAAAGATCCAGAGATAATATCGCTGTTAAACGAATCGCTTGAGTTCTCAAGAGAGATGGAATGCGAGGTGGTGGAACAGGAAAAATGCGCGATGACGATGGAACGATAGAGACGACCGACGATCGAGCGGAAAGAGGAGGACGAGGTATCGGCAGAAGCCGAGAGCGACGCGATCGACTCGCTCGAATTGATACGCGCGATGTGGACGTCTATGCATTCGACGATGTGTAATTTGCGGCTGATGGCGTTTCTGTCTAGACATCTGGCGCTTCGTCGAGGAACGGAGCCGCGCGTATACGCGAGGCCGAGCGTATGAGGAACGCTATACGTATCGTCACCGACATGGAGTCGGAAAGGTCCGTTGAACTCGTACTGGGGAGAACATGATTCGCTTTGTCGAGAGTTCCGCGACGCCGAACGAGCGCGCGTCGCTCATGGAGATCAAGAGGGAGGCTTCCTCGAGTTGGATACGAGAGTACGGGGAGTATCTGGCACGTCTGAATACGACGAAGAGGAACCTCGATGATGAGTACGAGAAGTATCTTGCGCGTATCTGGATATGGCGAGGAGGAGAAACGACGAGAGTTGTGCGGTTTAGACACGTTGTTCGCGTCCCTATTTGGAGACAAGGAGGAGACTGACCGATTCGTTCAGTACGTGACGAAGTTGAAGGATGGGCGACAGCTCGAGGCGAGATCTCCGGGCGAGAAGGGGATTGCGAGTTGCTTCGAATGTACGTGTACAACATCAAGGATATAGTCGAGAATAAGAGACGCAACTGGTGGAAACACGCGAAATTGAGAGTTCAATTTCTGAACTCCGCGTCGGATCGGAAGAAGGAGTTGGTGCGACAGTTGATAGATCGGGCCGCCGACGATCTGGAGAGAGTGCCCGGAGTGCGCGGGGAAGCGAAAAACGATCGATAGCGAATAGGGATGTATCGCTATGACGTTTGTGCGAATTATCGCGAGAGAGATCGATTGTGGTAGAGAGTGCGAATTTGCGCGAGTTATATCTATATATAAGAGTATATAAATATATGTATACTAATATGAATATATGTATAAGAATATGTATACGAATATGAATATGTGTATAAGAATATGTATACGAATATGAATATGTGTATAAGAATATGTATACGAATATGAATATGTATACGAATATGAATATGTATACGAATATGAATATATGTATAAGAATATATATACGAATATGATGAATTCGTATAAGTATATGTTGAATAAAAAACAATGAATATGTAGGAGATCTACTGAAATAAAAAAACAATTCGCCATTAATACGCATCGTTGTTGCAGTGATTAACTAACCGCGAGAGGATTAACTAACTGGAGAGTTCCCTTTCCCTTTCTCATTCGTTTACATATTGTAGAAACGAGAGGCGGATCGGCGACGTGCCGGAGTTTTCAATTTGCGATATCAAGGGTGATGTTATCGGGAACGTATGAGAGACGGGAGGTGGGAATCGCGCGAGGAAAAAATCATCGTAGGAGTGTTAATAATAACGAGGATATTTTATTATTTTATTATTTTATTATTTTATTATATTATTTTATTAGAAATGTAAAAAGAGGAAAGAGGTTTTGTAGGATGCTGCGGTTAGGTGCGCATCCCGTGTCTAGGCGTCTTCTGCTGGGCCTAGCGCGCCCTGTTTTTTTCGCGACGATGGGAAGGCGCGTGTTCTGGTTATGTAGGATGCCGCGCATTCTGTTATTTTAGGATGTCGCGGTTGTTGCGGTTTGGCGCGTCTTCGACGCTGCCTCGGAGTATATATCTAGTCGCGAGAGGCAATTTTTTCATTCTTAAGAATGTGGTATATGGAAGAAGTCGCGTTTAACGGCGGTTCGTCTTCGAGCGAGAGCGACGATCCGCTTTTACGCGCGTTCGATCATAACGTGACGCATCGCGATCTCGACGGCGATATCAGTAGCGACGATCGTTGCGAGTCGGTTACCGAGAGTGACGATAGTTTAGAATGTTACGAGACTATCGCATCTAGCAACGACGAGGAGTGGATCGCGGTGAGAGAGGACGTGGAACGTGGCCACATATTATCTGCGACGAGAGATCGGTACGGAGAGCCCACGAGAGAAACTGTGGATCGAAACGTTGCTCGCTCTGAGCGACAGAGCAGTGATCTAGAGAATAGCGAGAGAGAGAGAGAGAGAGAGAGAGAGAGAGAGAGAGAACTTCGAGACGTCAAATTCGTCGTTCCTACGGACGGTCGGGATAACACCGTGTGCGGTATATCATTATATCCTCATTATATCCTCATTATTCGTTGGTGTTGAATTTCGACGGTATCGACTTTCCTATGACGCTACGAAACATCGCTAGATTCGAACGTCTTAACGATGTCTATCAATGTATTTGCCATTCGAGAGAAAAGGGAGAGGAACGGTATCATGATCGTTCCCTTGTCGCTCACGGGGAATAAGAAATCTACGCACATGAATTTGCTCTATCTGTCGAACGAGCGGCGCGGCGATAACGTCGGTCATTTCGTATGGATAAAGCACCTGTCTCGACTGTTAACATCACAAATAAACAGGCATAAGGAAAAAAAATACATATGCGATAGGTAAGCGTAAGAGAGAGAGACTATGTTCATCGCGAGGTAAATTTGTATTAATCATAAATTGTTTTTTTCAGACGTCTGCATTACTTTTACTCGAACGAGAAACTGGTCAAGTGCGGAAGAGCGAACGACTGCGCCGTTATTCTTCCGAGCGAGGACGACAAGTGGCTCTCCTTCTGCAATCACGATAGAAAGGAGAGACTACGATTCGTCATGTACGTCGATCTGGAGTGCGTTTTAGAAAAGGGAGATCGACGGTTCGCCGGGAATCTCGACGATAGATTCGCCTATTAACATCACAAGGCGTTCAGCGTGGGATATTATTTGCGTAGCACGTACAACGGAATCGTATCCGCGTATAGATCTCGTCGAGGCTGCGTCTCGTGGTTCGTCAAGGAGCTGCGCGCTCTCGCGTGTCGCGTGAGGAAGGTTCTCTGCGCGAGCGTACTGATGTCGGAGCTCACGCCGGACGAGCGGAGTGCTTTTCAAAGGGCGACAAATTATCACGTGTGCGGAAGGATCTTTGGGCCGTACGATGTTCGCGTGCGCGATCACTGTCATTTTACCGGACGGTACAGAAGACTCGCATGCGAGCTGCAATTTGAACTATCAGAACGCGTTCGTTATTCCCGTTTTTTTTTCACAATCTATCCGGTTACCACGCGCTCTTTATTATCAAGGATGTAACGCTTTCGAGGGTAAAGTCGACCTGTTATCGCTGACTAAGGAGAATTACATCGCGTTTTCGAAAATCGTCAACGATTCGGCGTACGGAAAATGGAAAAACTGTGTTAAGCTACGTTTCGTAGATTCGTTTAAATTTCTCAATACCAGTTTAGAAAAAGTAGCTTCGTATCTAGATCGGGAAAAATTGAGGATCGCGCGATTCGAATTCTCCGGTCTCGTCGCGGAGGATTCCTAGTTGCTCACGCGCAAGGGCGTATTTCCGTACGAGTAGGTCGATAGCGTTGATAAACTATTAGAGACCGAGTTACCGCCGATCGAAGCCTTTCACAATTCTTTAACTGGCGAAACTGTGAGCGCTAACGATTACGAGCACGCGCGAAGGGTATGGGAGCGTTTTTGTGTGAGGACTCTCGGCGAGTACAACGATCTACTTGAAAACGGATGTGCTTCTCTTGGATATTTTTGAAAATTTTCGGGATACCTGTATGGAGAGTTACGGTTTAGATCCAGCGCATTATTTCACGTTATCGGGATATACGTGGAACGCTATGTTGAAATATATGAATGTTCGATTCGATCTGCTTACCGATATCGATATGGTGATGTTCGTAAAGCGCGGTATACGCGGCAGTCAATGTTCGAACAGGTACGCGCGAGCTAACAACCAATACGAATCGTCGTACGACTTGTCTCCATCGTCGTCGTATCTCATGTACTACGACGTGAACAATCTCTACGGCCATATGCGAACCCGTACCGTATGCGGAATTTCGATGGATCGAGGACGTTGAGAGTCTCGTGCTTATGTCCGTGCCACCTGACTCCGATATCGTTATATTCTAGAGGTCGATCTCGAATATCCGCGACATCTTCACGACGGCTACGCGGATCTTCTGTTTTGTCCGACGCGCGAGAGACCGCCGGGAAATCGAAACGAAAAGCTACTCGCCACGCTCTACGACAAGTCGCGTTACGTGACGCACTATCGCAATCCTCAGCAGTGCGTGCGACACGGTTTACGCGTGAGGAAGGTCTATCGCGCGTTGCGGTTCGCGCAGTCTCCTTGGCTGCGTGCGTACATCGAGCTCAATACGGAACGGAGAACTCGCGCGAGTAACGAGTTCGAGAGGAATCTGTCTAAGCTGATGAACAATGCGGCATCCATCGAGAGAATAGGACCATCATCTCTCTGGAGTACCAGTACTGTTGACGTGTTATTTTAACGTTATTTGCGATAAATATCATCACATGCCTCGGTAGTCGAAGGGATAAGATGCCTGCCCGGTAAGCAGGAGATCCAGGTTCGATTCCTGGCTGAGGTGGTATTTTTTCGCAAAATAATTACGAGTTTTCACGATTGGTTCGTGGTCCGACCCCGCCGTGACGCACACCCTTCTTATTTCGGCAAGACAATGGAGAACATGCGCGATCACATAGACGTGAGGCTCGTGACGCGTTGAGACGGAAGATACGGCGCGGAGGCGCTGATCGCGAAATCAAACTTCTACAGCAGGAGTGTCTTCGACGAGAATCTCATGGCCGTCGAGTTGCGCAAACTCGAAGTTAAGTTTAACAAATCGATCTATGTCGGTATGTGCATTCTAGAAATATCCAAGACGCGTTTGTACGACTTTCATTACGATTATATGATGTCGCTTTATCATTCTAAATGCAAAATCATGTACACGGACACTGATAGCTTGATATATTTTTTGGAATGCCGGAACGTTTATGAGAATATGAAGCGGGATATCACGAGATTCGACACCAGCGCTTACCCCGACGACAACGCGTACGATATACCACGCGCGAAAAAGGTTCTCGGTTTGATGAAGGACGAGAACAACGAAGCGATCATGACGGAGTTCATAAGACTCATGGGTGAAGATGTATGCTCTGAGAGTTCTAGGAAAGAATGATATGAAAAAAATAAAGGGCGTCAAGAGGAGTACCGTCGCGAAACGATAATGTTCGAGGATTTCGCGCGTTGCTTGAACGAATCGTCGCAACAATCGAGACGTCAGGCGTGCGAACGCTTGATGCTGCACGAAATTTACACCGTGTGCGAACTAAAGCTAGCTTTGAGTCCTTACGACGACAAGCGATACTTAACCTGATTCCACCAATTATCAGTGGAGTCATTATAAGATACCGTTATTAGATACTAATGTAGTATATATGCAGATGTATGCATAAGTTTTTTCCGGTTTTTTAGTAAAAAAAGACACGTAATTTTCAAGGGAAATTAATTTTTTTTTTTATTCAAAATATTGGCCATTGGCTTCTACACATTTCGCCCATCTTTCAGGTAATTTATGAATACCATGCCAGAAAAACTGCTTGTCTTTTGCGGCAAACCATTCGTCGAGCCATTTTCCAACTTCCTCGAAATTGCTGAAGTGCTGCTCTGCGAGCGCGTGCCCCATTGATGCGAAGAGGTGATAGTCAGATGGCGCCAGGTCTGGGGAGTACGGCGAGTGCGGAAGGATGTCCCATCCAAGCGATTTCAAGGTGTCTTTCACTGGTTTTGCTGTGTGAGACGGCGCATTGTCGTGTAACAAAATCACTTTGCCATGTCTTCTGGCCCATTCCGGTCGTCTTTCGATTAATGCGTGGTTTAATCGCGTTGGCGATTCGATCGTCCAGTTAGGCGTATATCCCTTCTTGAAAATCGTTTTGAACTTGCTGACACGTACCGGATCGTTCACCTTGAACCTCGCGGGGGCTGCGATCTTCAGTGACTGTATATCATGGAGAGAAGTCTCTTGGCAACGGCGGGAGTTACGTCGGTGGCATTCCGATCGTTCAATGCGCGGTTGTTATACTCCGAGATTAAACGCAGTAGAGCGTCGAGCCATCTGTACGATTCATTGAGCGTGAAGAACCTCCACATGTCGTTCTTGAACGTACGATTAAATCGCTCCACCATCGCCGCCTTCATCACCGAGTATGTCGAGTAGTAACGTATATCGTATCTGTTCGTAATCGTTTTTATGGAGGCGTTATAGAACTCCTTGCCCTTGTCCGTTTGTAGATTTCGCGGATGTTGAGCGTCGTCGCGAAATATCTTGGACAACAACCTCGCTTTCGTTCTTGCTCTTCAGCGGCACCGCCCACGCGTACTTGCTCAACACGTCGATAACCGTCATCACGTAATTGTAACCTTTGTTTCGTCGCGCATCTCAACGACATCGGCCTGCCACAGGTCGTCGTAATCGTGCACCACGACGCGATGACGTAGGAAATTTCTTCGCGCGGATGTGTGAAGCTCCTCGACGAGTCTCCTCTTTTCGACGCTCATCGTTGATTTATGAGGAGACGCGATTCGCGCTAGTTTTATTCGTGCTCATTGTTTCGCGTGTTCGCTCTTGTTCCTCGTTCCAAACGTTAATCACATGTTTCATGGTATTCGAAATATTCATTTTTAGCGCGACTAGTAATTCGCCTATCTTTTCCCTAATCACCATTTTATCCACGTTCAACGAGGCCAGCGTCTTGTCCAGCGTTTCTCTCGTTATCGCTTTGTTCGTCAGTTCTCTCGCGATTCTCGTCAGATCTATCATGCTACGCGTGAGATTCTCCACGTCCGTCGAGATCCTCTCGCGGCTCGTCGATGATGCGTCGAGCTCGTTTCGCAGTGATTCCTCTAGATTTCGCAGTGATTCTTCTAGATTCCGCGTTCGTTTCTCCTGAGCGTCGCCGAACGTCTCAACGACGCTTTGGATCTCGCTCAAGTCTCTAACTCGCAATTCGTCCCGTTTCTCGAGCGCTCGTTCTATCGCACTTTGGATCATGGTCAGGTCTCTCTCTCGCAATTCGTCCCGCTTCTCGAGCGCTCGTTCCATCGCGTCTCTCGTCTCCCCTATTCGTTTGTCGTGATCGAGGCCTTCCTCTTCTTTTCGAAATGTTGCAGAATATCCACTTCGGTTCTTACGTCGTAATACTGTAAGAAAATATTCCGAATCCGCTTGTTCATATCTTCCAGTTGTTTTCGTAGCTCGTTAGAGCTTTCGACTCTTCGCTCCTTACACGAAACGCATCGTCAACGTAACCCTTGGTCGTCGCGTCGATGTTGTCGATCGGCGCGTCCAGATGCTGTATCTTGCGTCTGTTGACGTCGTAGTCGTCCGGATTCAGGCAGAGCGCGCTGCGACGCACATACGCTCGTAGGGATTCGATTGTCGGATGATCGTCAATGTCGTATTGCCTCTCCAGAGACTTCTCAAATTTGTTCACGGACATCAAGCCTTCGCGGGTGACGAATCTACCACGCGCGATAATCTGCTCGTAACCTCGGCGATCTGCGTATCATACTTTAGAAACAATCTGGCTACGCGCGCCATAGATTCCTTCAATTCCGATCGACTTGGCCGTGCTCTCGTTCGTCTCCGACAGCAACGCTCGGGTGCTCGCCGAAAGTCGTTCGTCTCGGCGATCCTCGTCTCCGCGTCTCGAAACGCGCTATCCACGTAGCTCTTCCTCGTGGCATCGTTGTCGGTTCCGGTGCGGCTAAACGCCGTATGGTTCTGTCTCTCGCGTCGTAGTAATCGTCCCTCAGAGCGCGGTGTTACGCACGTAGCGACGCAGGGATCGACGGTCGCGAGCGTGCCCTGTCGCCTCCGCCGAACGACTCCAATGGTCTTCCGAACTTGTTCACCAACATAACGGGAATATCGGTCGCCGCGAGCGCGCGCCGCGTTTTACTCGATCGCATCGATCTCGTGAAGCTCCTCGATTATCGACAGAATCTCGTTGTCGTGAGCGTCGTTGCCCGCTCGTCGAGAGACGTCGAGCAATCGAAGACGGTTGACTAGCTCATTGGGATCGTCCCAATGAACGTACTCGATTCTTTTGTCTCTCACCCGCATAGCGGAATAGAGTCGATCCCTCTTTTTCTCGCCTTATCAGTACCAGCGCCAATTTTGTCTCTATCGAGCAATAGAGCGCGATAAAGGGTCTTTATATAATATATATTGGGTCTATGCATAATTTCGTAGCAAAAATCGAGTAAATTTCAAACGCAAAATATTTAGCAAAAAAAGCGATTTTAATCAACTACAACTTATTACATCAACTAAATATGTTCCATTCTGTTCAATGACTTTCTGCCATTTCTCCACGAGCTTCATTATCTCTCTTTCATAGAAGTCCTGAGATTTTTGGACAAAGAAGTCATCCAAGTGATTTTTAAGGACATCCAGGGAAGGTTTTGTTATTCAAATTATTATGTAGCGCCCGAAAGTGATAATCTGAAGGTGCAAGGTCTGGACTATACGGTGGGTGCACCAAAATATCCCATCCAAGCCGCAATAATTTTTGCCGGATCATCAGAGAAACGTGTGGTCTAGCGTTGTCCTGGAACACAACGCTCTTTCTGTTCGCCAATTCGGGCCGTTTCTGATCGATTACTCGCTTTAATTTGGCCAGTTGTGAGCAGTATTTGATCGAATCAATCGTTTTGTTGAGTGGCAGCAGTTCATAATAGACTATTTCTCTCCAATTCCACCAGATACTGAGCATGATCTTCTTTGGGTGTAATCCAGCCTTTGCGACCGTCTGAGCAGCCTCTGAGCGCTTCGACCATGATCTTTTTCGACTGACATTGTTGTAGACAATCCACTTTTCATCGCCAGTGATCATCCGCTTTAAAAATGGTTCGTTTTGATGGCGTTTAAGCAGCGAATCGCAAGCTGAAATTCGGTCCATTAAATTCTTTTCGCTCAGTTCGTACGGCATCCAAACATCAAGCTTATTTACTATCCTAAGCTTCCGTAAATGTCTCGAAACAGTTGATTGATCAATGTTGAGATTATATCCAATCTCTGTAGTCGTCAAATGCCAGTTGGAGATTAAAGCCTTGATTTGATCGACATCAGTAGTGACTGGCCGACCAGAGCGAGGAGTATCTTGGAGATCAAAATCTCTGCAACGAAATTTCGCAAACCATTTCCGACACACACTTTCGCTTACGGCATTCTCTCCGTACACGCATATCTTTTTGTGAGTTTGCGATGCGTTTTTGTCTTTTCGGAAATAAAAAAGCGAAATACACCGAAAATACACGTTTTTTCCTTTCATGTTCAAAATATAATTAAACTTCGTACGTCACGGATCTCGATGAATACTTTCTTAAAATGTCGGCACAAATTTCAGCTTTCACTTAATGTACGACACTTTATATGTTTGACACATGTGCGAGCGGAAAAACAACTGCGAATGACATCTGTCGAAATTTCGCTACGGAATTATGCATAGACTCAATATTTGTACTTGAAACCTTTGTTTTCTAGAACGGGCATAAGCGCGTTGTGACCACGCCAATAGGCGTTCGTAATCAACAGTATACTCTTGTACGTTTGCTTGTCGTTCTCCGTGTATACGACATCGTCGGGAAGTCTCTTGAAGATCAATTCGTACAAGCCCGGGGTACCCGAATATCGCGCGTCGCCCACGATCACGCTGTCGTCGGCGGCCACGTCGAAGTATACTCCATAAACGTGGTCGATCTTGCTCTATCTGTCCCCGCTTAGAAGCACGCCCATATATTTGCGACCTAACGGTCATTGCGCGTTCGAGATCGATTCCTCCGATTCGCCTCTAGTCACGGGACTAACCGTTGCGATCGAAGGTGATCTCGTCGAGAGGCGTCTTCGTCGGTCTCGACGGTGGCTCGTCGTCAATTTCGCGTTTCCTTTTAGCTCCGACGAATGCGATCGGATCGATTCCCTCGGTCGACTCGTCTCACGCGGTGTTCTCGGCGATTTGTTTCAACGGCTGAACGATCGGTTTGAGTCGCCTCTTCAGCGTGATCTCCTCTATCTCACCGGTCTTTAACGCTCTGTGCTTTTTACGTATAGAATCCTGAGTCTTCGCGACTTCTCGAGCCGTTTTTTCCTATCGAGCAACGTCCGTACTCGCCGCAGCGTCGACGTTCATATTCGCAGCAACGTCGACGTTCATCCTCGTCGCACAACTGATCGTTCTATATCACGGCAAATCCTCATCTATTTACCGTTCCTTAACGCGCTGTCCTTATCGATGACTACTTGCGTTTCCAATACGCGCGACACAAGGCGCAAAAATTCTTGTACGAATTCACATATCTGTGTTCACGTGCGTTGTAAACGTGCTTTAAGTTAGTGCCATTCTGCTTAAACAGAACCAAGAGATTCGCGTTGTCGCGTATCAGGTGTTTCGGAATTTTAGCGTACGTCTGACAGAGATAGAAACAATCGATGTTCGAGTGTCGACCCATGGCGAAATATTCCCTGATCGCATTCTGCTTGTCACATCGTCGAACACGTATATCGAATCGGGAAGCGTTTCGCTATTGTTCGAGAACGCGCGATAGCCGATCTCATCCGCTAGATCGACTCAAACAACTCCGCTAGGTATCGATACTTCAGTTGTTGCAAAGATTTCGAGTAGACGTACACGTTCTCGAAACGTACGCCGTGCGGGCTTTCGAGCATGCTTATCAACACGTTCGTTTTGCCGCAAATAATGCAACGTATCGTGTTCGGTAGTAGAGGGTCTGCGTTCCCTCTCGACTGCGTCGCCCGAAATTCGTCGAGCTTACGATCGAGATTGGACACTCCTATAGCCGGCGACCGTCGAATGAATCGCATTTACACGCGTGCGCTCGCTTCGAAGAGACGCGACTGATAATCGCTCTACTTATACTCGATAGCGATTCGATCGCGCACAGTGATCGATATATTTCCCCTATTGACAGACAAACGCGATATTCTCAATCTATCCGCCGAACAGTTGCGATTTATCCCGAAGATCGTTTTCGTGTGCGATTTCGACAGATACGTGGAGCTACTGTGGAACAGACTACCCGATCATCTGAGAGCGGACCCCGAGATGCAACGTTGTCGCGTGTGTCTGGAACATTACAATCGTCCGGCAACGATCGCACATAGACGATCCAGAGCCTCTCATCAAAAACTGTAGCGAATGCTCAGTGGCGCGGGATTACTCGATACACGATAAACGTGCTTCCCTTCGAACTATATATTCCCGGGTATCAATTTTGCGGACCCAGCATCCGTCTCGCGAAGCGAGATCGAGGCGTCAATCCTTTGGACGCGGCTTGCCGCGAGCACGACATCGTTTATTCGCGAAACAAGGAACTCGCCGATCACCACGCCGCCGATCAAGTTGTCGCCGAGAAGGCGCGCGAACGTATAACAGCCGGAGATTCCATCTTCGACGAGAGGGCCGTCGCGACCGCCGTATGGGCGGCTATGAAAGCAAAAACAAAGCTAAGCATAGGTTTGAGAAGGAAGAAGAGGAAGACGATGAGGAGGATATTTCCGATGGTGAAACGTGGAGGCTTGTTGCCCATTTTTCCGATACTAGGCGCGCTCGATTCTTTGATCGTGGCGCGGCGGGCGTCGCAAAGGCGGTGAATGCCGGACACTCGGCGTCAACTGGAGGAGTTGCAACGTCACAATCGGGCGATGGAGGATCATGGATTGCATCTAGCATCTTACAAACATAGCAGCAGTGTGACAAGAAGAACGAAAAAAAAAAAATCGTGGAAGGAAACGTTAAAATCGCTCGAGTTATCGCTCTCCGGCATCACGACGAACGAGCAGCTGAGCCGCTTGGCGCGTCGTCTGCAAATATCTTCAGAGGAGTGTTTCTGCGTAACGCATTACCGTCGAAGGCGCAACACAACGAGAGCGGCATCGTGAATCTCAACGACTTGACGAGTTCGGGTACTCACTGGGTCGCTTACGCGAAGAGGGGCAACGCGGTTTACTTCGACGGTTTCGGCAATCTTCGACCGCCGAGGGAACTCGAGAGATATCTCGGCGGCGACGTAAATATAACATACAATCGCGGATCGTATCAGACGTACGATCAGAGCATCTGCGGTCAGTTGTGCCTGCGATTTCTCTCGAGGATCGGTCGCGATGTCGCTAAGCCTTTCGTTCACCGGTAAGAGTAGCGTCCTCACGGCGTGCTATTTTTCCGCCCTAGATCTGAATGACGACGATTACGAGTTAGGTCTCACGAATTTTGAGACGTACAACACTATACCGAACGTCGATTCCACGAATAAGAAGTTTTATTACGACAAAACGATCATGATTCCCGAGAGTTCGTACAAATTGAGCGCGATAGACAGATATCTGAATGCTACTATCTCTAAGAAGTGAAGGATCGACGAGAGGACGAGCGACGACGACGAGAGCGACGACATCGTCTACGACGAGAGCGACGAGAGCGAGAGGGAAGCGCGGCCTCTAATTATTCGCGCCAACGAGAACACCATGAGAAGCGAGATCAGATGCGAGCCTCGAGTCGATTTCGCGAAACCGAACATCAGTTCGCTTCTGGGATTCTCGTCGTCGCGCGTGTTACGACCGAACAAATGGCACACGTCCGACGGACCCGTCCGACGGACCCGTGAATATCATGAGCGTGAACATTATTCGGGTGGAATGCAATATCATCGCGGGTACAGCAACGACGAACTGGTTCACACGATACATGAGTTTTTCTCGAACGTTGCTCCGGGATATAAACTGTCGAACGCTTCGACATCGATCATTTATTTCCCGCAAAACGTCATCGATATCACGCTTCGAGTCGTGGATCAGGATGGGCGACCGATCGACTTTTCGCGGAGAGGAGATAACGGTGCGACTTCACGTGCGACAACGAAGGCAGTAGAGATGCGCGAGAGCGAAAGATGCTCGTTCTGAACGAGTGGTACGCGAGAGGAGGAGACGCAAACGCACATCCGCGATCCTATCGCGAAACGACGCGACGAGAAAGGTGCGCGAGAGAAGGGCGAAAGAGTTGAACACCGCGAACGTCACGTTCTTAAGATCTTTAGGTTTCACCGTGAATCAATGGCGAGCGACATTTTAAGTATCGGAGATGCCCCGATCTTTGACGATCGTATAGACCCACACTCACAATCCGTATGCTAACACCACGTTCAGATACAGCGACGAGATACGACGAGATACCTGTACAGCAGCAGGATCTGTACACGTTGCCGTACGAAAGTACATCTGTACATTAAGGGAAAGTTCGCGACGAGAGAGAGCGTGAAGGAAGGTATGGCGAAGGAAGTTACGAGAGCGAAGCTAGTCACTAAACTGCGTCGCGTTTATGTTCGACGAGATTCGATACGAGCTCAATAGCGTGAAGATCGATAAGAGCAGAAACGTCGGGATAACGACCTTGATGAAAAATTACGTATCGTTGAGCTACGAGAGAGATAGAGCTTTACAGAACACCGGATGGGAGATACCGCCTACAGCGTTGGACGATTTCAACTTTTGCGTGCCTCTCAACATACTCCTCGGTTTCTGCAAGGATTACAAGCGCATAGTGATAAACGCGCGGCACGAACTCATTCTGATACGCGCTCGCAATGATAACAATTGCGTCGTGGTGCATTCAGAAACCAAAGATCACGCTGTTGAGGATACAGTGGCGAATGCCGCACGTGATACTGAATGACGTCAACAAACTATCGCTTCTGCGAACGTTGGACAGCGGACGATATCTAAGCATAGGCTTTCGTTCATGGGATCTGTACGAATTTCCGCTGTTACAAAGTATCAAGCATTCGTGGGTAAAAGCGGCGACGCAATTGGAAAAAGCGCGATACGTGATCTTCGCGCTACAGATCGGAAGGAAAAACGTCAGAAGACGTTTCTAAATTCGACGATTGCAAGCTGACTAATGTAAAACTCTATTTGAATTCCAAGTTCTATTCCTACGATATGAATCTAGATTTCGAGCATAACAAATTCGCCGTGCTGTACGATATGTATTTGAAATTTCGAAAGGCGTATTACAGGTGCGAGACCTGCGAACCGTTCATGACTATCACTAGATTTTTGCAATACGGTCCGTTCGTGATCATCAATTGCTCCCGCTAGAACGAATCGATCAAGAGCGCCACCGTCGACGTTCGCGTAGAATTCGAATGGAAAGAGTTCCGGCTAACACAACACGGTTTATTGTCTCATCATTCACGACAGAGTGATAGAGTATAACCCGCTGACGAATGTCGTATGTAAACTCACGTAAAAAAACAGGAAACCGCGGTTTTCCCTGTGTGATAGCGATAACGAACATATAAAGAAGAGTGGAGTGCGAAAAACAAAAAAACCGCGGTTTTCCCTATGCGATAGCGATAACGAATGTATAAAGAAGAGCGGAGCGCGAAGGTATCGAGTTTCCCCGTCTCGCGACGATGTCGAACGTACCGGTCTTCGTCGATCTGCAAGGTTTTACCGTTCGGGAGAAATTTACGGTTAAAGAGGTGGCGATATTAAGAAATGGAAAGGACTCATTGAGTGTTTCG
Organism: Pogonomyrmex californicus; assembly: GCA_024349325.1. Classification (NCBI taxonomy): domain Eukaryota; kingdom Metazoa; phylum Arthropoda; class Insecta; order Hymenoptera; family Formicidae; genus Pogonomyrmex; species Pogonomyrmex californicus. The sequence goes on from JAECZD010000054.1 coordinate 299,720, forward strand.
AGAAGCGATACCCTGGAATCTTCTTACAAAGGCGGAGAAACCTAGAGTATTGAGTAACCGCCAATCATCACGGTCTGCAGTGGAGCGACGTCGTCTACAGATTCTCAAAACCCGTGATTCGAAGCGGCGTGTGCGACCGATCGCGAGACGCGCCTAGACTTTTTTATACGTCAAAGGCTTGGAGAAGAAGAAGTGGTTAGAGGAGATTCTTGGCGGCGACGTCATCGTGGACCACGACGTGATCGTCGAGACTATTGATGCGGATTTCGAGGATATAGGGCGTCTGAACACCTTGGACGACGTTCGCGCCTTCCACTGCGAGCGTCACGCGAAGAATTGCTCCATGGAGAACATGTGCAAGCTATACGACTGGTGGTCGAAAATAAGAATATATCACCGAACTGTAATGTCGCGTTAACGATTTACGATTTATATCATATTATATCATATATCAGATTATTTTCAACTACTATTATATCATGTATTAGATTGTTTTAAACTATTATATTATACTATTATATTATATATCAGATTCATTACTTATATCATATTATAATCAGACTTTTTTATAATATTATAATCAGATTCTTTTAACTATTATGTTACGTCCAACCCGAGATAAATATATTTTTTATATATATTTTTTTTATAATGGATGGGGCTTGGAAGGACGCTCCAAATACCCTCTCGCAGGTGGTCGCGCTGAGGCGTCCCTACGAGTCGGACACACTGTGCAGAGCCACGAGTGCGAGTCAACGTCTTGAAAAAGACGCTATGACTTCGACTGCGTGACGTGCGTCCGTCGGTCCGTAATTTAGGCAAGAGAATTTAATCTCTTTTGCCAGGGACAGGACCATGCGCGAATCTCGGATGATTAGGAATGAAAGAGGGAGCAAATAACTAAACGATGAATAATTTAAATTTTACATATAATTAATAAATTTAAAACATTTACAAGGTTGGGTACGCATCAAAGTCGTATACAAGATCGTATCATTATACATTTTTTTTCGTTTTACGTTGGAATATATTTATTGACGATATATTTATAAAGATATAAGACAAGAAGGGTGTTATGTACAGAAATTCGTGTGTTTTAGAAATCGCCGGATATATTGTTTGGTTTTTCTGAGTATAATTTATTTTTAGATTGTTTTGTTATTAATCTATTTTAAATTATTTGTTGACTGTGGGTGGTTATTCTGAGGAAGTCGGGAGGAAGTCGGATTTTCGTTAGCGAGGTCTAGGGGAGGAGGGGAAGGAGTTCGTAGTTCACAGAACTCTAAGGACTTCTGGGTGCGGAAATCTGGATATATCTGAGGATCATGGCGCTCTGGGAATAGGACACTGAAATCTGGGGGTAATCCAGGTTCAGTTTTGATTGGGGAATAGGATGGAGGAGATATGTTTAAGTAAAGGGGTCTCCAGCTGGAACTATTCGTGGTTTCTTGATATGTTGAAACCTCGGATGTCCTCGGTGAAGGATAGTTCCCCGTCTGGCGAGCTCGCTTGTTCCGACGGTAACGGAGCCTCTTCAGGGCTCGCCTCCGTCTTTGAGCGTCGGTGGGTGTGGATGATGCAGTTTTCACTAAAGAAATGGATTTGGAAGGAAATGTCATTAATCACGAACCTTAAGGCTATCTCTGAAATATTTCAGGAAACCGAGAGATCCGAGAGGAGAGAAATTAGAAAGGAGAGAGAAAATTGTAAGAAAGGAGAGAAAAAGAATAGATTTTCCGAATTACTCGGCAGCCATGAACCTGCTGAATGCTCCGCAACGCATAGGGAGCCCGAGAGGTTCGACGGCTGAAGTCAACAGAGGAGAAACAGATTTTTGTTGAACTATTCGGCAGCCATGAACCTGCTGAGTGCTCCGCAACGCATAGGGAGCCCGAGAGGTTCGACAGCTGAAGCCAACAGAGAAGAAGCAGATTTTTGCCGAATTATTCGGCAGCCATGAACCTGCCGAGTGCTCCGCAACGCATAGAGAGCCCGAGAGGTCCGACGGCCCAAGCAAAGAAAGAAAAAAGAAAAAGAAAAAGAAAAAGAAAAGGAAAAAGAAAAAGGGAGTAGAAATGTAAGGAGAACGAGAGAGGACAGAAAGGATGTAAGGGAGGAATGAGAAAGTACAAGGAGAAGAGACCCGAAAAACTATTATTAGGGAATTTTTTATGTGTGCAATTAAACTTACTTTTATTCTGGAGACTTGAGACCTGCGAGATGAAGGCGGTAATGGTGTCGTCAGGAACTTGATCACTTGAACTTGTTAATTTTTTTTTCGACTGACACCGACCGAATTATTGACAAACTGATTTGTCGACGACTGAGAATGTTCCGACCGAAAAAAAAAAAGGACTTAGCAGAGAGTGTGTGTTCTGTGCAGAGAGTGTGTTCCGTGCAGAGAGTGTATTCCGTGCAGAGAGTGTGTATTCCGTGCCTTTAAGGGCACTATATATATATGATTTCGTTGAGAGAAAACATCTGTTGTACACGTGTTGTCTTTCCGCGATTGGGATAATAGGGATTATCCGCTTAGCCAGATTCTTAGTAACCGACTCCCGGAAGAGATCAGTTGCGTGGCCGTCGCGATCGTAACAGAACACGTGTCATCCGTTTATCTGCTTAACTAAATTCTAATAACTGATATCCGAAAGAGAAGAATCGTGCAGTCGTCAAGATATAACGTCGGTATACTTTCGCGATTAAGATAATAGGGATTATCCGCTCAGCCGAATTCTAGAAACCGACTTCCGGAAGAGATCAGTCTAACAGAGTAACAGAACATGCGTCACTCGTTTATCCGCTTAATTAAATTCTAATAACAGATACCCGAAAGAGAAGAATCGTGCAGTCGTCATGACGTAACAATTATTTATATCATATTATAATCAGATTCTTTTATAATATAATATTCTATCGCTCGTATCACTTACATAAATGCTTGGGGAAGTACAAATAAAAAAACCATTTTTTACAATATCTCTCTCATTTTATTTCATCTCAATCTTACATCCCAAAGAACAGAACAACGAGCTCGCAATCGATAATGTCGTTACGATCGAAAGCATCGCTATCGCGTATGACTCTCGAGATATTCTCCGTATCCTTAGCAGTGGGCGCGATACTTGAAACGTGCCAATTTCGCGTCGATCTTTCCTAATATCTTGGTCAACGAGATAACGAATCGGTTGACACAATGCTCGAGCTCGAACATGTTATTCACTGTTTCCTTCGACATAGCCAAGCGAGCCGCGGGAGTTTCCAGGTGTAATATCGTCAGCTTGTTGATTCTTCCGAAACGCACGGTCATATTTCTGATATGCGACGGGACCGGAAAGGATGGTTCTCCGTTGATACTCTGCAGATACTTCGAGAGAACGTGTCGTTGCTCGAGGAGCTGCCTCCACATATCAGGCGACATCGAGATCTCCTTGCCATGACTGTTTCCTAGGATAATGTTCACGCGCGAGGAACGTTCAAGAGTGACGCATACGTTGAGGAACTTGTATCCCGTCTTAGTCAAGGGATATTTTCGTTTTAGAACTCTGACTCGTTCTAGAACTCTGATTATTCGTACCACCGACATTGTTATAACTCGATGCGATTGGCCTGTCATCGTCGAGCGTTCTCTTCCTCTTCCTCGCGTCGTCGCTCTCGTCGACTCGATGCGTCTCGGAACCTTGCGAGTGTTCGATACCGTACATCTTTACGACCGGAGAGATCGCGCGATACTGATCGTTCGTAAACGTTTCCTTCGCTCTATACATTGTACGAAAAATTCCGTGCGTCCTCCTCCCTCTCCTCCTCTAAATCGTCCTCGCTCGAAAATACGTTCATCTGAGCGAGTCTTTTCAGAAGAGCGCGCAATTGTTCTAACAGTCCGTCCCTTGGACACACGATACCAAAAATCTCCACGTCGAATTTGCCGGCCATAATTACACTTCTGGTAAACTTGTACTTGAAGAATTGTCGCTTAACGATAAAGTACAGATTACTGTCGAGGTATCGAACGATGGATGTTACGGCGAGTGGAATCCCCGGAAATATCGCGTGCAACGAGTTATGTTTGACGGTTATCATCGAGCAGTCGTCGATCTGGCCTACGATCTCGTCGTTGTAAATCGCGAACGTCAACGACGAATTCGCCGCCCACATCTCGAACGCGACCTCGGTGACTCGTAGAACGCTCTCGCTCGCCAGGTGAAAGTTCCAAGCGAGGCGCGTCTTCGCCTATTTCCTCGGAAATTTGTCCAAGGCAAAACTCGATATATCTTTGACGCCACATCGCGGTTTACGCATCTATTCCAATGTAGCGTCGTTAAGAATCCCATTATACGGAATCCCAGGTATACGGTAAAACTCCTGGAAAAGCGCAATCGCGTGTCTCAGAGCCAACGTCGCATTATCGGACGATATCGTTTACACGTTATCGCCGTCCAGATATCCGTAGGTTTGCAAAAATGGCCTTCTCGTTATCGGCGGCGGAGTCGCGAATCACCGCGATCGGCTATCGCTCACGCGACTACGGTGATCCTGCGCGCGAGCGTCATCGCGCGAGACGGAAGTCGAATCGATACTGCGCGTCGCCGACTGAAATAAGCGCGAGCCGCTGTATCGATGTCGCTATCGGTCGCGAGGGAGATCGACGTGAACCGCGATGAATGTCTCTGACCTTTCATTGATCGCTTAGATCGCGCTTAACTCTACGCGAAGTCTTATTTTTTTTACTTTCGTTCGATCGCGCGCTTCTATCTCTAACGACTCGCCGGAACTCCAACCGCAACAAAGATAGTTTGATTTCCTGCTCTTCTCGCGCTTTACTCGCGTTATAAAAAACACATCCGTCGTCGCGACAAAACTCTACATACGAACCGGAAATTTCAACGGCAATTACGATAAGAGTTTTATTAGTTTCTATTCTCTATTGCGCGATAACGAGATCATTCTCATCGAACGAGCCCAAAGATAAGATATCTCATCGCGCGATTACACACCAATGAATGATGATTTTGCTAAAGATCTCATATGCAATACCATTAAAAGTGTAAATAATAGAGAACAAAAAAGTAAAAACATAAACAACGATAGAATAGCGATAGAATAAAAAAATAAAGAACGATGAAATAAACGATAGACGAATCTCCTATCGCCGTTGCGGTCGGACTTCCGGTAGCCGCGCGTAGTGAGCGCGGAAACGACGCGTCGTGAAATTATCTAAATATCCTTTTTTCCTCATCATTCTTTACCTCTTTTCTCTTTTTACATTTCTAATAAAATATTCTCTCGTTATTATTTACACTCGACGATTTCTTCCTCGCGCGACTCCCACCTCTTGTTTCTCATACATTCCCGATAACATCACCCTCGATATCGCAAATTGAAAACTTCCGGCACGTCGCCGATCCGCCTCTCGTTTCTACGATATGTAAACGATATGCAAACGAACGAGGAAGGGAAAGGAAACTCCGCCTCTCGCGGTTAATTAATCGCTGCAACAACGATGTGTATTAATGGCGATTCACATTTTTTTTTATTTTAATCATATCTCGTACATATATATTTGTTTCTATTATATATTTATTTTTAATAATATATATTTATTTTTTAGTAATATATATTTGTATTAAACTTATACTTATTTATATATACATATTTATATATACAATACATAGTTATATTACAGTTATAGTACATAGTTATCAGGTGTATGCATAAGTTTTTTCCGGTTTTTTAGTAAAAAAAGACACGTAATTTTCAAGGGAAATTAATTTTTTTTTATTCAAAATATTGGCCATCGGCTTCTACACATTTCGCCCATCTTTCAGGTAATTTATGAATACCATGCCAGAAAAACTGCTTGTCTTTTGCGGCAAACCATTCGTCGAGTCATTTTCCAACTTCCTCGAAATTGCTGAAGTGCTGCTCTGCGAGCGCGTGCCCCATTGATGCGAAGAGGTGATAGTCAGATGGCGCCAGGTCTGGGGAGTACGACGGGTGCGGAAGGATGTCCCATCCAAGCGATTTCAAGGTGTCTTTCACTGGTTTTGCTGTGTGAGACGGCGCATTGTCGTGTAACAAAATCACTTTGCCATGTCTTCTGGCCCATTCCGGTCGTCTTTCGATTAATGCGTGGTTTAAATTAATCATTTGTTGGCGATAGCGTTGTATATTAACGATTTCGCCGGGCTTCAAGAGTTCATAATACACAATACCGCTCTGGTCCCACCAGACACAGAGCATGGTCTTCTTGCCGAAGCGATTTGGCCTTGGTGTTGATGGACCGGCTTTGCCAGGCGAAAGCCACGATTTTTTCCGCTTCGGGTTTTCAAAATAAATCCATTTTTCGTCACCCGTCACAATTCGATACAAAAATGATTTCCTTTCGTGGCGTTGAAGCAGCATTTCACAAGTGACTTTGCGATTTTCCATTTGACGTTCATTCAAATCGTGTAGGACCCATTTACCGAGTTTATTGATCTTTCCCATTGCTCGTAAACGTCTGCTGATTGTTTCTTGTGATACATGTAATGTTTCTGCTAATTGCCGTTGAGTTTGAGTTGGGTCATCATCCAATAACTCCTGCAATTGCTCGTCTTCGCATTTTTGTGGTCTACCAGAGCGCTCACTGTCTTTCACATTGAAATCACCACTTTTAAATTGTCGAAACTATGTCTCACATGTTCTAATCGATGGAACGTGTTCACCATATGTTTCTATCAGCAAACGATGACTTTCAACAGCCTTTTTCTTTTGATTAGATAAAAAAAGCAATGCGTGCCGCAAATGTTCTTTTTCAGGCACAAAACTCGACATGATCACTGAACGATAAAACAAAGACGCTAGTTTTTGGCGGACTCAACTTGTGTGTGTTTGTAGTTTTAAATGTCAGACGAAAAAATGATGTATGTGTCAAATTAATACGCTGCGTATTTTTCGCTGGCGACATCTCTTAGTTAAACCGGAAAAAACTTATGCATACACCTGATATATATATGTGCGCAAACTCGCACACACTTTTACAGCTTTTATCACAGCGTTACGATTCATACATCGCGCGTACATAGATCTCTCTCGCTATCGCACTCGACGCTTCTCGCTTTTCCACAACGATTCATACATCACGCACACATAGATCTCTCTCGCGCGGCAGCCCTACTCGCTGTCGCACTCGACGCTTCTCACCTCCCCGCGCACTCTCTTCGCATCGTCGGCGACCCGATCTGTCAACTGTCGCATCAGCAACTTCTTCTTCTGATCCAGCGCGGAGTTTAAACACACACAGATCTCGCTGAAAGCCCCTATTGAAGTGAAAATCGAATCGCTTCCCCGTGTACTTTCCTTAGATCGTCGGCGGCCCGATCTAGCAATTGTCGCATCAACTCCTTCTTCTTCCGATCCGACGTTCACACATTGAACTCTTGCGTGTTTCCACCAGTTGCGCTAATTGATACCAACGCGCTCTCTTCTTTTTCTTTCTTCTTCGTATGCAGCTGACGAGACAGTACCGCTTTTCCTCCAGTACTTGCGATGAATGCAAAAAAACATTTCATCGTCATCGTCGTCAAATACATCGTAATAGCCGCTTTCACGGAAGCTCACCATGTATTTTTGTCGTCTGCTAATCTCGATCGGTTTTTCCTTTTTGTAGAGGACTTCCGTTGATAGATTGTATGCCATCGCTCGATAGTGGTGGCATACAGCACGCATGGCACCAATACATCTCATCGTCATCGATCATTCATGTCTCACATGACACCGATTCGCTACTTTGATGGTTCTCGCCATCGTAAACATCGTAAACGACCAAAAGTATTACTCAAAAGACTCACTTCGACGATGCGCCAAACCGTGGCATTCTAAAAAACAGGACGAGCGACACGCGTTATATCCCCATAGACAACGCCTAAACACAGGACGTTGCTGCGAAAAAAGCAGGACGCGCTATGTCCCGCAGAAGACGCCTAGACACAGGATGCGCAGGCGCGATTAGGCAATCGCAGCATCCTACAAAACAGAACGCGCTAGACATCGTGGAAGACGCCTAGACACAGGACGCCTAATCGTGGCATCTTACAAAACAAGATGCGCAATACCCCGCGGAAGATGCTTAGATACAGGAAGCGCGCCTAACTGCGGCATCCTAAACAACGGGATGCGCTAGGCCCCGCGGAAAACGCATCGCGATCGCCCGGGGAAAATCATCCCGCAACCGCCCGGTGGGAAACCACCCCGCGACCGTTCGGGGGAAAAAGACAGCGTCGAAAACGTGCCAAACCGCGGCATCCTACAAAAAAAGACGCGCTAGACCCCGCGGAAAACGGCGACCGCATAGGGGAAACCACCTCGCGACAGCCAGGGGGAAGAAAACCATCTTTACCGACCGAGGAGGAAAAACTTACACCGGCGACCGCCAGAGAAATCCACCTTCTTCCTCCCCCGGATGCGAACCCCTCGGGGATCCTATGACCTTCCCCCCCTCACCCCCCCTCTCGTCCTGGGAGGCTTAGGGCCCCCCTTGTTTATCTACTACAGTCTTTAAGGGGTTGTCAATTATCGGATGAACACGGCTCACACTAAACCGAATGAAGCACGCGCAGGAGTGCGGTTCGTACCGAGTAGCAGCGCGTCCGCACACCTTGAGCTCCAGGCAGTGACTGAGCGCGGTGACTCTACAATTCAACAACTTGTCATCAAAACAAAGTCGAGATTACAACTTGCTCAAGACAGAAACGTATGCGTGGTGCAAGAATTCAGTATCAAACTGTGAATTCAAACAATTATTTTGTCTCTTAATAAAAAGCATCTCTGAGATTAGCCGTTTCTGCAAATTACGTTCACAGTCTAATACTTTCACACCGTTCCAGTCAAATTCATGATCGTAATCCAATCTGTGTTCGGTAATGACTGAATGTGTGTTTGTGTTCCTACGTATATGATTCTGTTGTTCATGCAGTCTCCTTTTTAATTGTCTCATTGTCCGACATAGCACGCATCACAGCTGCCGCAGCAGATCTTGTACACTACATTTCTTTTGAAATATGCTTTGGTAGAGTATCCTTATGAAACCTCATCATGCCTCTCAACTTATTCATATTGAAATATGTGCGTTTTGCGTCAAAATCATCGATAATTTTTTTGAGTTTAGTCGCAATTCCCGGAACAAAGGATAAAGTGAACTATTTTGTTCCTTGTGATTGCACTGTTACATTTGACATGCTTGATCTATCTTCTCGCCTCAACAATTTTTCGGGTCTCTTCTCCTTATATTCTCTTATTTCTCCTCCACGTCTTTTTTATCTGCTTTTCCTCCTTACATTTCTCCTCCTCTTTCTTTTTTTCTTACTTTCACTAACCGCTGTGGACCTCGAGGGTTTCCGAATTTCGAGGAAGGCCCTGGAAGGTTCATGATATCCGAATAATCGACAAATCTTTCTCTCTTAATACTCCTTTTTTCTCTTCTTACTGACTCACTTGTTTTCCTAGTGAAACTCAAAACACTGACTTCGAAATCGCCACGATTTAAACGCTCCCTGAAACGTTTGAGAAATCGACAAAATAGACTGGCTCGACGAGCGGCCATTAACATCATGAGGGAATCGAGCCAGAATTTCACAAAAACCGCGGAATTGCGGTCACACGAATCGATCATTCCAGGTTCAGAATCTTTCCCCAAATCCTCTGTTTGCCCTTTCCCCGACGTCCCCTGCGAACCCTTGAATCACCCCTTTTCCCCTAAAGCCCAGTTATTCACCTGAACCACGATGCCCCACATAATCCCCCGTCTCCCAGATTTTAGCGACCTATTTCCAAGTCCCTGGGAACAAGAAGAATATTCTTTTCCTCCTGATCTATTGGGACAACCTTCCCTCTATCGAGATTTAGAAACTCCTCCCCTGGAAGAAGATCAGGATTATAATCCTGATCTCCTCCGTAATTTTTCATCAAAAATATCACACACACACACGCACGCACGCACGCACGCACGCACGCACGCACGCACGCACGCACGCACGCACGCACGCACGCACGCACGCACGCACGCACGCACACACGCACGCACGCACGCACACACACACGCACGCACGCACGCACGCACGCACGCACGCACGCACGCACGCACACACACACGAACAAATCCCATTAATTGTAAAAATACCTTAAGTAAATGTACTTGAAACTTAGAAGTAATGATTACGTAAATCTTTGTAGTTTTGTTAAAATTATATTCATTTAAAATTATCAATTATATGTAAAATTCAATTTATTTGACGTTTAGTTATTTCCTCCCTCTTTCGTTCCCCGCTATCCCAAGATTCGCACATGATCCCTGACAAAAGAGATTAAATTCTCTTGCCTAAATTACGGACCAACGGACGCATATCACGCAGTCGAAGTCATAGCGTCTTTTTCAAGATATTGACTCGCACTCGTGGATCTGTACGGTGTGTCCGACTCATAGGAATGCCTCAGCGCGCCCACCTGCGAGAGGATATTTGAAGCGTCCTTCCTAGTCCATCCATATTTTCTCTTTAAAATAATTTAAAATAATTTAAAGTAATTTAAAATAATTTAAAATAATTATCTCGGGTTGGACGTAAGAAATTTGGGGGCTCGTCCGGGATGATAAGTGCGATCTTTGGAGACGGGAATGACTACGAGGTCTAAGGCCGACAAGCCTTAGTAAAATAGACGTTCTCTACAACCTTGGTTTAGAGAGTGGCGGTAATCCTAAAAAAACTAAATCAGAAACAATATACACTTCTATCCAAGCAAAAACTCCTGCTCCCAGACCTATTGTCTTCCCTTTAGAAGAGACCTCAATTGTGGAAGATTAGAAATCATTTGCGAAGCATCCGAGTCTAATACATTACGCCCCGAAAATGTAGCGTTAACGGGCAAGTTTGACATTACTACGAACAGCCAGACGGAAGATTTAAGTAAATTAAGTATAGCGCAAAATAATCTTTTCGCCACATTAAAATACGCTATTGAGGCCGTCCCTTTCTTTGACAGCCAGAACATCTCTCTATTTTATCGAGGGATGTGAAGAAGCTAAATCTATGTTACCAGATGAAGCCGAATCGCAATTCACCAAAGTTATAAGAATGCGAATAGTTGGGGAAGCCCGTCATACCGTCGCAAGTCAGGACTTCGACAATGTTGCTCAACTTACAAATTTTTTAAAACAAATTTATGATTATTCCAAAATATATCAATTATATCAATTATATCAATTATAAGGTGAAGTAGGCTCTATTTATTAAAAAAATAATGAAGACGTTGTAACTTACGCAAATCAGGTAAAGATTTTAGGGAAACAAATATTAGAGGCCAATCGAAACTCCGGAAATTCTCTCCCAGAACGTAGTATCATGGACTTGATAGAAAAGGATATGTGTAAATGTTTTATTAGAGATCTGAATCCGGAAATCGAACAAAGAGTAGCCAGAAACCTCGACGTCAAGGGAACTGTGGCCGATGCATTACGTATAGAAAGAGAATTACGCGCAATTTCGAACTTACGCTGCGGATCAGAAAGTACCATCTCAAAACCAATTAATATTACTGTACCGCGAGAAACCTGTCAAATTTGTTATAAAGACGGACATTCAGCTAATAATTGTAGAAAGTTTAATCAAAATTTTTATCAAAATTATAGTAGAATTATAATAGAACCGAGAATTTGGGAAACGAAATACTGATTTGCCAGATTTGCAAGAAACGCAGACACGACGCTAATACGTGTCGACTTCGCAACCCACAGTCACGACGAACCGTTAACATGATACGCGAAAATACTATCACCTGTCAGTTAGCTCGAAATCCGGACATAATGCCAAGACTTGTCGTACAAGTAATAACAGCAATCAAAATAAGACTTTCCTGATCTGCCAATGATGCGACAAACTCGGGCACTCGGCTAGTAATTGCTGGAAGAAACAAAATGATCAGCAAACAGCAGGAAATAAATCGAAAATCTCTTGTCAAAATTGCAACAATTTCAGTCATACCGCTAAAGATTGTCGATCTAAGTTAACCCAAAAATCGAGTAGCTCTCCGTATTGTCGCTATTGCAAAGCACAGGGACATCTTTTAGAAAACTGCGAATTACGAATTTCAAACAATAATCGCAGAAAAACAAACAATTCGGAAAACTCCAATCGTCCACCGAAGAGTGTGCAACGGGGGGCCGAGCAGATTTCACACCCATCGATGTCTTCAACATCCCGATAAAAAACACACCGAACGTTCATTCCATTTTCAATTATATGCTCTAAATATTTGATTTTACTTTCGAGGAAACGACATTTCTTTCTAATTCATTTCTAGTCCATACTCGCTTGATCTTTGTAATACTTCGCATAAATTCGGTTCCCTCATGCTCGGTGCACGACGGAATTATAAGGTCGTCCATGTACGTCAACACTTTGCCGCTCGCTATGTAATCCTGAAAGACTGCGTTGATAAATTTTTGAAATACTACAGGTATGAAGTACTACAGGTGAGTTGCAGAGGCCAAAAGGAGCTTTTAAAAATTCGTAATATCCATCTGGGACAATAAAGGCGGTGTATTTGCGACTGTTCTCACTAACCGGCATATGAAAGAAACCATTTTTTAAATTTCATACGCTGAAGAAAATAGATCCTTGCAAACAATCCAACTGATCATCGATCAGTGGCAAGGGGTAGCGTCCTTAACAATTTTCTTATTTAGTTTACGATAATCTACATAGAGGCGCGTACTACTATTTTTTTTTTATTAATACAACAGGGCGTATTCAGATATGTTGGTCTCACGATATCGGCCTGTAACCACTCGCTTATATGTTCATTCACGATCTCTTTTTCTTTCGGCACAAGCCTATGTGGTCGATCGGGTATATCATCCTTTAGAATCAAATCTAATTTAATCCCTAATTGCTTAATCGCCTGCGGCGAATATTCATCAACTGCTTTTTTTATTCGATATCTTAATTTGCAATCATCAATATTATCTACATTCACGCGATGCTGTACTTCATCTTTATTCTCTGCAACTTCAATACGAAATATTTCGGGAACATCATTAGTAATGTCTGCCGTATTTGTTTCACTTTTGTTTAGTGACTGATATCATTGTACTATCTATTTTGTATAATTGCGCATTCCAAAAAACCGGAACGCAAAATCAAATCATGAGTAAGGCAATTATCCGATACTACATGTATAATAAGGTGAAAAGTGTCGCTATCGATGGTTACTTCGTCAATAAACTTAATGTCGTTATGTTGATCTAAGCTTTCGCACACGATTTCGGGACCTTTTAAGGCATGAACTTAGCTTAATATATTGTTTCGCCGAGACGAGATGCAGATCGCTGCCTGTATCGATTAATGCGATTACATTCTTACCTCGAATCATGACCATTTTACATGCTCTCTCGCTGCGCTACCGCATTACAACTATTTACATTGTTCTCTTTCTTACTGCACTTCGCTGCAATGTGTCCGAATTGACTGCACTGAAAGCACTTGGTTCCTTTCTCCTTGAGAAGTAACTTGCGTCCACGTGATTTCTCCCGCCGCAGTTGACGCAATTTTTCTTCTTGGATCTTTGCGTGTTGATTTTTCCTTGTTACTTCGCCTGCCTCCTTTTCCGACTTAGTTGACTAAGAGTTTATAATCTTCGTTTATGATACTCCTCCGCTTTGCAATGAATTGTTCTTCATGTATTCATATTGAACTAATTTAGTAATTTCGTAATTTCTTTATGTTATGTGCACTGTATAAGATGCTTTTATTGAATGCGTTATCCTGAATGCCATCAATGATGTAATGGATTTTCCTCCATTGCCTCCATTTCATTGTCCGTGTGACTCGCGACTTCCAGTATACGGTACATATATTCCTGAAACGATTCATCGCTTCTTTTTCTCGCTCGGGCAAATTCTTAATGAACATGTTTGCTATTTAGCGTCTCTCCAAATTCAGCAATCAAAGACTTCTTCATTTTTTTCCAAATTTTCGAATATTGTTCGCGCATGATGAATAATTTTGCGGACTCTCGCAACAATCGCTTCGCATAGATTATTTTCTGATTCTACCCATCCACAAATTTCAGCAGCTTCTTCGAATTCTTGTAACCATTTACGAATGTTCTGCCGGCCATCTTCACTAAATATTTGTATTGAGTCTTCTACATCCCTGAACAATAATAGTTGAAAAGCATGACTGCCGATCTTCTTACCGACTGCGACACCGTCGTATCTCATTCATCCTCCTCTTCGTCCTCTATATTTTTAGGATAACGATCATGGGATCGGTATCTTTCTTACCGACCGCATGCTTGCACCGGCATCTCGCTCGTCATCCCCTTTATCTTCATCGCCATTTTCGTCATCCTTTTCGTGCTCATTGTCATCGTTCTCCGTATTTCTATCCTCCGTTACTGATCGTTGATAAGCCGCTCTTAAGCGTCATAAGGATTCGAGAGAATCCTTATTTATTATACATATACGAGGGTAGTCTGAAAAGTTGTAAGCTTAACATAGAAACAAGTATTTTTTCGGTCAAATATAGTTTTATTTTTCAACATAATCTCCTTTTAAGTCGATACACTTTTCCTATCGATAACCTCTAATCTCTTTAACCCTTCCAAATAGTAGTTGGCGTCTTGTTCCGCAAAATAGGCGTTTACGTATGCGATGACCTCCTCGTTCGATGAAAATCTCTGTCCTCCAAGCGAAACTTTAAGCTTAGAAAACAGGAAAAAGTTGCCAGATCTGGTGAATACGGTGGGTGGTCAACCAATTCGAAGTGCAGTTCGTGAATTTTGGCCATGGCGACTGCCGAAATGTGAGCAGGTGCGTTATCTTGATGGACTAGCACTTTCTTCTTCTTCAAATACGGCCGTTTTTTTGCAATTTCTGCTTTCAGCTTATCAAGTAACGATGCGTAATACACTCCCGTTATTGTTTTACCTTTTTCAAGATAATCGATGCACACAATTCCGTGACTATCCCAAAAAACAATCGCCATTACCTTCCCAGCTGATGGAACCATCTTCACTTTTTTCGGTGCAGGTTCACCCTTTGCAGTCCACTGTTTTGACTGTTCTTTTGTCTCTGAAGTGTAGTGGTGGATCCAAGTTTCATCTATAGTTATGAATCGACGCAAAAAATCTGACTCGTTTCGCTTGAACCACTCCAATAGGGCCTTGGAAATGTTCATTCGAATTCGTTTTTGGTCCAAAGTGAGTAAGCGCGGCACCCAACGCGCGGATAGCTTGCGCATATTTAATTCTTCAGTCAATATATGACAAACGCGTTCTTTCAATATGCCCGTAGCCGCTGCTATCTCTCTAACCTTGATTCGATGGTCGTCCAATACTATTTAGTGAACATTTTCGATGTTATTAGCGGTGGTCGCAGTTTTTGGCCGTTCCGAACGCTAATCATCAGCCAAGCTGGTACGACCACGTTTAAATTCAGATGCCCATCTTTTTACGGTGGCAAATGATGGGGCAGAGTCCCCATAAACAGCGTCCAACTCGATTTTAATATGCGCAGGTGTATTGCCTTTCAAATGTAAGAATTTAATCACGGCACGATATTCAATTTTTTCCATTTTTACAAAAACACTGACATCGACTGACACAAACGACTGTCAAACAACAACTGAGCGTCCAAAATGGCTGAAATTTTCACAAAAGTCTTTCAAAGTCTTATACTATTGTAGTACTAGAATGGTTTTGACGAGTAACGTCATCTTCATGTTAAGATTCAAAACTTTTCAGACTACCCTCGTGTGTGTGTGTGTGTGTGTGTGTGTGTGTGTGTGTGTGTGTGTGTGTGTGTGTGTGTCATTGTATTGTTGACGTGTTGTTCTAAACATGTTATTGCGATAAATATCATTACATGCCTCTGTAGTCGAAAGGATAAGATACCTGCCCGCTGGTATCCAGGTAAGCAGGACATCCAGGTTCAATTCCTGGCTGAGGTGATATTTTTCGCAAAATAATTACGAATTTTCACGACTGGTTCGTGGTCGGGTCCCGCCGTGACGCACACCTTCCCTTCTTATTTGGGCAAAAGTAAAGTACATCCTTATTATCATTAGTTTTTAAATTCAGCTTCCAAAGCTCTTCTTTGAGTTCTTAATGAATCGATGTCGCCCATTTTGTCGATTTCACTCATAGTCTTCGTAATTCGCTTAATGTCCTCTCACTTTCAGCTTCTTGCTCGCAAAAGGTCTTGCTTGTGACGAAATTCGTCCTTACTATACACTCACTACGGGATTCACTCGTAATTCGCGATCACTTTTGACTCATAGGGAAGCAATTCGCAACAGGATTTGCCTGAAGCTCGCTGCTGGTTGTAACAATTCCACTGTCCATACACCTATCACTCAATTATTTTCACGGATGTTATCTCAATATGTTTAACTTGATCGTGTACTCAATCCCGGACGAGCCTCAGTAGTAAGTGGGGCACTATGGCACGTCAAAACAAACCCCCACCACCTTCCCACTGGCGCCAGGGGCGTGGCCAAAAACTGGCAGCCACGTGGAAATGGAGCGTCCTGATTGGTCGGTGGGGATGGAAGGTGATAATTAGGTAATTAGTGGGAGCGTTCTGATTGGCTGGCTCCATAGCTGCCAGACGCGTGATTGGCTCTACCCATAGTGCCCCATGCGTGCGATTGGTTGTCGAAATGCTAGACGAGATAGGGAAAGGGTGAGAAAGCGTCTGGGCCCGATCGGAGTCCGAAAACAAAATGTCGACTGCGAAAAGAAATATGACGGGTCTGTAAAAGGAATATACTTGTCGAGAATGGAATGCGATTTTTGTTCACGTGGGATGGAGCGAAGAGAAGAAAACCGATTTTTTTGTGGAATTTACTGGTTGTATACGGAATATGAAGAATCACGTTTTTCTTAGGGCGAAAGGTTTCTCGGCGTCTCATAGTCGCTGAATTTAGATAAATTTCTCGACTCGTTTGACATTTTTTGGGGGAAATATAGGTTACGAGTGGATATAGGTTTCGAAGACATGAGATTTTCGGTGCGTAATAACCATTATTTACCAGGTCGTACAGTATTTGAGAGGAGGAAAACGGGAACGGACAGTTCGCACTATATATTTCTGACGTCGATGACGTCGAATTCGGAGTTATACGAAGCTTTTATTCTGAGACAAACACGCGGATTGAAAAAATTTTCTAGATGCAAACTCTAGATTTTTCTAACATTCGGAGTTATACACTAGCGAGTTTATGTTCCTTAATTCTATGGTAAACAAACGAAAAAATATTTAAAAACGATTAGATATTTCTAACTTGGAATTACGTGGCTAAAATTGGTTTTAAATCTGTGGGAAAGGAAGTAAAATGGACAAAGAATTTATGTTACAAAAATTAGATTTATTGTTATATCATTATACAAATTATACCATAATAGTGTTTCTTTAATGTTTAATTGTTCTTAAAAGTACAAGTTTGTATATGACAGCACGTTACATGAGATTTTTCACATTTCTTTTTTCCATGAAGAAAGATTTTACGAAATAATTGTACGATTAGCTTATCATTATCTTCGTAATCTTCGCTGAATATTTTGAGAAATTGTTTAAGCTTATAACCGCGGGACAAATAATAAAGAAATACGCAGCAATATTGTCCGCAGGTCTGAGAAAATGTGCCCTGTAATCGCGTGATGTTCCATTTATGAGTAGTAGAGTTTCGTCGAAGTCGCAGATTGAATCTGGAATCCAGGGGTGGTAGGCCGTAGCTATCGAAATACGTGGCTTCTCCGTGCTTGTCTAGGTAGAAAGCAACCCAGTGTTGTCCAGGACGATCGTGATTATCAGTGTTCGCGACGATGGCCGTCGACTTCGTCCACACCCTCGGGATTCTGTCGGCAGGATACACACCCGCATGTTCGATACTGAGATGATGCAACGCTCGTAAGATTTCGAGCGAATTCATCTTCCGCGGTGTGGAATGATGTTTGACTTGTTTTTTGGCTCGTCGGTGTCGTTATATTTTTATCCTCTTGCGAGGATTGTAGGATAGAAGCTTCCTTTTTTTCACACTTGAGTTTCGATAGATCTTCTTTCTCGGTTTTTATTTGTTCGCACCTCGCCTGTTCTTTTTCTAATCTCTTATTTCTCCACGTAACGAGATTCGGAAAATTTCGTTTTATTGTAAAAACCTCGCTTTCTGTATCGCTGTCGTCGGAACTTTCAATGGTAAAAGAATTAGCGCTGCTTATGTAGCAGTTCCCTTCTTGAGATTGCATCCAGTATCTCAATTTGCATGCATTGCGTAACGCGCAATGAAATTTGTCGGAATTTCGCTGAAACCCGTGATGACCGCAGCGCAATTCATGCTCTTCGCCTTCCGACAGGTTTTTGAAAGCAGGAGAGATTCCTTCTAGATTATATACGTTTCTTGCGAGTGTATTTTCCAAATAATGTATCTTCTCTCGACCACGGGTGTATATGTAACGCGCTTGCCGTGCAATTTCACATAGTTCAGCCATGAAATGTTTGGAATTGACTGTTCCGTCAAACCACTCGATCCCATGGAAGTTTCGAGAGAGCCAATTGTTTTCTCGTCTGTATTTTTCGGGTAATTCGACAAATGGATATGGAGGCATCATAATGCAGTGACTTATGAATGCTTCGTTAATGGCGACAACCGCTACTTCTTTCGGCATAAACTTTCCCTCAGCGTCGCGGAAACCTTGTATATCGATAACTATATCCATGATGCGTAGAATATACTTTCAATTTATTTTGCACGAAGTGACGACGTTCGCGTCTAAAGCAAAACTGCGGCTACTTTTTGTTAAGCTTTCGAAGAAATAGAAATGAAAAATAGATAACGGTGGGAGGGGGAAATTCGAGTATGTCTCAGCCGCTAAAATCAACGATAATTTGACGCGAGGAATCGATCTCTAACACGTTATCGAATTCTGCGTAAACGATACAATTAATCGTTGAGGTAATAGCTTTTTCAAATCGCACCTCTAATCGTAAACTTCCATGTCTGACGAGATTCCAATGTCCAGCGCAATTTGCCGATAGATCGGGAGTGAGATCGAAAAGCGTGAAACCTTTGGCATAATCTTCTCTGCTTATAGAATTCCCCTCGTTTAGAAAATGAATGCCCGTTCCTGAGAAGAGGGTGTTATAAGCCTCGACGTAGAGCGGATGGTCTTTTGAGAAATTCGGTTGCAGCGGTCTACTCGGAATTTGCACGCCATCGGCATATAGCGAGAAGAAATTTATGCCGTAATTTTTGAAATTAAATGGATTTAACTTTCTGTCGCCGTTAAACGCCTTGTTATCGACGAATCCGACTATTACCCGTTTCGGAAGTTGCCCGAGTATCGCGTTATCAATCGATTCTCCTACCACTCCGGCGTGAATCGTGAATGTTTTAACTTCGACTCGCGTCAGAGGATACTTGGCGGTTGTTTTACTCAGCATTCTCGCATGTTCGAGTAACACTGCGGGGCTTATTTTTGCTCTTCTTATGAGTAAACTAGCATCTAGAATGCGTATTTTCGACGTTGAGTTGCTTTCCATGAGGCAAAACGCATCTCTCGAGCGAACGAGTCTCATTCTAACCTCCACTCCGTTAATTAAAAATTTATCCTGATTAAAGACGTCGCAATGAAGATGACCTATTAGATCTACCGAACGTTCTCCTTGGATGTATCGGGCGCGTCTCACGAGAGCTTGATTGGGGTTGTCCGATTCTAATAGCGCGTCCATATAACCGGGCTCGTCCGTGTCCCATAGGCAGGAAGTCAGATGGGAAGTTTTTGCCGGTGAAGAATAATTTAACAATGCTTCGATGTACGCGCGGTACGCGTAGGCGTTGTTTGGGGGTGATACGAGTTTTTGATTGAAGTACACGTCGATCTGGTTGAACATCGAATGTAGTAGATGATTCACAGGGCCTACTTTGTTTCCTCCTGCTCCTCCTCCTCCTCCTCCTCCTCCTCCTCCTGCTGTCGATGTTCCAGGACCGGGTAAACTTTCCACTCGTACGCGAAGGCTTAGCATGGTATGCGTGAGATCTAGATAATCTTCTCCATGCCCGGGTACGACGAATTCTATAGGCGCGTCGTCCGCGAGCGAGGTCACCGGTTTGTAATAAACCCATTGCGAATTCTCGATACTGGTTTGAGTAGGAGGTAAACTGAAAAGATCGAGCTCGCTCTTTAAACACTCGCTCGAGTGGGTATGAAGAAAGGACATATCGCACAAATTTGCAAAGTGCCTCGGTTAAGCGAATATATCGGATACGGTGCGCTTTTTCCCGCTATTTCGTCGATGTTTCGTTGCCTTTTTAATTTTGCCCGCTTTCCTCTTCGATGATTTTTTTTAATCGTTTTTTTCACGCCAATTTTTGATGATTTCTTTTTTTTACCGGCTTGTCTGCGTTTACGAACCGCGCTTCTCCCGGATTTAGCGGTGCGTGCGTCGTGCCCTCCGAAGGGAAACTGACCCGGTCGTATTTTCGTGGATGTTTTATATCCCGAGCCCTTCATCAAGTTACTTATATTTTCTTTGGCTTTTCTCTTAAGATTTCCGCCCGATTCCTTGAGCCGCGTTTTGACTGCTTCCCTGAACGGAGTGTTGTTTTCAACATCCTCCATCACGCCAATTCCGGCGCGTAAAGCTTCTTTCCCGACTGCGCGCATTCCTCTGCTTAGATAAGGAAGTACTCTTCTAAATAATCCTCCGAGGAAACTACCGATCCCATGACCGCGCTGATAGGCTGAACCGACGAAAATTCGTGGAATTCCGCCTCCCTGCCCCCGCCGTTTTGCATTTCGTAATACTCGTCGTATTCCATGGAGACTTAGTTTTTCTCAAAGCTTCGTAGACTTTCCACCGCCAATGATAATTAACGGACGCGTCTAAAGTGTAATGTTGCTATCAGTGTTCCGGATGCGAATGGTATTTTTTCTCCTCGGTGATCTTTTATATCTATTTCAATTTTATGGAATTTCGTTTGACGCAAAGGAGTATATTGCAGAGTGGAGAAATATTTTACTAAATTCCTTCCGTACGTGTAATTATATCCGGGTATTTCGGTTGGAACGATTCGAAGAAGCGGACTCCGCGTATCGCCGGTTATGTAAGGCTCGCAAATGTCGCAATAAACGTACATTTTATCAGGGATACCGTGCCATAGACTACAGGGTTCTGCAGTCCAGAAAGATACAGTGCGTCCATCACCGATGGCATAACCGAGTTTCAAAAATGGCGTTAATTCGTCGGAATTAGGTAACTTGTGACGGTAAATTGTGCCGGCATCATCGATGTTGATCTTCAATATTTGAAAAATATTAGCTGGCAGATTTATATAATGAACGAGAGTACAGTTGTCGTCACAATCGATGCTTATACGGACATTACCACCTGAACCTTTTCGTAGTTCGAAAGTAAAATGTGAATCGCTGCGCCTGCACTCTTTATTAATCGCGTAGATAAGATCCTCTGTATTTTCATAAACCCCTGGCTGTAAGTGCAATTCTTTCACCGTAAACTTATCGGCATTTTTCTCATCTTTTTCGTTCTTCAAATCGACAAATCTAACCTTATTATCTCCTCGACGTACGTGAAAAAGACTGGCGGGAAATTGAATCTCGCTAAGCGCGACTTCCCATTCCCCGAATAAATGTATGCCGTGAGGTAATTGTGTGGTGAAAGAAGAGCATGTATTTCCCGGAAAATACTTCTTACTGCTATCGCTCGGAAGAACCATAAAAAATTGTTCCTCCTCCATCTTGGAGAAAAGTTAAACTCGAAGCGGGAATCCAACTGTCGAATTTACTGGGATATCCTTGCCAGCTAACTAGCAGCTGTTTATTAGCACCGCGTCCTCTACTTTTTATCACGCGCTCGACGATAAACTCTTCCTCCCTCAAATTTTTTCTGACCCGTGCTAATTCTTGTTCATAAAAAATCCCATCGATGTGTTCGCCCGATAAGTCGCACAATTCGTACACGCGGGGTCTTCGCCAATGAAGAACGCGACAAACTCGAAATATTTCCTCGCTCCACCGCGCTTCGTATCCTTTCTCGAAAGTGGCTTTTGCTCTACTGACACGAACGAGATCGTTAACATCGAATTTAGCCTTTTGTTCTACTACTTTCAACGCCCCCTTCACTCTCTCCCCTCTACGTCGCTCCATATTTTCACGTGCGATGCGGGCATTTTCTCTCGTAACGTTCGCCGGTTGCATCCTGATGGACGAATGACGGGTGTGATTGTAAGCGCGCACGATATCTTGCAACACATCGATGTAACGCCGCGTGTTTTTATGCGTAAAATAGCGCCACATTCGCTCCTTCAACGTTCTATTGAAGCGTTCAACGACGGCGGCTTTGACGTCCGGATTGCGAGCTACGCGATAACGTATGCCTCTTTCTTTCAGAAAATCTTGAAGCGGGCGTGCGATAAATTCTTTACCCTTGTCGGTTTGCAAGTACACGGGCACTCGTCCTTCGCTTCTCGAGAGAATATTTTGGAAGGCGCTTGTCACGCATTTGCTCGTTTTATCCCGCAACGGTTCTACCCAGACAAATTTGCTAAGTACGTCGATAATCACGAGCAGATAAGAAAATCCGTCGTTGTAACTTTTGAGATTACGGAGTTCGATCAAATCGGCCTCCCACAGATCGTCGATATTCGTCACGTTGTAACGTAATCGCGGAAATTTTCGCCTCGAGGGGCGGTGCAGTGTGTACGCGTCTTGCGATTCGAGCCAGCGAGCTACTTCTTTACGAGAGAAATTCGGTTTAGCGGCACGCGTCAAGTTATCCGTTGCCGAATACCCCGCATAGTGCGCTGGATCGTAATACAAATTTTCAAGCCTGGTCATTTCAATTCACTCCAATCGAGTAAGCGTCTCTTTCTTGCCTGTCGAGAATCTTTTGCGAAGGTTATAGGGATATCGTCTTTACGAAAACGCGGCGAAAGAAACAATGCGCACCTCGCTCGCTCTTCTTCTTCGGTCTTTCGGCGTTTTTGTCCCTTCCTCGTGCGCCGTATTCTTTTCCGCGTCGTCGCCGTCGACGTCGCCGGCGTTGACGTGGAAAGTTTTCTCTGTATTTTCGGCGTGGAACTCGCTTGTGGTGATGATAATATCTTGACAAATGTGGTTGCTAACAATTCCTTATTTCCTACGAGTACAGCCGGGGTGTTTGTCGTACGTAGTAATCGCGCAAACTGACCTCTTCCTATTGCTTTCACGGTTTTTCTCTCGCAGCGCGTCGTTTATCAGTTCCGTGATATTCGAATCTTTTATAACGTCGCCATCGATAGTCACGATTCCTTCCTCGTCCCAAGTAATTCTCGCGGGTACTGCTTTATCGATCAAATGTTTCAAAAGTAAACGCGCCTTGGCGCGAAAACTTTTCGGCACCTTTTCCAATATTTTTTCGACGCTTTGCCGTTCGCGCTTACGCAGAGACTCGCCTCGTAGTATATTACTTACTTGTCCGTCAAGATGCAAAAGTTTGCTCAATGGTTGCGATTCGCGCGCTGGTTCCGCCATGTCCCCCTCCTGCGCATCTGAATTGTTCTCATCGGCGGCGTTGCGCGTCGAATCTTCCTTTTGCGCTTTATCAAAATGGAGATATCTCCAAAGTACTTCTTTATACAATTTCCATTTCTCACTTACATCGCGCGGAGTGGGAGAATTAAGAATTTTGCTCATATCGGAATCGAGCCGCGACAAAGGCGTTCCGGGTGTTTGTACGGAATTTAAATTTTCTCCATGTATCGTCTCCGAATTCTGCCTCGTGGAATTTTCCCCGATGCCTATTTCCGTTTGCTGCTGTTGTCGGAGACGATGCTGCATTCTTTCGAGATTTTCCGTGGAAATCAAGACCATCTTTTTTGCCCTTTCCATAATTAGGTTTACTCGATCTCTCTCTCTCTCTCTCTCTCTCTCTCGCTGACTATTCTCCGATAATTTTCGAAAATAGGAACGAAAGTATAGGCCCTATGAGATATGGTAAAAATCCGCCTCGCTGTAGTAATAGCTTTTTCTTACTTTTCCAATTGCCGTCTTTTTTCGCTATGCGACGCAAAGATGCTTTATATTTGCTGAGACGATTTTTTTCAGAACGTTCGAGCGGGACGTTACCCTTGAGAGTATTGAAAACGCACTCGCGGATACAACGAATGAATTTTTCATCCGCCTGGCGTAAGAAAGAGGCGCGTTGATTTTTGTTCAAATAACACAGCGCTTTGAGAAGACAGATATTTTTCTTACCGATCGAACGTTCTGCGATTTTTCTCGCATTAACCGTGGATTCTCTTCGCTTCTTCATCACGAGGAAGTTGAGCGACTGTCGCGAGAGAATGCGAGTACGATACTTTTATACGAAACTTCCGGAAAAGGATCTGCGCGATACGTAAACGTAGTTCAGCGTATCATCGGGAAATATGCACGTGCGAAAACGATACTCGTCGGGAGTCGATTGTTTCAGATCGAGCAATAAATATCCGTGAGGTTGAGACGTGGCGTCGTGATACGCTTCCTCGAGGAACTTTGGATCGTTGGGATAGACTTGTCGAGCGAGATGCCGGATTTGCGCGCGATCTCGTGGATTTTTGAAAACCACAAAGTAATTCGCGTTGAGAGATATATCGCGTTGTCCACGGCCCTGATGAAAGAGATTTTGCGTGATGAGAATTACGCTGAGATTCTTATGATGACTTCCCTTGGTAAACAGATCCACGATCGCTTCGCTCGAGGACGATTCCCTCATAAGATCGTCAATTATTATCAATTTCGCGCTCGTTGGATCGTTAGAATAATCTTCCGGACGCGGTAATCCCTCGTGAAATTCGATTGCGGAATCTCGAGTTTCGTATTGAAGTTGCTGATAAGCATCCTGCCATTCGGCGTAATAAAACAAAATTCTCTCAAAGTAGACATCTGCCATAGCGGATAAATGACGAAGAAATCTCTTTACAAAGATTGTTTTTCCACATCCCGTCGGTCCGCACACGATCGACGTCCACGGATGTTTCCAGCGTACATCCATTTCGCGAAATGAACGCTTTGCGCGTCGTACTTGGATTAATAAACAAAGGAATGGAACACTTGATTTTTTCTCAGAGAAATTTTTGAGATTAGCTTACTCGCGGAAGGGCCCCACCGCGGCGGAGGTGTGCTCGCGCCAGCATCTTTGCGTAACGAGCTCGTACCCGTCCGCGACAAGCCGCGCTCGTACGCTCGCGCGAGCGTTCACCGCGAGAGCACCGTCGCTTACGAGCTTGTACGCGGTGCTCATCGAAAGCTAATTCAAGTCGGAGAAACTTACTCGCGGAAAAAATAATTAAATACTTATTATTACGGACGTAAAAATTTATAACTTTTTCTTTTACAAATTTAAAAATCGTAACTTATGCGATTATAATTTGGGATTATAATTTAAAAGATATTTTACCAAGTATTTTAAAGATTCTCTATTATAAATTTAAAATATTTTCTATATAAAAAATTAGCGATAAAAGAAAGTTATGGGAAAATTATAGGAAAGGGGGAAAAAATTGGATTTAAAAATTTAATTTTACAAAATTTTTATTATCCTTTTTCCTACAATTAGAGAAATAAATATTTTTATTATATTTTTTCTTAACTAAACGCAAATTTACATTGGTAATTTTACATTTCTAATCGAAACCGTGCAATATACATTTTTCAAATTTCGCATTTTTTCTTAAATTTAATACTAAAATAAACTATAACTAAAATAAAAATAATCTTAATTTTTTTACAATCGTATTTATTCCTTATACATATTCTGTACATATTTACATTTGAGGGAGGACGGGGAAAATCCGAGCCTTAACCTAACTTAATTTAAGTAAAATATTATAACGTAAAACCATAGGGGTAAGAAAGAAGATTGTCGATAAATCTGCGTTTTAATAAAACAGGTGCACACGTTTTCACCTCGTTTCGCGTTACTACTTCGTGAAACGCGGTGCGACGAATTGTTTTAAAGCGCAGATTTATCTCTTCCTCCTCCTCTTTTTCCCTATTTAATAATAAATTATAAATACTCTTAAAATTAAGCAGCCTCGAGTTTTCAAAATTCAATTTAACCCCCTTTATTTTACATATTTCGTATTTTCGCGCGTCCGGTGTACGTACCACGTACGCGTAAAATTTCGGGCCGCCAGAGACAAACGCCTCGATGAAGCTACCACGCCCGTAACTCTCGAGTTCGTCGGTCATGTCACCCAAAAAATTACCTGTACGCGGTTCGTACTCCTCGGGATCACCGCTGCTCGTATATATACAGGAATCCGTATCATAATATAATACGCGACGATCTAATTTTTCCAAATATTCGTATAATTTTAATCGCGCCTGTGCCGTCGTGTATGCCGCTATCACCACGTTAGTTATTGGTGAAGGTACCACCGCTTCGCTCTTTAACCGCCATGAAACGTATATCGCATCCTCGTTAACGGGCAATACACCGACTATCTCGTGTTCGGGACTCGACAGCAATTCGGCGAAACGCTGAGGGGATCTTATTATTTCTGTATTCGGCAGGTTACTCCGCTGGCCGAATTTCCCCCAAAACGAATTAAGGCAGAGTTTGGCGACGGAGCGTAAGCCGGAATTACGTACGATGTTGCTTTTATCGAGAACGATACCTTCGGTTGCTTCATACTCCCTCAGGTAGCGTTCTTTAGCAACATCGTCGTTGCATTCGCTCGGCCACCCACTCGCCTCTTGTTTTAGTTGTAAAAAAGTGTTGATGTATTCCGTAAACAGCCCTCCCTGTTGCGTTTCGGGGTTATAACGCGTAGATTTGTACTGCCAAATTTCGTCTACCCGCGTCACGAGATAACCTTTTTCGACTGCTTTGCGTAATTCGCAGGACACCCATGTGCCCTCGAACTCACGCTCCGCAGGATCGTCGTGAGTGCACGCGTCGCGAGAAAATGATTCGCAACATGTACGGCAAAGAGCAAATAATAATTTACCGCGCACGCGGTACGGTAGTACAGGATGGAAGAGATCACGTGGGGGGAGTACTCGGCAACGTACGAGACCCTCGACCGGAGTAAAATTAAAATTTGGCGCGATTCCAATTAAATCGGCGCATTCCTCGCCCACATAGATATCCGGGTGACCAATTGGGAAAACTCCGGTCTTGAGTACATACGGGTACAGAGAACATACGTCTACGTACCGTATCTTCTCGGTGCCCGTAATCTCGTATCGAGTCGCGATATTGCCGGTGCGTCCGCCGAAAAATGCATCGCGAGGATCGAGAGGTGGGATTTGCACCATGGGGTGATTTTCGAGAAATTCTCGCATCTCTCGATTCTCGCGCATTTCTTCGTCGAAAACGCACTCCCATTTTTCCGTTAGGATATATCCTTGGCGACGTAATCGCCAAGACGTTGCAACCGTTCGTTCGTAACGCGCGTCAAACGTGTCGTTAAAATTTTCGAGCGTTTTATCGCGATTTAATGGATAGCAAGACGGGCATCCGTGAAAAAAGCAACCGTGAAATTGCAAGACGTGACGCCGCGTCTCACCACCATTCTCGCATTCGTAATATCCGTCGACGAGCATGCCTTCCGCTAAACGATACTCGCGTCCTCGCCCCGCGTGAATTATCCGATGACCTAACTCACGTTCCTTCAAAATTAACCATTGCGTGCCTTTGCGCGACTGGTTATCTTTAAACCTGTATCCACCCGAAGGAATGATTCCTATTTCTCCTTCGCGCAAAAAGTTTTTCCGAAAAACTCTCATGCACGTCGAAGCGATAGTTGTACATTCCTCGAATGGACACACGTTTCCCCGCTGCAAGAATATTTTTCGGAAGGCCATGCATGCTCGGCGAAGGATATCAACATCGGTGCGACAATACGCGAGTATTTCACGCTGGAAATCGAATATTACATTCTTTCCCGACATTTCTGCGTGCCACGCGAGAAAACGTTCGCGTTCCTCTGTTCGCATGGTTTCGGGCGCGTAATAGCGAACATCGGGTAGTGGACCGACATAAGTTTGATTATCGACAGTATTAAATAAG
Organism: Pogonomyrmex californicus; assembly: GCA_024349325.1. NCBI lineage: Eukaryota > Metazoa > Arthropoda > Insecta > Hymenoptera > Formicidae > Pogonomyrmex > Pogonomyrmex californicus. Next base: position 327,804 of record JAECZD010000054.1, read on the forward strand.
TGCGGAAAGACACCTTTGTCACAAGTATCCGGTAACCCGAAGGCCTTCGGTAATTCTGACAAACGCATTGGCATATAATTAACACTGTCGATAAATTTCGTGCGATTCGCTGTTAGGACCATAATTTTTGTGCCGTTTAAAATTACGCGAGGTTCTAATCCGGAATAATTTTCTACAATGTGCCGAAGGATAAACTGCGCGTCGAACGATTTCGCGTTATGCGCTATGCAAATAATACGTGAAAAATGTTTTGTAGGGCGTGTTGCGAATTCGATAAATTGTTTTACCGGATCTTGGTGAAAAACAAATTCGCGTACTCCGCACCACTCGCATCGCACCGACAAATCATCTATTTCCGCGCACGAATCGCAAATCTGCTGCGCGACACACAGAGTCGGGACGTGAATTTTTATTTCGGTTCCCTCGAGTGATTGGTCTTGGCGTGTCTCAAAATCATAAAACACGAATGCCACTCGTCCCTTTTTGCATTTCCGCTCACCTGAGTTATTCTGCTCGCTCTCTCTCGCAAATACAGAAGAATCCCCGCCGCACTCAACAGCGGAGGATCTGTCTTCGCGAGGGAGAGGCTGCATGTAACAAAGATGATTTACGGGTTTTTGCAAACTGCAGATTTTGCAAAAAGAAACGCCGCATTCGTGTTTTTTGACGTTTTACAACCCGCCCGCATCCTTCGCAGAGACGAATGGTGTTACAAACGCTCGCCGGAGTTTTACCGTCATACGACTTTGTCGCGCGATGATGTTCGAAGCATGCGTTTCCGTAGAACGAACGTTTGCAACTCTCACACCTAACGAGTTCCACGATTTCGCGTTGATCGCACGGCGGCACGTTGTTACAACGCGAACATTTATTTGAACAGCGGTGACCCCTTTCCTCGCGATACCCGATATTGCATGGAATACAATACCCCCCTCTACTCCCCGCGGCTGCTTTTAAATTTAAAATCGGACTATAATGGCGATGTTGCTCGTTATATAGAATATTTAGCCGATATAAAGGTTCGCGTTCTAGAGAGGCGAGTACCGTGCTTCCGTCAAATAAGGGTTTCTCGCCGCGTCCAAAAGTAATAGAATTATAAACAATAATAGCTATATTGGATGCGGCGAGAAAGCGTTGGAAACATTCTATTTCCCGAATCCCGCAACCCTCCGGTGGAATGGCGACACCAGCTCTCCTCGTCAAATCCAACGCGAGTTCGCGTTGTAACGAGGAATTCTGATGTCTTACCACATTCCATCGCTCGTGAAGTTCCCCCGCACGCAACGTACCGCGTTCGTGATAAATTTGCGCGGTCACGAGAGAGCGGGGAAAACATAGATTATCGGAATTGGGGATTGATAAAATCGAACGTTTCGCAACGTCTTCCCGAGTGAGTTTATTTGAAACGCGTCCGCGACCTCTGGGTACCGCGACATTGAAAACGCGTACGTTAAAATCCTGCGCGATATCGAGACCTCCGGCACTTTGCGCTACTGAACTCACGAGGCGCCAAATGTCCTCGAGAGTTAAGTCGCGGGCCGGTCGAAACGATAATCCCGCCGGGCCGTGCGTTAAATCCTCCGAATCGAATGAAAATCCCACATAATCGTGCGGTTCGGAGGTATGTAACGCGTAGGCATGAATTTCCGCGAACGCGTTTTCAAGCCAATTATAGACATCGGCTCCTTCGGGTAGCGGACGCACACGGAATATCGCCTCTCTTCCTAATAACGCGAAATTTCTAAAGCGGCGCGAATTTTCCCCGATTAATAACAAATGATTAAAATTTCTGACCTCGTGGCCAACACGCTCTTGTTCCATTTCCTCTTCGTCCTCCCTCTCCTCTTCCACTTGTTCTTCTCCCGTCATCTCCTCCTCCTCCTCCTCCTCTTCCACTTGTCCTCCTTCCTCTGCCGCCGCCTCCTCCTCCTCCTCCTCCTCCTCCTCCTCTTCTCTTTCTTCGCCTGCTGTTTCCTGCTCCTCCTCCACCTCCCCCTCCTCCAAATTTTCCCGAGGTGGAAGCCCTCCTCCACGCTGCGGCTCTTCATTGCTCGCTTCTGTGCAAAAGTTACAAAAAAATTAGAAACATATTTTATAGAAAATACTTTGAGTTTGCTTACAATATTATGTTCGTATTTAATTTAGTAAACATGAGTATTTTTCCGAGGTAACTCGCCTTTTATCGTTAACGTCTTCTTCTCGCATGGAGAATAGGGCTGGGAGGAATTCCTATTAAAAAATTCGATAATTTAAAATTGAATACGAACATAAATCGTGAAAAGTAAGAAAAAAGATTATATACCAGGCGGTGTTTCTCCAATTTCCTCTTCCCCTTCGGGTTCTCCCTCGCGTTCCTCCATCTCCTCCTCCTCCTCCTCCTCCTCCTCCTCCTCCTCCTCCTCTTCCTCCTCCTCCTCCTCCTCTTCTTCTTCTTGCTGCTCTTCTTCTTCTTGCTGCTCTTCTTCTTCTTCTTCTTCTTCTTCTTCTTCTTCTTCTTCCCCTTCTTCATTGCTCCAAATTCCCTCTCCCGGGACTACGGGGGAGTACATGTGGTCGTATTCTAAGAAAAAAATATCGTAAATTTTTATTTTCGATAATAATATTATGACCTTAATCAATAAAGATATTATGTATTTTAATTAATATTTTCTCTCTATTGACTTACCGGGTGAAAACACTCGCTGATCTGGAGTACTTACTTCCGTATCTAAAAACAAAGTTGTATTAAGATTTTCTAATTTTTTATTATTTGTTTTAAAAATTATTTATTTAAAAATGCAAACCTACCAGATGAGAGCTGAATAATTTCAGGCACCTCCTCCACTAATTCCGGCGTAGGTTCAACACGTGCCCTTCCTAAAAACATTTAATATTTTAATCTTGGAAAATTTTTATTTTTTAACATTACTCCTGTCTAGTTTTTAATAATATTGCTTACGTGCTGGACCTGCTTCTATCTCATCCTCCGCTCGTCGCCTTCGAATTTGCGTGAGCGGATTCACCACCGCAGTGCTTCTTTGGCGTGCATTTCTTACTATAATTTATTATTAAAAATTAGCTAAATCGTTAGTTTGATATATGAGTTACTTTTATAAAAATAATAGAGTCACTTACCATTGTGGAGGTGAGAGAGGAGATTTTGGATGTGACCACCCACATCCTCCTCTTCGTGTCCAACCGCGCGTCGCGTTTCGATTATTTCTCCGGCAATTCGGAGTAAACGCTCGTCGCCAGCGAAGTAACCCAGTTGATATAGCACCCCCAATATCGTATCCGAACATTCGCACGAAAAACGTGTAAAAAGTAAATAATTAGCATCGAGCGAAATGTTGGATATTTTAAATAAAAATTTATCCGCGTTTATGCGGATATCCAACCTCGATGCTAACTTTATGATTTTTTTAATAATTACACTAGCCATTTTTTTCAAGCAAAATATCACGAACACAAACTTTTAAATACCGCACGACAAAACCGTAGTAGAATCAGAGAAGAGTTCAACTCGGAAATAGATTTCCAATAGCGCTAGACGCTCTATTTATAGGGAAAATCTTTTCCAAAAGTGGTTTATAAAAAATTATAGAATTATCTCGTAGTTTCGAGGAGAACGCGAGGGTGAAAATGCTATTTCGGCCCAAGTAATAAATTATTTTTTCTTGAAAAATTTATATTACCTGTAGCTTGACCCTTTTTCGATTTCACTTTTTTTTTGTTTACTAACGGCGTATAAATGGCGCCAGATATATAGCACGTCCAAATAAATAGTTATTTAAATTTTTCGGAAGGAAAGTTCTCGCTTCTTCAAACATTTAACAAATTAAACATTAACAAATTTTAAACATTTATAAAATATTTCTTACTCGTGCTTCTAGTGTATATTTCGATACTTTCTTCTTCTTCTTCTTGAAATAGTTTCTGCATTTTATGCGATAATTTTACGATGATTTTACGATGATTTTTAAATTTTCTCATCTAATACCCTGACACGTTCGAACGTGATCGAACCTGTAATATTCGCTTTATTCGAGAAAATTCTTTCCTTGAAAAAAAGAGCAACGTAAAATTATAGATTATTCGAATGTTCAATAATTTATTTATTTAAAATTTTTCTCATCTAACATCGAAGATTCTCGCGTGTTCGAGCATGATCGAATCTGTAATAATTCTGTTATTCGAGGAAAGTTTTTCCTTGAAAAAAGCAGAGACAAAGCGAAAATACGCGTTTCTTCTAGAATCTTCTAGAATCGGTTTAACTGTATATTATTTATAAATCGTACTTTTTTATTTATTTCAAAGGAGGGGATGATGCGATATAGGTAAGGTAATATACCGCTACACTGCTTCACTCGAGTAGCGACATTCGAAGCGTCTACTTCGAAAATATCCCTCCGAGTTTTCGTTTGTTAAAAGTGAACATTTTGTTCAAAATTCTCTCATCGAGTAATATGGCCGGACAACAAGAAGCTGCGAATCCCACTAAACTAGAAAACATTCGCAAGATATTTAAGAACTGTGTGCAAAATGTGGAACAAAATTTGCTGCTTTCTACGACGTACCCTCTCAATACCTCTCATACGAAGAAATTACACGTGGGATTACAATTATCTAAAGAAAAGATCTTCGAGCCTGTCGTTAAATTGAGTGGTAATTCTGCAGAAGGAATCAGCTTTGATCCGGACACGTGGCAACAATTTCAAGACAGTATTCGGTACATGAGCGCATACTTTAACGGAAGCAGCAAAAGCAAAGTAAATCCCATCACATTTGCAAACATATTCATCAACTTCACCTCTGCCTACGGTGCGAAAGCTGTATTGGTGACGTATAAGGAAAATGAAAATTTTCCTAAAGAAAACAATACCGGAAATACGCAAGCAGACGCGAAAACGGCGGAACAACCTCCGTCGAAAAAAGGAAAACTTATTCCGTTGCAGTTGTAATGCAACAAGCTACTTTTCAAGGGATGGAGAATATCGCCAAATGTGTCGATGCTCGTATAAACCATCTAGCATCCGTCGTCGATACTGTTAACGAGTGCGCACGTTATTTGATCAAGGAGATAGAACTATGTCTACCTAACAATTACATCGACGCCGATATCATCAAACTCACCGTCCGAGGCAACCAAAAGGATATCGAACTTGCTGTGAGAACGCAAATAAATAATTTACCATTTTTGGATACATATTTTGATATTGTATTTTTAGAATTAATTACATTAAAATTTAAAGAAATTACTACTATAATTTTATTGAATCGTGAGTTATAATTTTTATATAATATTCCTATATTTAATTTTGTAACAAGAAGAATAACTCTGTAACAAAACATATTCATATATGCGAAAAATAAATTCGACTTATACTTGGTAACATAAATTCAAATTTACGTCGTTTCTTTATCTCTCCCTTTATCCTAAATTTTTCACAACTCTTCCTTTTTGAAAGTCATTTACGCAGGCCTGCGCGAACGTGTTTTTCTATTGCCTTCTAGTACCTCTATGCTTTCCTGACCCACACGTTTCTCATTCTCTCTCTCTCTCCCCCTTCAGTATGCCTGCATAGTTATCGTCACGTCGAAAGAAAATTTTTTCAGCCCGCGTGTTTGTGGATAGGATAAAATCCTCGTATAACTCTAAGTTCGTCGTCGTCGTCGTCATCAGAAACCTTTAGTGCGAACCTGTCTGTTCCCGTTTTCCTCCAGCCAAATACCGTACGACCTGGTAAATAATGGTTATTACACACCGAAAATCTCATGTCTTCGAAACCTATATCCACTCGTAACCTATATTTCCCCCATACAAAAAATGTCAAACGAGTCGAGAAATTTATCTAAATTCACCGACTATGAGGCGCCGAGAAACCTTTCGCCCTAAGAAAAACGTGATTCTTCATATCCCGTATACAACCAGTAAATTCCACAAAAAAATCGGTTTTCTTCTCTTCGCTCCATCCCACGTGAACAAAAAATCGCATTCCATTCTCGACAAGTATATTCCTTTTACAGACCCGTCATATTTCTTTTCGCAGTCGCCATTTTGTTTTCGGACTCCGATCGGGCCCAGACGCTTTCTCACCCTTCCCCTATCTCGTCTAGCATTTCGACAACCAATCGCACACATGGGGCACTATGGGTAGAGCCAATCACGCGTCTGGCAGCTATGGAGCCAGCCAATCAGAACGCTCCCACTAATTACCTAATTATCACCTTCCATCCCCACCGACCAATCAGAACGCTCCATTTCCACGTGGCTGCCAGTTTTTGGCCACGCCCCTGGCGCCAGTGGGAAGGTGGTGGGGGTTTGTTTTGACGCCCATAGTGCCCCACTTACTACC